>CAWVOU010000037.1:0-71771 GCA_963931805.1 Microdon myrmicae
AAATTAACTACTTGGCGAGTTGTTCTCCTTTTATAGGTAAAGAGGGGAAACTAACGAAGCGGGATTAGTGGATGTTGGGGGGACCTGGACTCAAGGTCAGTCCGTAACAAGGGATAGATTGAAGATTGAAGCGAGTGGGAGAGAGAGAGAGAAGAGGAACGTTTTTTTTTAAAGAGGATAAGAGGGAGTCCGTCTGGGCCGGGACTGAAATCGTCATTTAGTTGTTCAAGTTTTTCTACAACTTGGTATTGTTGAATGTGTAGTGGGGTGAGAGGGCCGAGGGAGAATTCAGACAGGCCAGTGAAGCAAGAGGGGTCAGGCTCGAAAGAATCGTCCGTGAAGGATAGTTTGACGAAGTACACGAAAAGATTGGTATGGGAGTCAGTCGTAGTAGTTGGGCCGTAGAAAAGAGAGTTGGGATAGCTATCAGATTTGCGGTTGTAGTTGATAAAGTTGATAAAGTGGAAGAAAGATTTAGTTTCGTTGATCTGGTTGAATTGAGCTTTGATGGGGTGATTGTTGTAGAGGGAGCTGTAAAGCTCGGTGAATTGATAAAAGTAACCGAGATAGTTGGAGCAGTCCAGGGGAGAACACGTATTTAGGTAAGGGTTCCACGACTTATTCCTCTTATTACGAAGGATGCGGAGTTTGCAGTTATAACAAGGGGGCGATGAGAATGATAACCTGTGTCGGGAATATGGGGCATATAGGGATATGGCGTTGTAGATTTCTGTGTAGTGCGAGGCTGTAGCGACCTCTACACTTATATTGTTTAAGCGGAGTGTGACATTGCTGAGGTACTCATTTATGGGGGGGGGGGGGGGGGGGGGGGGGGGTAGGAGGTAGGTGTGGGGTGGGCTGAGTTGTGGATAAGGATAATAAGGCGGGGGGTTGTGGTTGTCAATAGTTGAGAGGGGTGTGGGGACTAAAGGCAACTGAGGACTTAAAGGGCTCTGTCGTGAACACAAGGTCAAGTTGTTTACGCAGATGGTTTAGGACATTGCTTACTTGGCATAGGCTAGAGTCGGTGAGGCTGTCTACAAAGAGACATTCCTTGGTAGTAGTGGGGTTTGAGATGTAGTGGGACTTATCGTTGAACAGTGTCCAATGGAGATGGGGGAGGTTAAAGTCGCCAAGGTCTACAATGTCGTCTTGGGAAGAACTCAGCTCAGTTAAGCGATCGATTGCAGCAATTACGAGGTCGTATGATTCGATAGTTTGGCTCCTCGATAGTATAGTGGTTAGTATACCCGCCTGTCGCGCGGGAGACCGGGGTTCGATTCCCCGTCGGGGAGCCTGTGGCGCAAGACTAATGACCTTGCCCGGAAAAAAAACAAATCATTATGGAAAATTTAACAAGCCCCAGGACTTGCTAAATAAGCCCAAAACCGGATCCCGGCTGTAGTGCCAATGATGATGATGATTCGATAGTTTGCGAAGGCGGTATGTAAAAGCATATGATGTACAAGGACTTTAAGCAATCTTCAGTTTTTATAGCGACATAGTCGAGGGTGGGCGAAGAAGAGATGATGATAAGAGAAGATGTTAGTCCGTTTTGGTTGGCAAGCAGCACCGTCTCGGCGGGGCAAGTCAGGACAGGAACAATGAACATCGTCGTCGTGAAAAACTGTGAAGGAGAAGTGGAACAGTTCTAGACTATTGATACTGTGGATGGGGTTACTTTCGGTCAGACCGTATTTATCAAAGGGAAGGTATAGCGTTTTGGATGATAGTGAAGAACGTGTGATTCGAACTGACGCTATGACAGTTAGAATCACCAAAAATTGAACCAAAGCGCAACCCATCAGGCTACCGCCGTGTGTAGAATGCGATTTTAAACTCAAGTATATTCAACTGATGTGAATTGTTATGTTATCGCTATGGTTCGTTCGATGTTCTTCACTGTTTGCTTGTGTATTGTGCGTGTATCTGTGGGAAACGTCACAATGGGAGTGAGTATTTCGTAAGATCGAAGGGGTTCTGGACCGAGGTCCTCTCAAATTCTAATAGTAAATGGTTAAGGGTAGAGTATTGGGAGACCACATAGGGAGTGGAGATAACAAGTATAACTAAAAAGTAACCCTAGTAACTGAATAAACCGGTTAGCGAGTGAAAACCCCATCTGTGGACACCCGTACATGTCCGAAAGCAGATGTCTGGAAGGAAGTATCCTTCCTAGCGTTTCGTTACACCTATCGGAATTTCCAATAGGGACTTGACAACTTCGAATTTAATTTGTGAACGCACCCTTTCACTAATCATCGAACTGTCACTATCAATTTATTCAAGAAACTCAACATGGTTAAGTACACGAACGAACAACGTCTGCAAATTATAAAAATGTACTGCCGAAATTTAGAGTCGGGGACCGCAACTTTAAGAGCGTTAACTCCAATTTTCAGTCGCAATTCTCGCCCTAGTAGACATGCAATAACAAGTTTAGTGCAAAAATGTGAGTCTACATATTCGTTGTGTGATGTTGCCGTGCAGTGGGGCAACGGGTTGGTCGAAGTGTCGAAAATATCGCTGCCATTCAGGCGTCCGTAGCAAACGATCCAAATCAGTCAATTCCACGGCGTCCTCAAGAATCGGGCATCGCCCAGACCACTTTATAGCGAATTTTGCGTAATCTTGGTTTACACCGCTGTAAACGTGCCCGCAGTGGCCACATGAACGAAGTCGAGTTCCATTCATTAATGTTTTGATTGTACTTCAAGCCGATAATAAAGTTTTTGAAATATCTCAAACGGTTATTTAAAAATAAGTTGTCAAGTCCCTGTTGAGAAACCCGATATAACTAGAAAGTAAGCCCAGTAACTAACCCAGACGCCCCAATGTGGGCACCTCTACATGTCCGGAAGCAGATGCCTGAATGAGGAATCTTTGCTTGCATTTCGTTACATGCATAACTAAAAAGTAAACTCAGTAACTAAGTAAACCTACGTCGCATAGTGGGTGGATATGCCATTAATTGGGCATCCTCAGCATTTTCGATGTGGAAGAGGTTAATAATGTTTTCTAAGAAGGCCAGCTGTCCGATTCCCTATATTTTTATATGACACATTAATTAGTGATTCATATCTGGCTCTGTTTTTCTTACAGAAATATTTTTCGCGAATTCTGAACGCCAGTCACGATCTTCCGATATTTGTAGTGTTCGTTTAAGGATATTCATTGATTGGAGTTGCTGTAGGCATTGTGGAGCGTTCGTTTCCAAGTGTAGAACTAAGGCAGGAATGGACAAAATTTCCGACAGAAATTTCGTCAGTAGTGTCTCACTGTAATCTCCATCGATTAATGGTCGACAGCAGAGTGTTATAATAGCCTATAGTGAAACTTGCTTCAAGGATAGCTCCTCTCTCATACATCGTTTTATCATGATAACCTGGAATAGCATTAATACCACTTGCAACTGAAAGAGCCATTTAAATTACTCTCATTGTCTGGAAAAGTCCATTCTGGACCAAGTATCCCTGAATATTACAGCTGCTCTTTTGTAGAGCTGGTAGTACCATTTCCATACTTTTATTCTGTGACAAAGCCCACGATTTTGGGGAGGTAAACACAATTAATGTGTGTAGATGTAATGTCAAAGACATACTGTCAGAATAATTTTCTAAAGGGAACAAAAAACCAGATTATTAGAAAAATTGAAATGTTACCGGATTAGTATCATTGTAAAGATATAATTAACATATTTCAATACTAGAGAGATTCGCCCCCCTGCGAGCTATATCTCCACTCGGTAAAGTCGCTACACTATCACAGCACTATGGCTTTTGTCTCTTTATCATCTTAGTCTGATTACATTTTTTATTAAATTTTAACGAAATTTCGAAACTTCTAAACTAAAGTCGGTTGTTCCAAAGGTTTCATACTATTCATTATTATACCATTTCTTTATACCACCTTTATACCGGCCACTCAATTCGAATATTTACTTGCGTACTATTACCTCGCATAACATTCTCTTTTATACCATTAACTCGTATGCTTTTCAGCCATACCAATCACTCGTATACCGTTCACATTTATACTGCTCACCTTTATTCGATTATCTCGAATACCGCTCACTTTTGCTCCATTAACGTTACACCGACATTCTTATATTCTATTCACTCTTACACTGTTCACCCCGATACTACTCACTCGTATACCATTCATTCGTATACAATTCACTCTTATACCATTCACTCTTATACCATTCACTCTTATACTATTCATCCTTATACTAAACATTGTTATGTCATTTACTTGCTTATGGGGAAAATATGCCGAATAAATTTTCTGTTTGTGGACCAAGCAAGTTTTTTCTTTCGGTTAGCGTCGCGTAGTCCACGACAGTCAAAAGACGACTGCTTCTTTTCTGTCACTGATCTTATAATTATACTCTCATTAAACCATGTAGAAACATAGCTGCCCTAATAGTTTAGCATTATACTCAATATTAGCACTTTCACGGCAATACCGTAAACTCTTACACTGCATACCGTAAACTCTTACACTGCAAACCCGTATCATCATCATCGGCACCACAGCCGGGATATGGTCTTGGTCTTATTTAGCAAGTCCTGAGGCTTGTTAAACTTTCCACAATAATTTGTTTTTCCGGGCAAGGTTATTAGCCGTTAAACCCGTATACTGTACACTATTATACTGCAAACTCCTATACTGGAAACTCTTATGCTGCAACCTCTTATGCTGCAAACACTTATACTGGAAACTCTTATGCTGCAAACTCTGCAAAACATTTATACTGAAAACTCTTATACTGCAAACGTATATAGTGGAAACTCTTATAAATTCGTATACGGCCAAAGTTTATACCGCAACTCATGCTGGAATCTCGTATACTACAAACTCTTATACTATAAACTCATATACTGTGAACTCTTATACTGCAAACTCGTATACCGCCAACGTTTATACAGCAACTCATACTGGAAACTCGTATACTACAAACTCATATACTGCAAACTCTTCTACTGCAAACTCTTATACTGCAAACTCTTATACTGAAAACGAGTATACTGCCAACGTTTATACCGCAATTCATGCTGGAAACTCGTATACTACAAACTTTGATATTATAAACTCTTATACTGCAAACGCTTATACCGGACACTTTTATATTGCAAACTCTTATACTGCCAACTCTAAGGTTGATATATTTGGGACGGTTAATGTCCGGGTAGGATTAAGGAGTTTTTCCATCCTAGCCCTCGGAGAGCGAACCGAAAGACGTTGAATACTTTCGATTCTATGGATATGGGTTTTGTTATAAGAGGTCTGTGGCGTATCTAACAGACACACGCAAAATATACAAGCCAATAGTTGAAGAGCATCGAAAGAAAATCGAATAAGTAAAGTATAAGAGCCGTATACCATAGCGATAACATAACAATTCCATAGCAGTTGGGTGGACTTGAGTTTAGAAATTAAATTCGTACACGCGGCGGTAGCCTGATGCTTCAATGTTTCGCTTCTCACCCGTTTCATCGTGCGTAAAATTCATCTTCTTCACTATCCTTGCTAAACGCAACAATGCTCTCCTGTCACCCGACACATAACACACATTCTGCCATAGTAAACGGGACTTTACTTCTATGAGCTCAACTTCTGGGCAGAACACCGGCTCACTCACCTGGTTCGACGTTCTCTCGCTCGCTCTCTCCTCGCTCCATTCGCACACGAAGTTGATTGTAACAAAGTAACTGAGGAGGGAGTAGTGTGACGCTCCTAACAGATACGCACGCACAGTACGCAAGCTAATAGTGAAGAAGAACACAGAAAGTAAATCGAATAAGCAAAAGCATCACCCGTATGCCCACCAATAACATAGCAATTCCGCATTGAAATCGAATTCGTACACGCGGTAGTGCCCTGATGTGTTGAGCCTTGGTTACATTTTTAGTGATTCTTACCATCATGGCGTCGGTTCGTACCATACGTTCTTCACTTTCGTCTCAAGCGCTTTAGGTCTATACTTGGCTAGCATATTCTAGCACTGGGCGGACGAAGGTAAGGTAAAGAGATCGAGTTGCGTATGGGTAGGAGAATTCCTTAAAACATCGTTTCACAAACCCGAGAGTAGAATCGGCTTTCCCGATCGTCTCGTCAATGTAAGAAAGGAAGTTATGATCCACAAAGGATCCCAAGGTCTCGATTAGATTGGACAATGGTTAAGAGTTGGTTATGAAGGGAATAGAGACGCGAGGATGAGTGAACATGCTTAAGGGAAAAGGTTGGCATTTGTCGATATTAAGTACAAAACAATTTTTCTCACACCAAGTCGAGAAGTTGTCAAGGTCTGATTGCATCAATGCAAGATCAAGTGGTGACTCGATGATCTTATATATCTTGGTGTCATCAGCCGTTTACGGGAAAAGGTGATTGAGTGACATTTGGGAATATTTAGTTTGGGGCAGTTATTTTGGCACCATGTTGAAAAGCTGTCGAGATCCATTTGGAGAAGTGAGGTGTCGACGGAGAATGAATAGGATGGGTCCAAGATGACTGCCTTGAGGATCCCCTGACGTGGAAAGTAAAGGATTGGAGGGGGTGAATCTAAACCTGGCACGGTAGGTTCGATTGTTAAGATAGGAAAAAATCCACTTAATCAATAGGGGTTCGAAGCCGAGGGAGGATAGCTTAAATAGGATGTGGTTGTAAATTTTGTCGTAGGGCTTGCTGAAATCGGTTGTGATTACATTGACTTCGTTGTCGTTCTCTAAGCCACGGAGGGCGTGGGATGAAATCGCCAATAACAACGATATCGTCAAGGGAAGTACTTAACTCGGTTAGGTGATCAACCGCTGTTATTGCCAGTTCGTATGATGCAATAGGTTGCGTAGGAGGTATATAGAAACATAAGATGTTTGGCGGTTCCAAGAACCGCACAAAACACAGTAGGCTGAAACACCTGTCGTTCCACCAAGGTACAAACTCCCGTTAGCCTAAACTAGCTCACACTGTTCCCATAGGGCAAAATAAATATAATTATCGTAATCGACGACAATTACCACGATCCCAGAGATCGCAAAGAATAATAAACCACACAACGGAATATACACAAAATCGATTCCGCAGAAGGTGTGAAAATAGGTCCAACCACACATATGGCCTGCGACCAAACAGGAATTCGCAGGACATAGATGGAGGGTGCGATCTCCTCTAGGGGAGAGATTTTCCGAGTAAGAGAGATTCTCGATTAAGAGAGAATAACCAAGAAGGGAAACAAAAAAGGAAACTGAGCAATCGGGTGAGTCGTGACATCCGCTAATGAAAATTTTAATAAGTTTAAAAAATTTCTTACACGAGTACAGTTCCGTTTCCGGAAAGGAACAATAATCGAGAGTGTGTCGCGCGAGGGGTAGTTTTATTGAAGTAGTAAAAGTCAAAGTAAAATCGTGTGTGCAAGGAATAGTGTGGTTTTGTGGACGTGGCGTTGGACAATAAATAAGATTTTTCAGTATGCTAATAACGTTGACAATAAAAATCAAACAAGTTGTTTTTGTTTTTCTTGCGGGGACTTGTGTGTCGGTTAATCGAGGTCATGTTTAAAGTGTTCGGCGGAACATTTTCGAAAGTTGGACATAGCGTAAATACCCCATCCGCCAAAGATGTATAACGACTTTGGGCGTTAGTCAATTTTTATTGTGACATAGACAAGATTGGGAGAAGAACGAATGGCAATAAGAGTTCAGGCGAACTTATTTTGGATGGCAAGCAGTGTGGGGGCCCTCTATATCACACGAAGCACCAACCCACAATTCCTACCTACTTTTGGCCGCTAACAGCGCGTCACCATACCCCAACGCCCCATTCAACTTGCAAGGATACATTTCCCAATCTGCCACAGCATCCATTCCCCAATCTGCAATAGCATACATTCCCAAACCACAACAGAATTCACTTCTAAAACCTGAAATAAAATACATTTTAAATAATCTCCCTCATCTACAATCAAACAGCATACATTTTCCCCAAAAACCACATCAGTATATCTCCTACGTAAACTATATTTCTCGCTTGAATTCAAGCAGCATTAATTTTCCCCGAACACCATTCCTGCTCACTTCCTACCCAAAACCATTTTCCTCGCCTGTAACCAAGCAGCATTTAGTTTCCCCGAAAACCATTCCGCCTCTCATCCTACCTATACCATTTGAAATAATGCCAATTCTCCTTACTGGTAAGTTACCAGCACGATGCGTTGCATTTCCACGAAACAACCATCGCAACGACCAAGACCCACGCGCCTTTGTCTAACCGACAACCCATGCCCGTACTTGATTATGCCTCCGAAATCGATTTCCCCGTATACACAGCAACAGAGGAATCTAATTCAGCCTGTACGGCAGAAATTCCCCGAAACAAATTCGGTATGTATGCATAGCAACACGTCCCCATGTTCCTAGTTAGTGGCAGTGAGTTTACTTAGCAATGACTCCACTGCCACGACACCCCGAATGGATTCTTGCGTTCTTTCAGTCAGTCGCTTCACAACCACCGCCGCGTGCACACGCGCCCCAGCGTCGCTCCACCGTCACCGCGGTCGGCCACGCCGCATTGCACACCGGGGAGTCTCTCGCCAACCATTGGAGCGCGCACACACCACGTCGGGCGTTCGAGTAAAGTCGATATGTAACCGCTAGCCGCCCACCCACCAAGCGGGCGAGGGTCGATGTGCGTTTTTCCTTCAGTCGAGATTCAGTCACGGCGGGTTGCGGATGTAGAGAGAATCAATCAGTGGTCCCGATAGCTGTGTTGTCTAGTAAATACTTTATTGTAAATCTAACAGCTACGAGTAAATTAACCAGTGGTCGCAATTGCAGTATTGTCCATCAAACACTTTATTGTAAAACTAACAGCTACGAGTAAATTAATCGCTTGGCACGACAGCAGTGACCAATAATATGATCCATTGTAAAATAGCGAAATAAAGTAAAAGTGACGGCAGAACAAGGCGAACTAGCACCTTCCATGTAAATTACGTGTCAGCTACAGCCATATTGCTAAACAATAAACGACAATTAACAACAAACAGTGCTATGGTGTTTTATTCGCTTTACTGGAATAGTTGTATTCAGCACCCGGGTAGCGGACATCTGTAAGTGTAGTGACAAGAGCCGCTATACGAAAGCGTTATAATTGATTGAGTTTCAGTGTGGAAGGGTATACAAGACTTAAAAGGACTAAAATAACACAAAGTACATACGAGCTTGTGGCGGTTCCGCCTAACCCCACTGACTACTTACCTAAAGAGCCCCCGTCCCTACAACCTAGTCTGCATAAGCTTCCGCTAATACAATCGCATTAGCACCTTAAATGCTTCACGGATCAAATCGATCAAGTTAATTTAGCTAAAATCCCCTAGAAGAGAATTCTTACCTGCATGCATAACTTCGCATTTGAAATCCCCTATAAGAATTCTCTCCAAGCTTATCATAATTCCCCTGAAAGAAAATTCATCGGTTCATATACAATACAACCACATATCAGGGAATCTTACTCTTAAGTTGGCTTATCCCAGCTTCATCATGTGTATCATAAATCACCATACGAACACATTGGCTGGCGACCAACACCAAGGGACCAAAACAAATGTACGCATCACTTGGCACCAATTAAATCCTACAGCATAAGCAAATGCAAATAGGAATTCAATACCTACGCTTACCAGTGATGCCATAAACACCATTTCCCGGTAATCTAGCTAAAACCGATTAACACCATTTCTTCGATGCGTCGCGTATATTTATTTAGCCGCGACGCACATCTCAAACAAAAATCCAATTAGCATCCAACGAGTTTCGGTTTTGTTTGCTTTACCGAACTCGCACCTAATGAATGCACGTTTTCCCTTTCTTTGTTTCGGGTTCTTTCCCATGGCCTTGTGTATGAAAAAAACCAATGTGATCTTCACTCACACACACACATACATTACCAAGTCTTTCTTCCTTGTTTTCACAACGAGAGAAACACTTTATCTCTCGGGAAAACCCACCCCCAAACGATTGAATATCGTTGAGTCGAATTTCATCCGCTAACCACGACGGCCACATGCCGCTCCCGCTCCTCGTCGCGCGCCGAGGACGCAAAAATCCCTAAACTCGGGTCGTGCAAAGAAGTGTTCACCTTCTTCAAAATTAATACCAACCAATTTAATATTAACAATAAGTCTAAGTGAGAGAATAAAACGGAATAAATAAAATCAGTGTGTTTCCTTTTCCTGCCGTGTACGTTTTATCCTGGGGTGGTTTCGTTCTTTTCGTTGTCGGGGATTTCCGTCGATGGGTGAGGGTGAACCTGTGCCGTACGTCGGCACCCGCGATCTGCACCCCCACAGCAGCACACCACGGCAAGGTGAATCCACACATATACCATCGTCATCACGAAAAACGGTAAAAGCGGAGGGGAACAGTTCTTGACTGTGAATACTGGGGATAAGGCTGGTTTCGGTTAGTGTGTATATATCGAAAGGGAGATATGACTATTTTGCAAAATCGATTGTGTTTTAGAGCGTAACGGGCCAATTGAAAGTCCCTGGCCTGCCACATAGGTGGCGGCACTCGAATTAAATCCATATGATTTTTAGTTAGCCCTAACCTTCAAAAGACGCGTGTATAAATTTGACAGATGTCGGATCATTAGTTTGTGAATTATAGTATTTTGAGTGAAGCAACTTCTGTTATTGTGAAAAAATGGATAAAGAGGCATTTCGCGTGTTGACAAAATATTGCTTTTTGAAGGGAAAAAATACAGTTGAAGCAAAAGCTTGGCTTGGTGGCGAGTTTCCAGACGCCGCCCCAGGAAAATCAACCATTACGGATTGGTATGCTAAGTTTAGACATGGTGAAATGAGCACGGAAGACGGTGAACGCAGTGGACGCCCAAAAGAGGTTGTTACCGGCGAAAACATTAGAAAAATCCACAAAATGATTTTGAATGACCGTAAATTGAAATTGAATGAAATAGCAGGCACTCTAAAGATATCAACTGAACGTGTACATCATATCATTCACGAATATTTGGGCGCTCTGTGCAAAGTGGGTGCCGAGCGAGCTCACTTTTGACCAAAAACAACGACGAGTTGATGATTCGGAGCAGTGTTCGGAGATGATCAAGCGTAATAAACCCGAGTTTTTGCGTCGATATGTGACAATGGATGAAACATGGCTCCATCATTTCACTCCGTAGTCCAATAGACGGTCATCCGAGTGCACTGCACACGATGAACCCGCCCCAAAGCGTGGAAAAACGCAACAGTCGGCTGGCAAGGTTATGGCGTCTGTATTTTGGGATGCGCGCGGAATAATTTTCATTGACTATCTTGAAAAAGGAAGGACCATCAACAGCGACTATTACACAGCGTTATTGGGCCGTTTGAAGGACGAAATCGCCGAAAAACGACCGCATTTGAAGAAAAAGAAAGTGCTGCATCACAAGTCAGTGAAAACGATGGAAAAAATCCATGAATTGGGCTTCGAATCGCTTCCGCATCCACCGTATTCTCCAGATCTAGCCCCCAGCGACTATTTCCTGTTCTCAGATCTTAAAAGAAAAGAAACGCTGGGAGGAAATTTTCGTCGAATGAAGAGGTGATCGCCGAAACTGAGGCCTATTTTGGAGCAAAACAAAAAAAAACCTACAAAAAAGGTATCGAAAAGTTGGAGGTTCGCTATAATCAATGTACTACCCTCGAAGGGAATTATGTTGAATAACAAAAAAAAAACGAATTTTGCCAAAAAATAAAAGTGTTTTACTACAGGAGGCCGGGGACTTTTCAATTGGCCGGTTACACCTCTGACATTTTGATTGTAGATGGCTAAGGGGAGAGTATTGAGCGTCTTAGTGTAAGGGTGTGTGGGGGGGGGGGGGGGGGGGGGGCTGATTGTGGTAAAAAAAAACTTGCCCTTTTTGGAAGAGGTCAGTTTCTTGTGAAGAAAGATCTTTCGACACTATTTGTGGGAGCATATTGAAATTTGTATGGAATTTGAATTGAATTGAAATTGAAAAACCCTCAATAGACTTCTTTCTCAACGATCGCACTTTGAGCCCAACATTCTGTGGAATATCTAACCTTCTCAGGGATCTAGTTGATTCTGATTGTCAGAAAACAGATACAGCCTCAAATTTCAGTTTTGGCCTTGTCTTCACTTCGTATTATCTCTATTTTCGTGTGTGGTGCTTATTATTTCGCGTTATCTAAAATGTTAGCTGCGATACACATTCTGTTGTTACAATGTGTTGCCAATTTACACTCGCAACTCTCTTTAAAATCAAAATCCAAATTATTATGATGAGTTTTTCATGGATTGACCCAAAGTTTTATAAACACAATCCAAATAAAACTAAGACCTTGCTCTACATAACGCTAATATACCTGGTTTTAAGGTCTTCATTATCAGGCAACAATTTTGGAAGAGTTTCTTTATATCCGCAATCCACGATAGACTGAAAACATTCATGAAAATCGGAGATCAGAAATTCATTTCAAACACAATCAACGTTGGAAGATTACCTGATAGCTTCATTATAATTGTTTTTGGGCATTTCACATTGTACAGATTTGTTATTATATCTACAAAGGTGCTCAAATCTCTCACGTAAACTCAGGTCAATGTATTGAAAGTGCGTCAAGAATCTACTTGCAATTGTGTAAATATCAGCAACTGGCATATTGCTGGTACGTCCTTCATCCTGTTGTGATTTCGTGAAGAAATCGTCTCTACAAAGAACGAAGAACAACTCATAAATGAGATACATGGTTACTCGATGCTTCTAAGAAGTCTTACAATATCTGCATTTTATATTTCTTGCGGTACAGATGACCCTTCATATGGGATTATATACAAATGGCTGCATTCTCGCGACGTTTTTCCAAAGCCGTCTCCTCTCGGGCAACTTTGGTCTGTTCAAGAAATGATTCCTTCTGTCACTCGTTTGTTGCGAACATTTTGCCAACTCAAAACAATTGTTGTTCATATTCTTTAAATTTACTGTTAGTTAGGAAGTGAGGTGAAAACTACTTTCGGTATGAAATCATACAAATATTTTTATCAGATATTGATGTTGACACAAGACAGGGTTTGAGAAATCATATGTAAATTAATACACAGCAGATAAGGAGTGTTGAGACTAGGTGACACTGTGTGGCAGCAGTTATTACAAAGTGTATAACAGTTTGTTAAAAAACATAGAACATGAAAAAGTGAATTTCCTGTAACTTAGATTAATTTACTTTTTCTTTCTAGGAGCATAAGGGATCGTGTTTGCTTATGTTCTTTTAATATTCATTTTCCAACTTGTAATTTACAAATGTAAACGCTGTTTACTTAAAGACTTCTAGTGTCTTTAGTAACTTTCTACATACTTTAAATTTTTTTTATTTTGTGACAGGGGATACAACCATTAGGATGAAGGCTGCGTCCACCGATGGACGATAAAGGTGATTCTCGCGAACCACTGTCCTGAGTGTGATGGAAGAAAAAAACGACTCGAAGAATTTACCCTTTAAAGAGATTGATTTAATTTATTGAACATTCTAAGTTATGTTAACAACAACGACAATTATTATCTCCTTGTCCATTTTACTCGTGATGACGATGCTTGCTTCCCCGTTGAAGATTGATTGCAACTTGCAGACTGACTCAGTAGGCATAACTGTCAATTCAAAAAAGGGCGCTATGACCTTGTTGTATTCCAGAATACTACCCTTATTAAATTTAACACTGAATCTCCTAACACATCCTTAAAAACTTCACTTAACATATATTACATTCTCACTTAATACATACCATTCATAAACATTCACAATATTACCAGTTACAGCACACTTAATAACCTGCACCTTTTTATTTATTAAAAACATAGCAACTTGGATTTTCGTTCGAATTGAATGTGAAAAGTCACAGAAGAAAAAACAGATAGAAAAAAAAAGTTCAGTTGAGATTGGAAGTTAGTAGAGTTTAGTTCTGGCAGTTGGAAGAAGAAGTTTAGTTTGAGAGTTCTAGTTGGAGATACAGAGAAAAATTGAATCGAGACGGAGTTTGATTTCAATAACAAATGAAAAAAAGGTGAACGTCAAAGTGAAAAGTGAAAATAAAATGAAACCAGATGAAAATAATGAAAAGAGTTAAATTTTAAACATTTTAATTAAAACTTTCATATGTAGACAAATTTAAATAAAACCAGAAAAAAAAGTTAATATGCAGTGAAAATTGGATCTAGTTATCACTAATTCAGTGCGTTGCAGCCGGTTTTGTCGGAGTGGTATACAAGAAAGGAGAAAAAATTGGTTAATTAAATTTCGCCAATCTATAAAAGGACTAGAGGATAGAAAAAAATTAATAAATCTTCGCCAGTGAAAACGGACCTCAACACTGGTGGCAGCGGTGGGATACAACCAAAGGATCCCAAATAAAAAGAAGAAAATAAGAAGAAAAAAAAAAACAAGAAAAAAAAATTTTTTAAACAAAACAAAATTTAAAACAACAAAAAAAAAATGTTTATAAGAAGAAGAAAAAAGTAAACATAAAACAACGAAAAACAAAGTAAACAAAAAATTTAAAACAAAAAAAAAAATTAAAGTGAACACAAGAGAAATAACCAAATAAGAAGAAGAAAAAAAAATTTTTTTCAAGAAGAAAAGAGAAAAAAAAAAAACAGGAGAAATAACCAAACCAAAATAAGAAGAAAAAAAAAAAAAAAAAAACCTCGACATAAAACAACGAAATAAAAAGAAAAAAAAAGGAAAGCAGAAAAGACCAGGATATTCAACTTCTAGGGCGTGAAGTCTGCCTGGCAAGAATAACAAAATAATATAAAATATAGAAAGGAACACAAAGAGGAACTCTACGACACAACAAAGAAGAAAAAAAGGGACAATAATAAGAAATTCAACAAGACTTCTATCAACATCTAGAGTAGTAAGAAATTTTTTCAATATTTTGTTTTTTCTCTCTAAATTTTTTAGGAATATTTTCTACTTGGAAGCTTTCCTTTTTACTAACATAAATTTTTTTCGATAGAAATTTCTATCTATATTCTTTGAAAATTCTCTTTTCAGTTTTTCGACGACATTTCCGTTTCTTTTCCTTCTCGTCGAAAATTTTCTTTCTTTTCAGTTTTGGGTCCAAACCATATCGTTTCCATATATATATATATATTGAATAATAACATAAAGGACATTTTTTCATAAACCATATTTTTAAGAATTGATAACAAATTTTCGCCATACTTTTATTCAAATTTTCAATATTACGAGCCCATATTACACGAGACAGGCGGCTAGGCAGGGGGAAGAACAATTCCACTATCAACAGATACTCAGTAAAACCCCTGAAATGGCTCTTTCTGTCGGAATTTCTGATGTTTTCAGAATCGTCCCTACCTTTGACGGGAAACCCTGCGACTTAGGTAAATTTATTTCCGGGGGAGACGTTTTATTTAGATCCATAAAGAAGGCAGACCCGGATATATACGAGACGTTTTTAGAGCTAGTCAAAAATAGACTAGAGGGTCATGCTTACGATCTGATTAGGTATAGCCAAATCGCTAAGTGGGAGGATTTAAAAGATAAACTCGAATCGGAATATAAAGAGGAGCAATCTCAGTCGACGGCACACAATGAGTTGATTTCTCTGAAACAACGCTACAGAGAAACCGTCCGGGAATACGGTGATAGAGTCGCGAATGCTCTAAGGACTTTAAACTCTGCCACGTGTGAAATAACAGCAGACGCGGTGGTTAGGGAATTCTTAATGGAAGAAAACAAAAAATTGGCCGTACAAACATTTGAAGATGGACTAATGAACGAACAGCTAAAGATACTAGCTAAAGTCCATGGGGGAAATATTTTAAAACAGTCGATTGCACATGTAGTATCACATGGTGCTCGAATGGACAACTCTCCCAGGTCATATCAATATAACGAAAAACCTACATTCAATAGTATAGTCTGCCAAACCTGTGGTAAGCCAGGGCATACACAGGACACATGTTATCGGAACATGCAATCCAACTTTTTTCCGAATAGACAACCCATAAAAAGGGAATATAACATTGTATGTAATTTCTGTGGACGGAATAATCACACAGAGAATGAGTGTAGATACAAGATATCTAGGAATGGATCGGCTTCAACAAATTACCAACAAGGTACAACAACGCGTAACCCATTCCGAAATAATCCTACAAACTCTGAAAATCGTTTTGGTGAATATTCTAGAACCACCAATAGACAAAACGATAAGCAAAATGTTCATTTTTCTTGGGTGCAAGAGTCGGAAAACGAGGCCTGACGCCAACCAAAATTTATGGAAGACAGACCAAAGTTTTCTATTTACAGCATTAGATCTTTGGAAATAGATAACGACCATTTTAATGAAGCTCCTAGCCAAATTTACCCTGAGCCCACATACTCCTATAAACCAAGCCATATAAATGAAGATAACCCCGTCCCTAATATAAAGACTCCGATTCATACTCCCATTCTGGAAAACAATTCAGCAACACAGACTGAAAATCCGAAATTTTCAGCAGTATTAAAGACTGAAATCGCTAATATCTCAGATATCCCTATTGACAACGCAGACACTTCAGCAACCAAGACTGAAAACTCAGCAGTATTAAAGACTGAAAATTCGGATCCTGCAGAAAATATACAAACAGAAACCCCTAATATTCCGGCTATCCCAATAGACAACCACGGCACTTCAGCAACAAAGACTGAAAATTCAGCAGTGTTAAAGACTGAAGACCCAATAGTTGCAATAAAATTCGAAACCCAAGTCAGTTCAGCAGCTAATACTGATGAACAAATCTTTTCAGCAGCACAGACTGACGGATTAAATGTTTCTACAGCAGATATAACTGAAGAAATAGTTCAAACAGCAAATAGGACTGGGAACCAAGATGTTCTAACAGCTAATAAGTCTGAAGAACTATTCGAATCAGTAAATGAGACTGAGAAACTAAACGATCCATCAGCAGTGAGTAAGACTGAAAAGGTAGACGTTCCGACAGCAGTTAAAGCTATGGACAATGACAACACTAAGCCGAAAACAATAAATATTTTAAACAACGAAAACAAACACAAACACTTACTCAAACACGAAATAATAAAAAATGAAAATAATAATTTAACTAAAATAGGTATTGTAAAGAGTAACTATATAAATACATTACAAGTCTTTTTTTTTCAACAATAAAAATTTATTCCAATGCAAAATACAAAAAAATAAAAGGTTACACCGTCATTTAAATTATTTAAGATCATTTTTCAAGAAGATTTTTGGTAATAATCATCTTTATTCAATCATCATAGTAATAGGCCCAGAAAGGTTTTGGAAACTTTTCCATAAATTTAAGGAAAAGATAAACACATAAGAAATGGCCTTTGTTTTATTATTCAATATATATGAAATAATCTAACAATTGTAGGAAATGACGGAAATGAAAAAAAAAAAAAAAAAAAAAAAAAAGTTAATGAGGGGGACGAAAGAAAGAAAATTTTAGAGGTAATATATATTGGAAATTTTAGAATTTATATATATTCGAACGAAAAAGGAAAGAAAGGAAATTTTAGAGGTAATATATGTATTGGAAATTTTGGAATTAATATATATATTCGAACGGAAATGAGAATTTTGAATATTAATATTATGTAATTAATATAATAAGTAATAATAACTTTTGGATTAGAAAACAAAAGGTTCCAAGGAGAAGTATTTAAATTTAGTTAGGTAATATGTAATGTAAATAGACTATTTTGACTATTTTTCTAGTGTTAAGAACTTTTTGATTATTGAAAAAATTTAGTTAATATATAATGTAAATAGATTATTTTTCTAGTATTAAGAACTTTTTGATTATTGTAACCTTTGATGAAAGATTAATTTTGAAAACCTTTGTAATGTAATTGAACGAAAATCCAAGTTTTTAATTAATCTTAATTTAATATATAGTTACTAGAAAATTATTCTCTTCAAGGATAATTTTCTTTCTCGAAGAAGGGTGGGATGTTGTATTCCAGAATACTACCCTTATTAAATTTAACACTGAATCTCCTAACACATCCTTAAAAACTTCACTTAACATATATTACATTCTCACTTAATACATACCATTCATAAACATTCACAATATTACCAGTTACAGCACACTTAATAACCTGCACCTTTTTATTTATTAAAAACATAGCAACTTGGATTTTCGTTCGAATTGAATGTGAAAAGTCACAAAAGAAAAAACAGATAGAAAAAAAAAGTTCAGTTCATAAAGTTCAGTTGAGATTGGAAGTTAGTAGAGTTTAGTTCTGGCAGTTGGAAGAAGAAGTTTAGTTTGAGAGTTCTAGTTGGAGATTAGAGTGGAAGAATTGTTTGAGTTAGCAATTTAATTGTAAGTTTTAGTGTGAGTTTTGTTATAAAAAAAAAAAAAGGATAAGCTGTAATAAAAATAAACAAAGTAACACACAATAAAAGAAAAGAAACTATAGAAACCGCCCACATAAGCAAACGATTTTTCAATTCAAAAACGGACAACTTTATATCAAGAATTGAAAACAAACAAAACATGAATTGATGAAAGAAGATTAAATAAAGGAATACTAAAAGGTCCCCGCTCTTCCCTCAACCGAGGAAGCACGGCGTCCGGACCTCAACAACCTCAACGTTGGTGACAATCGGCCAGCTGGTTCATGACAGCTGCCGCGCAACTGGTATACACTGCGAATGTACTAGATTTCTCCAGCACATGCCAGTACATTCAATTACCAATCCGCAACATATTTATTTGCAAGTTTTTTAATCTATTAAGGAAAACGTTCGCTATAGTCTAATGTTATTTAAGCTCTGCCAAATTCGATGAAAATATTGAAAAAAATATTGGCGCTGAGTTAAGATACGTAGCTTACATAAGTTTGGAACTTTTTATTATGTTTATCGCCATACACGGAATAAAAACTCACAGGTAGTTTTTATTATTTTTTTTTAATACAGTAGATTGTGTTTTGTTATTTTGATTATTTCATTGGTTGAGTTTAATAATTTTGCTCATTTTTTATTTACAATAACATTTCTAATTTTCTTTATTAATCTTAAAAAACCGTGAATTATTGTTAAGATGGTGGAGGAAAAATAAATTAGTATAAATTACAACGTTGGTGGTTGAAGGTCTGCTTTGAAAGCAAAAAGATTGGCGGGATACCTATTTAAACGAGGCAAGGACTAATATGTCTTTCATTGTGTTTCTTTCTTGTGGCCATCTCGCGACAGCCAGAATTACCCGCAGCCGTGAAAATGTTGGGCTCGGTCTCGAAATATCTTAAAAAGATTAAAAAAATGATTGCGGGGGGGGGGGGGGTCTCTAAGGATAGTGTCTAAAGGATTAGTTCATGTGGTATCTAACTACTTAGATGGAGAGATGGTGGGAATAAGATCATATTGTGACGCATATGACAATAAGTACTAACATATTCTAGACAGTACTGGAGAACTGGAGACTATGAGTAATAAAAAATTCGAGGCTATTGAACGGACCGAAACGAAACACCGAATCAGAATGAGGAAAACCGGTATAAATACGTCGCACGTCGATCGGGAGGATAAGTAAGAAGTAAGAAGTAAGCAGTAAAAGACACGATAAGTACGGAAACGATAAGTCAAGAAATCGTTAACTGTACTGTAAAAGTAACGGTTGTTATTAACGGGTTAATAAAGTGTTACATTAATTTAAAATCGATTTAACGGCTCTTATTTATTAGAAATAATTAATCCGGCGAACCCTAAGCTCGCTACAATATTACATAGGAGAATGCTGTTAGGGAGGATGCTTTCTTCAGTTTTGTACCGATGAAGATCGAAGAAAGAGTGACGTCCACCTAGACGTTATATATGTGGGACTGAACGAAGGCGAAATAATTAATGCAGCGAACGTTAAGCTCGCTACAATTGGTGTCAGAAGTGGGATTAATTATTGGTGAATCAAATAAGTCTATGAAAGTGTGTTGTGACGATGTCAGATCGACATTTGGAGGATGTTCGCGTTCAGCCTGTCCGGGCGGAGAAGAAACAGCGAGTCAAGATGGTGCCAATGTAACAAAGAAGAGTTCGCCACAGTTTGACATTTCGGAGATGCTCAGGATAATGATCACAAAATTGGACGTGAAAGCTATAGATATTAACACAAAATTAGACGCGTAAAATTAAAAATTGGATTCGGAAGCTACAGATATTAACTCAAAATTGGATGCGCAAACTGCAGATGTTAATGCAAAGTTGGATACCCAAACGCAGTGGATGAAATGTAATCTTCAACACTTTAAGGAAGAAATTCGAAACGAGGTAGAAAATCTGGATCTAAAAAACGAAGCTGAATTTAAGAAAATTACCGATGAAATGACGCAAATCGAAAAGAGACTTCAGTGTGTTGAGAGAAATAAAACGTCGCCTAGCAATTAACATGACTATAAAGATACAAGGATGCAACCGCCAACTTTCGATGGAACGGGACCCTTCTGCGTACTTATACGTCAGTTTGACGCCGCGGCCAATTATAACAGCAAACACTGCAGTACGAATAATTGCGAGAGCTGAAATGTTATGTGCGTGAGGAGGATGAGATCCCAGCTCGTTCAGACTAGGTAATTTGGACCAGTGTCGAGAGTGATCCCGGTGAGAATCGATTTTACATCACCGAGGCTGTACAATATCAGCGTAAGAGGAACATCCTTGTTGGGAAAGCCCTTATCGATGCGAAGAAGCACATCGTACCCGTCAGAGTACTAAATGTGTCCAAGGAGCCGATCGCAATAAGAAAGGGAGAGGTAATCGCAGAATGTGCACCCGTGTCAATGATAAGCTCAATTCGGACATGGGGAGAGGACCATTCAATTCAACAGCCCGCTGGTGTATCCTCTGTGGCTCATAGGCTTATGCCCCAGCAAATCGGATTAACAGACAGAGAAAACGCCAGGGCAAAATCACTCCTGCACAATTTTTCTGATATTTTTGTGACAGGAAATAATAAATTTGGACGCACCGCTATAGTCAAACATCGCATTGACACGGGTGAGTCAAGACCTATAAGGCAGCCACCTCGTCGAGTACCGTTGGCCAAACAATCAGAAGTCGGCAACATGATTGCAGAGATGGAATAGCAAGGAGTCATCGAGAAACCATCGAGCCCATGGGCTTCATGGGTAGTGCTCGTCAAGAAGAAGAATGGGACAACTAGATTTTGTGTCGACTACATACGGTTAAATGACAACACGAAGGAAGACAGTTACTCACTTCCTCGAATCGACGACACACTAGATACCCTTTCTGGAGCTCAATCGTTTACATCATTGCACGTAAAAAGCGGTTACTGGCAAGTGGAAGTGAAGGAGGAGGACAAGGAGAAAACAGCGTTTACTACCGGAAACGGACTTTATCAATTCAACGTGATGCCTTTTGGATTGTGTAATGCTTCAACAACGTTTGAACGATTAATGGAAAGTGTTCTACGGGCACTTACATGGAAGACGTGTCTTGTGTACTTGGACGATATCATCGTTGTTGGAAGGAACTTACCAGAACACATCAATAATCTACGTTCCGTCTTCGAACGACTAAGACACGCCAAATTAAAGCTCAATTCGAAGAAATGTGAACTCTTCCAAAGGAGAGTAAAATTCTTGGGACACCGTTTCATCTGCAGGAGTCCAAACGGATCCTGAGAAGATATCAGCTGTCCAAGAGTGGCCTACTCCAGAAGATAAGCAACAGTTGGATATGGGATTTGCCACATATTACCAACGGTTTGTTAAAGGTTTCGCCAACGTGGCTAAAACTCTACACGAACTAACGGGTAAGGACAAAAAATTCAATTGAATAGAAAAGTGTGAGGCAGCATTCAACACATTGAAGGCCGAGTTATCTAAGACTTCAACATTGGCATTCCTAAGAGCGGATCGCCCATTTATATTGGATACTGATGGAAGTAACACAGGAATCGGAGCAGTGTTGTCACAGGAAGTCGATGGCAAAGAGGGAGTTGTCGCATATTATAGTCGAGTCCTATCTAAGCCAGAGAAACTATTGCGTAACAAGAAAGGAACTGCTGGCTGCAGTAGAAGTCGTTAAGAATTTCCATAAGGACCATTCCACCTTGGGACGAATCATGCCGCCCTGAAATGGTTGTTAAATTTTAAGAATCCGGAAGGACAAATAGCTCGATGGATCGAACGACTTCA
This sequence comes from Microdon myrmicae, assembly GCA_963931805.1. Taxonomy (NCBI): domain Eukaryota; kingdom Metazoa; phylum Arthropoda; class Insecta; order Diptera; family Syrphidae; genus Microdon; species Microdon myrmicae. The sequence goes on from CAWVOU010000037.1 coordinate 22,241, forward strand.
AACGTACGATTTCCAAATTTCCCACCACCAAGGGAAGGTGCATGATAACGTTGATGCTCTATCAAGAAGAATATGTAAGCTAGATTGTAAACATTGTCATGGTGCGGAAGAGAAAGAAGAGGCGTACGACCTGCGAAATGTACAAGTAGAAGTACTAGATGGGTGGACGAATGATGCCATATGCGCAGCTCAACTTCAGGATGAAGATATATCGCTAATCCTGGAACACAAAGAAAAGAACGAGCGGCCAACTTCGAACAATATTTCCGACAAGAGTGGAACATTTAAGGCATATTGGGCCCCGTGAATTTCCTTGCTGGTGATAGATGGAATTCTTAAGCGTAAGTCGGACCATCAAAAGTGAAGGATGTACTAACAGGAATGTACGACGGGGCCTCTGGTGGACATCTGGGAGTTAATAAGACACTCTCAAAATTACGATCTCGATTCTACTGGCTTCACATGTGAGATGACGTCGAGTCTTGTTGTAGGAAGTGCACAACTTGCACTGTGACCAAAGGATCAACAACCAAACCAAGGAGCGCTATGAAGCAGTACAACGTGGGTGCCCTTTTCAAGCGAATTGCGATTGATATTTCAGGAACATTTCCAAAAACCAACGGCAACAACAAATACATGTTGGTCATCATGGATTACTTCAGCAAGTGGGTGGAAGTCCTTCCAATTCCAAACCAAGAAGCAACAACCATCATTGAGCAATTTATCAATAATTGGATCAGCAGATATGGAGTTCCCTGTGAGCTTCATTCCGATCAAGGCCGAAACTTCGAATCACAGATATTTCAAAGCATCTGTGTGGCACTGGGCGTACGGAAAACCAGGACCACACCCTTACACCCACAGTCAGGCGGAATGGTCGAAAGGTTCAACCGAACAATGAAAGAGCATTTATCAAAGGTCGTTAGTGATCACCAACGAGATTGGGACAAATATGTACTAACCTTTTCCTGAGCTATAGATCGGCTAATCACGATACGACAGGCCATTCTCCAGCAAGAATTATATTTGGACGAGAGATACGATTACTAGGCGATCTGCGATTCGGGATACCTCCAGACGCCATAGATAAGACTGAAGACTACGTAGCCGAATGGAGAAATAGCCTCGAGAAGATTCATCATTTGGTTCGAAAGCAAATCGAGGTATCAAGTGACAGGATGAAAACAAGGTACGACGTTCGAGCGGACGCATCCTATAGACAGAATTCAGCGAAGACCGAACGCCAAGATGAACGTGGTACATCGTGACCGACTGGCGACTTTTGTTAAACCAGAAGACCAGTGAACTTAGTTCGGGTCGAACTAATCTAGGCGGAGGATAGTGTGACGCATATGACAATCAGCACTAGGATATTCGAGAAAGCCCGAAACAAAGTACTAGAATATTGTAGGAAGTACTGGAAAACTGGAGACTAGGAACAGTAGAACATTCAAGGCTATGGAACTGATGGAAAGGAAGCGCCGAATCAGAATGAGGAAACGGTATAAATACGTCGCACACAGATCATGGAGATAAGTTATAAGTAAGAAAGTGAAGCAAACGATAAGTAAGAAGTAAAAAGTAAGCAGTCAAAGATGCGGTAAGTACGGAAGTGATAAGTCAAGAAATCGTTAAGTGTACGGTAAAAGTAACGGTTGTTATTCATCATCATCGGCACTACAACCGGTAACCCGTCTTGACCTTATTTAGCAAGTCCTGAGGCTTGTTAAATTTTCCATAATGATTTGTTTTTTCCGGGCAAGGTCATTAGTCTTGCGCCAGAGGCTCCCCGACGGGGAATCGAACCCCGGTCTCCCGAGTGACAGGCGGGTATACTAACCACTATACTATCGAGGGGCCAACGGTTGTTATTAGTGGACTAATAAATTGTTATATTAATTCAAAATCGATTTAACAGCTCCTATTTATTCAAAATAATTAATCCCTCGAACCCTAAGCTCGCTACAATATTTTGCCCGGGTTTCGGTGCTGTAACATATATAGAACCAAAGCATTATGGCGATCTTTTCTTCTTTTCTTATTTTTTTTTAGGGGGGAAATGCGGCCACGCGGCTGGCGTTGGTGTTGTTCATCCGCTGATTGATGCTGGTCCGATCTCCTCTCCCCCTCAAATGGGAGGATACTTAGTTTGGACACGGGTCTCGCTAGGGTGCCCGCAGCAGTCCGCAGCGTTGCCACCCTCACGAGTCCGTCTCGGCCAGGGTGCACCTTGAGGATTCGCGCTAGGTGCCACTTTCAAGGGGGTGCCAGCCCAGTCCTGATCACGCACAGTTGCCCCGCTGCGACGTTGGGGTTTCGGCTCTGCCACTTTGGCCTGTGTTGTAGTTCCTGGAGGTTTTTTGCGGACCATCGCGACCAGAAATGCTCGTACATGTTCCGCTGTAACTTTGATCGCGAGAGCCGGTGTTGAAGTGTGCAAGGCTCTGGGGTGGTCGACGTCGGGCCTCCAATAAGAAAGTGTCCGGGTGTGAGCGCGGCCAGGCCGGTCGGGTCATCCTTTAGTGGCTGGAGGGGGCGGAGTTGAGGCAGGATTCCACCTGGGCCAGCAGGGTGGAGAGCTCTTCGAAGGCCAGAACTGCCTCGCCGATAACGCACTCGGTTCACTTTACCGAGGCCTCACAAATTCCCCTGAAGTGAGGGGCTGGTGGGGGTTTAAATTGCCCCTCGGTACCCTCATTAGAGAGGAGGTGGGCAATCTCGGTGGTTTGCCTTGTTGCCTGGGCGAATAGCCCCGTAATTCTTTATCCGCGCCGACGCAGTTGGCTGGTCAGTGTTGCACGGATTCCTCTTCGAGCCACGAAGCGGCGGTAGACCCGGAGGAAGTTCCCTGTTGAGTACCCGGAGGCGGCCTCCAGGTGCACCGCGCGGGTGGAGAAGCATACAAACATGGCGATGTATCCTTTGAACGTGCTCCTGGTTTCATTCTTTGAGCACCTGATAGCCATTGGTCCGGCGTAGTCGACTCCGCTGTGTAGGAATGGCCCAGCGGACCGCACTCGGGAGGCCGGCAGGTCCCCCATGAGTTGAAGGGTCGGCGAGGATGAGTGCCGTCAGCAGCGGAGACAGCGAGAGATTACTCCCTTGACCAGTTGTCGTCCTCGGAGAATCCAGAATCGCTGCCGTAGATGGTTGAGTGACAGTTGCGTACCGGTGTGGAGGGTCCTGTCGTGTGCATCTCGGGCGAGGAGCAGTGAGAGGAAGGATCTGGAAGGGTGGGTGGGGGGTGCTTCTCATCGGTGTGTAGTAGGGAGTGGCGCAGTCTCCCACCGACACGCAGAAGTCCGTTTGGGTCGAAGAACGGGTTGAAGCGCATGAGCAAGCTGTCCTTAGCGACGGATGAGTTTCTGGTGAGCCATGCTATTTCCCGCTGGAAGTGGACTCTTTGCACATAGGAGACGCAGAGCATGAGTACTGAGTCCATATGCGAGGGGGTTATTTCGGTGGGGGTGTTTGGGCCAGGGGTCGGGCGCGGTCTACTCCCCGGCGTGGTTTTTCTCTGCAATCGCCGGGCAGATTCGACGCATCTGGCCGTCACGCGGAGGAGTTTGGGAAGCTGGGAGTATCGCATCAGCAACTCGTTGTCCTCTCGTGGAGCGGTTATGACGTGGCTGGTTGCGGGGCGGCATTCTAGGTCCACCTCCCGGACGGCGGTGTGGGTGCAGGGCCATGGTATGTTGCCTTTGAGGAACTCGGGGCCGTCCATCCATAGTGACGGCGGGCGCAGTTGGTCCGCTGATGCTCCGCGAGACGCCAAGTCGGCGGGATTCTGGACGCCGGCGACGTGATGCCAGTGGACGCCCGGTAGAGTCGTCTGGATTTCGGAGACCCGGTTGGCAACGTAAGTTTTCCATCGGCTCGGCGCACCATGGGTCCATGATATGACGACGGTGGAATCTGACCAGGGGTGGACTAGGCCGTTCTGGGTTGACATGGTGGTGAGGGCGCGCTTTATCAGGCGGCACACAGCTCCAAACGTGGCAGGGATACCTGCTTCAGAGGGGCCACCTTGGTCTTGGAAGCGAGGATGGTGTAAGATGATTTCAACGGGGCGCCAAATGTCCAGGGGTAAATGACGGCGCCGTAGGCGGCCTGGGAGGCATCGGCGAATCCGTGGAGCTCTATCGTTGGGTGGGTGTTGGCGCAGCCGGTCCATCGACGGATGCGGAGTGCGGATGGTTGCCATAGATCCGCGACGAGTTCGTGCCACCTGGATTCCATGGAGGGGGGCAGGGGTTCGTCCCACTCTAGTCCCAGGGGCCACAGTTCCCGCATGAATATTTTAAATCTTATCATGACTGGGGAGATCCATCCCAGGGGGTCGTAGAGGCGGCCGATGAATGTGGGGGCCGCGTTGCCCGTTGAATCTCGGAGATGGAGTGTGAAGCACTCTTCCAGGGGTCGCCATTGGATTCCTAAAATTGAGTGGGTGTCAGCTGGGGGCCAAGTGGGGCATGTCCCGAGCTCGTCTGGTTGGTGGGGGAGCTGCGACGGGTGGTTGGGGGTACATTTGCTGAGGGGGAAGCTGCCCGCCGACAGTAGGTCGCTGAGCTGCTGCTTCAGTAGCTGTGCCTCTGTGAGAGTGTCCGAGCCAGCGAAGATGTCGTCCACGTATGTGTGTCTCATGAGCACTTGTGCTTCTAAGGGGAATCGGGCGCCCTCGCCGAGAGGCAGCTGCTTCAGCGTGCGTATTGCCTGATACTGGGAGCTCGCGAGTCCGCTAGTTACCGTGTTTAGCGAACAGACCTTAATGTCGCCGGTGGTTGACGGTCTCCACAGGATTTGCTGATAGTGCCGATCCCGCTCATCAATCCTTATTTGTCGGTACATCTTCGCAATGTCCGCAGAGAAGACATATCGGGGAGCATGCCAGCGCAACAGGGCGTCAAAAATGTCACTCTGGAGCTTGGGTCCAACACAGAGGCACTCGTTAATGGAGATTCCAGTCTCCGGCTGGACGGAACCATTGAACACCACGCGGATCTTGGGTGTTTGGTCAGATGGCTTGAACACCCCATGGTGCGGGATAATGAATCCGTGTTCCTGGGTGTCCGCACTCGTGGTGTCCACTTAAGTCATCTGGTCAAGTTCGAGATACTCATCCATGAACTTCTTATAGAGATCGCGGAACTGGGGCTGGCGCCGGAACCTGTTCTACAGTCGTCGAAATGCAGCGCGGGCGGCACTGTCCGAATCCCCCAGCTCTGCCGAGTTAGGCTTTAGTGGCACTCGTAATATGTAGCGGCCTTGCTGGTCGCGTCTGGTAGTTGAGGTGAAGTGAGCCTCGCATGCTTGCTCCTCCAAAGTCAGAGCGGTTGGGTGGTGAGAGACTTCCTTCTGAATCCAGAACTTCTCCAGGAGGTCGCGCAGCTCGCGGCTGATACTGATCTGGTGACTGGTTAGAGGGCGGCTGGCGTTGGGGTGCCGTAAGCCGCGGGCAACTGCACCCGCTAGGATCCATCCAAGGTGCGTAGACTGGGCGATAAAGTCGGAGTTGGTGGACTTCTTTAAGCCGGCGGCGATGATCGCCGGGTAGGCATCAGCACCAATGATTAAATCTATGTTTTTTGCTGATGAGACGTCTGGGTCTGCCAACTCCAGGCCCGCCACAATAGAGATATCGCCTGGCAGGAGTCGTGTAGGTGGTACGTAGTCCGACAGATGGGGCAGGATGAGCGCGTCGACTGTCCAGCTTTGCGAGCTCTTGGTCCGGGGCAGTATGGTGACGGATGATAGGGCCTTCGCCGCCTGGCAGCGAGCGCCCCCGACTCCATGGACTGGGATGAATGATGCGCGCCGGCGAAGACGCAGTCGCTGGGCGAGGGACTCCGAAATAAAGGTGGCCTCTGAGCAGGGATCTAGTAGGACCCGAGCCTCCAGTCGGCGTTGGGAGCCCGACTGGACCTGGACACGGGCTGTGGCCAGGAGGATCGCCCGGGCCGGCGGGGCGCTGGTCGTGTGAAATGGTACCCCGGGGATCTGGCCGCCTTGAAGCTTGGGGCTTGTGTCTCTTTCCAAATCCAGGTTGGTCGTGATCATTATGTTATGCAGTAGTTGTGGTGCCGCCCTTGGCACTGCCGGCATCTAGAGGTCGGTGGACAGTCACGATGTAAATGCCTTCCTAGGCAGTTGAAGCAAAGGCCCTGTTTGGTGACGTGCGAACTTCGCTCTTCCGGGCTGAGGGCCTGGAATCCCTCACACGATCCGATGTAGTGGTTTGATGAACAAATCAAGCAGCGGGCAGGGGGCTTCTGGGCAGGTGGTGAGGCCGTGTGCACTGAGAAGCGCGCTTTGGTGGTGTGCTCCGTCTGACCGGGTCTGTTATGCTGGGGTTGGTCGATGGCGGTTCGGGGCAGCTCGAAGAACTCCAAAGCCTCGATCCTTGTTTTCAGGAAGTCATCGAGCTGGTGGTACGTGGGTGGCTGGCTGGTGTTGCCTTGTGCCGTTTGCCAGTCACGAGCGGTGCGGGGGTCCATGCGCTGTGTTGTTAAGTAGAAAAGTATGTCATACCGTTGATGGCCCTCGCTTCTTCAGGTTGGCGAATGCTCGCGACATTTGGCCCTGTGCCGGCGGCGATTTATTTCTCCATTGCTGTTGTCGCGTTGGTTTACAAACTTTTATTCACACCGAATTTTTCTCAAAGGGTCGTCGTCGTTTTGTCCTTATTGCTTCTCTTCTTCAGTTCCTTGATGGTGTCGAGGTGACTGGCAGTTGTCGATGTGCCGCAAACTGGGCGGCGATGATTCAAATCCAATTAAGCACTGGATCCGTTCCGAAGGACCAGAAATGTAAAGGGAATGTTTGGAATACAAAAAGCTGCGTCCACTGAGGTGGTAATGCGAACAACTGCCCTTGGTTTGATTCAGTTCGATTACGCCAGCGATCGAGTACTTCAATTACTTGGTATTGGTATCAACAAGGCAAATAAACGAACAAAGCGATTCGAGAACTTCACCCTTTTAATTCAAAAGACTCCTAAATTAGTATTGATCGTTTAACTAGTTATAGAAAATAAGTGTTGTATAATTTATAAATCCTTTTGTCTCCTTCTGGTGGCGGTTGTACACGCGTTGGTGGTTGAGTGTAGAGCGACGAATTGGCATAACTGCCAATTCAAAAAGCGACGCTATGACATAATCGTGGTGACAATCGGCCAGTTGGTGTCAGCTGCTGCGCAACTGGTATACATGCGAATGTACTAGATTTCTACAATACATTTCAGCACATTTAATTGCCAATCCGCAACACTTTGTTCGGCTTTGTTTAAGTTAGAGTCGTGTTGGCTTAACTGCTATTCGTATTGATATCCAATGCAAAATATTTGGCACATCCGAGAGTAATTAAAAAATACTTTAATATTACAAAAACATTACAAAGAAAACTTAATCCTTGTTCGTGTTAAATGAAATCAATTAGTAACAAATTAATGTGAACTATTTTGCTATAAGAATTGCAGCATAATGTATTCGTCATATTTAAGGTAAAACAGAAACTGACAGTTCAAACAAACAAACCTAGGCGTGTTGCATTTAATGAAAGTTTGCGAATAAATTTGCAATGTTTTGGCGTTGCCGGCAGAATGTTCGAGATGATCGTTGGTGCAGCTATGATGAAATCGATCTCTGGTATTTCTAAGGACTATATTTCGCGAAAACGAGGCAAAAGCCCCATGTTTTTATTTTACTAGTTGTTTTATCGGTGCTGTATAAAGTTTTTCCCACTCCGCTGGTAATCGGAAAATGAAAATTTGTTGAATTCATTAAAGAAATTTGCAGTTACTTTGGAGTGAGTCGCAGCTCAACTGCGGTGATCGCTTACTTGATAAAAAATACACATCCTGGACTATCAGCAGGCGTTCATGATTGTAAAATCTAAACGCTGATTTGTGCATCCAAACTCTGACTTTGTAAATCAACTAAAGCTGTACAAACGCATGGGATGTAAAATGGATCCCCATTACGACAAATACAAAGCTTACCGCTTACGTTTAGCAGGCGAATAAGTCCGCCGAGGTAAGTAACTCTTGCTGTTTTATAAATATAAATTTTATAAATTTTCTGTTTTTATTATTTTTTAGCTAAAATTCTCCCCCAAAACTTTACAAACTTAATTAAACCACATTCAGCAGTTACTCGGGAAAATCTGGAACCAATAGTGTATCGATGTCGCAAATGCCGTTGAGTTATCGCACCTAATTCAAATATTCTCCAGCGTTTTCCCAAAAGTGTTGCTCGCACAGATGCCAGCTTAAAAGAAGGCAATGCGGCGACTCTTCCGTCAGAGACGCCAACGACATCAACGAAGATCATAGACCAAATTGCTGAACAAATTCGACGAATATCGGTTTTCGGAAAGGAGTCATCTGATTCCGGCAACAAGTGTAAGGGTGTCTTGTTCCTCGAACCCATTGCATGGATGAAAAGTATTTCCAATAACACACAGGGTCGTTTAAATTGTGCGATCAAAAATTGGGCAATTTTAGCTGGATCAATGGTTTGTACCATAAAACGTTATCCCTTAAAACTGTTTCCTATCGGTTTTCATTTTCCAATATCTAGGATGTCAGTATCCTTGTGGAGAAGAAGTCTCACCAGCGTTTTATGTAATAGCATCACGAGTTGAACTTTCGAAAGCTGTACAAAACGTGCAAACCACCATTTAAGGTACATTAGTTATAAGTTCTAAATGTAAACGCATATGTTAATTCGCCGAATAAGTAATTGCGAAGGAAGGTTTTCGGTTATTGTGAAATTCTAACGAAATTTTTCTAGCACAAGTATGTGCGACTGATGCTTCAACATTGGTTTGTGTTTGTAGGGAATATTTATATTAATTTTTATTGGTTGTCTTTATGCGCACGCAATGGCTTTAATACTTTACATAATTTTATATTACATTTCTCCTGACTTGATATTTCACATCGTTTTCTAGATCTAATGAGAATACTTCTTGAATTGACTTGTTATTGGTTGTTATTTCTATAATTTCCTGCAATTTTTGCGGGAAATAATAGTATCCACACATCGGATGAGAGCGGCCAGTTAAATCCACAGACAGCCCTACATTAGTGGCAAAATCCTTACGTATTCAGTCAGGTATTGGTTTGAACTTAAAGGAAAGTGTTTATCGACGACGATACTATATTAAAAAACATTTGTCTTTTGTGCTGTGTCTATGTTTGGGTTGTGTTGCGATCATCAGATTTACCCAAATTCATGACAATATTGGGTTTTTACTTGGGATGTGTGGAAGAGCTATCTTTCCCTTTGAAAGATATGGGTTTTCATTTCTACAGAATCGGTAGAGAACGAACTTCTTATTATTATTGTAACACTAATGGATGTATTAGCATCGCCATTTATTAATGTAACACCAAGGAATACACACCTCGCTGGAAGCGTTAGGCTACGTAACTTTGTAATTTATATTGTAATGATAAATATCTCAGCAAGTATAATGCACAACCACTTTCTCTATTGGGTCTCAATCACAAAACAATTAATTTTCTTCTATTTCATGTAAAACTCTCTTGTGTAACTTTGTTATTTGTATTGTAACGATAAGTATCGTAACTTTGTAATTTATATTGTCACGTAAATTTAATTTGACGTTTATCGACTTTCTAGGTTCGATCTCGGGATTGTGAATAATCCAATAAAAACTCAAAAGTTTGTTCTTTTTACTCTAATAGATTTATTATTTACACTTATTAATTAACACTTATTATCACGCTGTCAGTTTGCTTACTATGGCACTGCAATGATTTTTTCTTTTTCACCACGGAATAATTAATAAAAACACACTTTGTTTCAGTTAATGATTTATTCAAACATGTATCGTTTCAATATTTACTTTATGATTTTCAAAGTTATTTTATTTAGTTTGCACTTATTAAAACACGTATTATTACAAGATCTGCGTTACTTATATTCCAAGTTATTTTATTTAGTTGGCACTTATTAAAACACCTAGTGTTACAAGATCTGCGTTACTTACATTCCAAGTTATTTTATTTAGTTTGCACTTATTAAAACACGTAGTGTTACATGCCCTACGTTACCTATTTTCAAAGTTATTTTATTTAGTTTGCACTTATTGAAACACTCGACTGATACGACACCAACAGCAACCTACTCGCGACCGGACTGGTCAAAAATCCAAAACAAACTCATTGTCTGGCCGTCTCGGCCAACATCTTGAAAACCCAGCCATCTTTAGTGGTTTTCTCATTTTTTTCTTTGGAAAAAAGGATCTATCCTTTTTCCCGCCTGATCCATTTTTCGGTAGATCAAACACAGAAGAAAAATCAATAGTTCATCGTGTTAATGCACATATCCGATTCCCTTTTTTTGTGTTGTTATGGTTTAGGCCAGAGATTCCCAAACTTTTTTGTGTCGTAGACCCCTTGTATTGTTTTTCGGTTTTGGGTACTTACCCTACTTACCTGATATTGTTTTTTTGTAAATTTCGAACTGTAGTGAAGTTTAGTGTTAAAAGCTTAAAGTAAAAACACATGTTAAGTTATATACATTTATTAATTGATTTTAAATTAAAACTACTGTGCGATAAATCTCGATGCCGCATGGGGTATGTCGTCGGCCGAGATCATTGCAGACGTTCCGCCGAACGAGGAATGTCGTTGGGGAATTGCGAAGGTGAGCACGTTGCCTGAAACCAAAGTTTGTATTTTAAAAAAAGGAACAGCAATACCTTTTGATAACAACTACTCAAAATAAAATTTTGTATATGTTATATAAATCAATGATGTCCAGTCTGTTTCTTTTTTTCGTTAGGAGATTGGTAACAGCGCTGAACCCCATTTCCACTAGGTATCACGATGGAAAGGAAATTAAAAATGTCCTCGCTACATTCCATAATACGGGATAAGAAACGGGTGTGTTGTTTTACAGCCAGAATGGCTGATATCCGTTTGTAAACTAAACCTTACGTTTTTCGTTTGTACTTAGTTCAGTCAGTCTCTCTTGTATTATGACATTCGTTTCTTCTATGTCACCATATGGGTTAATTATCCACGGTGGTATTACCATAGTCAAAACGTCCTCAAACCGAATTTGAAAATCTGAATAGAGGGCATTTAAATGCTAAACGTATGTTGAAAAGTCGTCTTCCTGGTAGTTTGCCTGTGACAAATTGGGAAACAGGGAAAATACGCCCCGTTCAATATTTTGCTTCATTAGTTTAACTCTGGCAAGAAACGCTGATAAGATGGACCCTGTTTTAATCAAATTTAGACTGCCGCCTTTTAACTGCAAATTAACCATATTAAATTTTGTAAACAAATCTGTTAAATAGGCAATGTTTGTTTTCCACTACATTAAACTGTTTTTAAAATTTTATCTTTAGTATCCAGAAATTCTAAAATAGTCTCAAAAATTGCAAAAAATCTTGTCAAACATAAGCCTTTCGACAGCCAGCGTACTTCAATGTGAAGGAGTAATTGATGAAAGCGTTCGTCATTTTCTTCAGACAACTGCGCAAATAACCGCATATTCAACGCGTTGCTTCGGATTCGGTTTACTGCATTAATGACTAATTGAAGAGATTCCTGCAATCTAACACTCAAATTTTTAGCAACTAAATGTTGTCGATGGATGACGCAATGTATTCCTAACACCCCTGACACAGTTTGTTTTAAAAAGCTTATAAATCCACGATAACGTCCAACCTTGGCAGGTGCCCCACCTGTAGCTACCGATATTATATTTGATAAAGGGATTGCTTTTTTAATGAAGTAACCCTTTAAAACATGAAATATTGATTCACCCTTAGTGTCGGTTGTTAAAGTTCTTGCGAAGAGCAGTTCTTCGTAGATTTCTTGATTCATAATAAAAAGAAAATATGCCAACAATAATGCTGCAATACCAGGTAAAGTTGACTCGTCCAGTTGTATAGAGAAATGTGTCCTTTGCAACTCATTTCATCAATACGTCTTCCAACAATATTTTTGCTTAGGGAAATTCTTTCAATGATAATTTTTTACTTCATAGGTACTCTTATAAATAATGTATATGTCTTTATATTATAAGATAGTATAATGTTGCGGATTGGCAATTAAATGTGCTGGAATGTACTGGAGAAATCTAGTACATTCGCTGTGTATACCAGTTACGCAGCAGCTGGCACCAGCTGGCCGATTGTCACCATCGATGGCGTCATAGCGTCCCTTGTTGAATTGGCAGTTATGCCCAATGCGTCAGTCTGCATTCAACCTTCATCAACTGTACACCACGGTTCTCGTCCGATCAACATACATTAAATAATAAAAGTTAATCTCAAGGAGAAGAGACTTCATCTTTTCGGGTGGTGATTCCATCGTTTCACTTCATCCTCGGAACTCTTTCTCCTGGACGGGACCTCACTCTCGGCCGCCCCTATTACAACATTTGCTGGTCCTTCGAGCTGGATCCAGTGCCGATTTGGATCTACAACATCGCCGCCTAGTTCGTGGCGCAACATACCTGTGACAGGTAGCTCCTTGTACTTCTCATTTAACCGTACAGTAGTCAATAGTACGACTGAAATTACTGGGGATAACGACTGTGAAACATCCCTTCTTAATGAGGACATCAACATTGATCTAAGCAATACATTAGAACCGGTTGACGGTGCCGACGAACCCGGTTTATTAACAGTGAAGAAGGGAACAGTCGATTTGGCTATGGTCAAGAAGAATTCAAAGAATATTGCAGTTGACTTTTCAGCGAAGTGTTCCACTCCCACAAGCCAAGTAAGTCAAATAAAACGACGCTTAAACGCCAGTGCTATCCATGAGTTAGGTTTAAATTTAATATTTGATTCCGACGAATGCCAAGAGGCAAAAGACAAATTTGAATATCCCGATGTGGTTGCTGGATTTAATGATAATAATGACGAAGAAGCTTTGGTAGACAACCCGTCCGATGAGTTGCTTAATAGTGCCGAAATTACTCCGATCGTGTTAGAGGGGATTGCATGTGATCTTATTTTACAAGCTAACGACTAAAGTTCATGTCTTCTCGATAAGAAGGAAAATGTTCCCCCAGACCAAGAGGCGAAGTTGCTGGGCAGAGACAAAACGATATATCCTTCATTCCATGCCAGCTATAGATCACCCCTTAAATATTTCTTTTCTAAATCACCTTTGTTAGGTGAATCGCTCAATGAGAATGAGGAGCCACTTGAACAAAGGAGTGCAGGGCAAGCGGCCGATCATGATCTTATATTAGAACCGCTGCCACCAGAAGAGGGCGGACGAGATCATTGCCACCTCCAAGGAATTGAACGCAGAACGCCGATAAAGCAAAATACTCAGTAAAAAGCAAAGAAAGTGGAAACGGCTGAAGTGCCACACACTAACCTAGTCGATATGTCGGATCTGGACACTGATGCAGAAGATGCCGCACCGCTACAACCAGCCGAAAGAACGAATCGCCGACCCGATCACTCTATAGTAAAGGGAGAAACCGATCTACCGAAGATGCGCCCAGTGCAGAAGCGAATGCTGGCAAAGACATCGAGGAAGCAACATAACGGCTCGCCGACGACATTCCTCGGTCGGCGGAACACCAAAGAACTGGACCGATGACATTCCTCGCTCGTAAGAGATCATACCTGCTTTCACACGGTGCGTAACGGAGCTGACAATGGATCAAACAGTGGTGACGGCGGCGACGGCGACAACATTGACAACGGTTCCCCGACGACATTCCTCGGTCGGCAGAGATCATACACGTGCTCATCACCAACACGAGCCGGAAACCGCTGTTGCCGCAAAACGAAAGCAGGACGACGAACTTTCTACAACGAGAGTTCAAACCAAAGTGCCTTTAACATCAGCTCTCGTACAAAGACCAGTGACGATTGAGGAACGCATCGCCGCCCAGTTCGCGGCACAGGAACGAATCTCTGGCACCTTCCGCAGCGCACAGGACAAAGGACAGCTAAGTCCAACAGGAATCGAGGCAACCAAATGCGCACACCGCGCCGAATGGGAAGCCTTCTCCAAGCGGCACCACGACATCTTCGTCACGGCGACACCGGACCATCTACAACACGCATACTTCGCGGAGGATTGTTTCGGCGAAACCAAAGAAATATACCTGGAGGAGCAGACGAAGCTCCTCGAGGCTCAGTACGCGCTCAAGTCAGCCCCCCCAACCGTGGTCAACAGCACCAATCGCCTTCACCCTAGCGAGCTGCCCCCAGTGCAGCTGCCAATGGCCGACATCAAGCCATCAGAAATGGAACCGCATCCCAGAACAGTGGATAAGAGTGAGCAGGCCGTCGACCAGAGTGCCGCCTGCCCAAAGCCCAACCTATTCAAGGTCCCGACGATCGACCAGCTGCAGCCCCCACAGAAGACGATGCCGCGCACGCATTGTGGGGCACAACATGACATGGCCGTTCCTCGTGGGTTGCGAACTTACAACTCCGACCCAGAGGAACTGGCTACCTTCACATGGACTCCAGAGAAAGCAGTGGGCACGGCGCACGGCGCACTTAGGATCCGTGGCAGAACCAACGCCAATGCCTCCCACAAAATCGCTTTCGACTGTTCCAGCAACAGTAGCTGGCCCGATGACTAGCCAGCCCCGTGTCCCGATGCTAGAAATACCGCCGGCACCCGTAAAGCAACAGGGCCCTTGCACATTCTGCAGGGCCGCACACACGATCTACGCTTGTGAGGGCTTCCGAGCATTCACACCCGGCCGTCGGAAGTCCTTCGCACACGAACGGAAATTATGCGTCAATTGCCTTGGTCACCACCGCCTACGCGACTGCCACTCCAGCAAGATGTGCCGTCGATGCCAGCGGAGACATCACACCCTGCGGCATGTCCGGTCTACCGCCACCGACGGGACAACATCACCGCCACAACGAGCCAAAGAATCCGCCCCCCGATCGACCGTCATGAAGGGGCCTGCGCACACACCATCAGCACCCCTTCACAGCAGTCCGCGTTGCTGCCAACAGCCAGAGTCATCGTGGCGTCGGAGACCGAACAGAGGATTGAAGTCCGTGTTCAGCTGGACCCCTGCTCCAGCGGCACCTTCATTTCAACATCACTAGCCCGAAGGTTGCACCTCCGACGTCAAGCATCACCCGCCCCCACCTACGGTGTCGGGGGCACTCGTGGACTTGCCACAAGGGCTCAAACCGCCATCAACATCGCTCCTCGCCTCCATGGCTCGAGACAATGGACACTAAGGCCCTTCATCCTGTCAGGGCTCTCAGAGTATACACCACCACCACAATCAACGACAAGGGATCTCTCGTTCGTGGCGGATCTGGAACTTGCAGATCCGAACATCGCCTCCGCCGAGAAGGTGGGCATCATCCTTGGGGCAGACATATACCCCAACATTATCGTCGAAGGTCTCAGGAAGGACCAACGTTCTGGCCTCGTCGCTCAGGCCACAGAACTGGGATGGGTGCTAACAGGCGCAGCACCCACCATATCATCAAGCCTACAGGTGACAAGGCCTGTCACCAGCCATCATATGGCCATTCCACGTGGGTTGCGAATTTACAACTCCGACCCAGAGGAACTGGTCGACCCTACGACTGATGATCGCAGCTCCCGTCAAAAGACCAAAAGAAGGTCTCGCCGGCGGCGGCCCCAGGGACCATCTACGAGGCTCATGCAACTACCAGCCGCCGATCACTTGCGCGACCCAATTGCAAGACATACCCCCGCCCGCTGAACCATTGCGGGGGCAAGGGGCAATCGAGGAACCAGGAGCTTACCCACTCGAACAGTTCAAGGCATCCCACCGCACACAGGACACCACGTGGTCAAGCTCCTACCCGGGTCCAAAACTACCCAGGCCAACCGCTGCCACGTGCAGCCACCAAAACAGGACCAGCGGCGCGCAATGTCCAGCTTGGAGGGCGGCGCTCCCCAGCAACCAGCGATCTCCCGAACCCCAACAAGAAAGCACGCCTCTCAGGGCATCAACAGAGGCTGCACCCCAACGACTCCGGACGGCACTTGGCCCGTGACTGCCATTCCCCCAAGGCACGCGGACAGTGCCAGGGACGACATCGCACCACACTCCACGCGACAGCCTCACACGCCAGTGGCCGCATCCCACCGGTTACTAACTTCGGGCGCATCACCTTGCACCACCACTGGCCTCGGCACAGCGAGACCCATCATCAGTCATCACGTGGTCATTGATCGTGGGTTGCAACCTTACAACTCTAATCCGGATCAACTGGACGGCCCCGCCACCACAAAAGGCAACGGACATCGGCGATGGGAAAGAGGTTCCTGTCGTTATAGATCATACGGGCCGTCCCAGACCCTCAAGCCTACAGCGCTCCTCAGTGCGGGTGGCGCCCTCTCAACCGATCATCCACGTGAAAGTAGACAACCCACCAAGACCAACCGCCACCAGCGGACCGCACACTCCCGGCTCCTACCCACCGTCCCCTGGAACAAAATGATTCGCCAATGATTGGCGAAGGCGGGCGGGATGTTGCGGTTTGGCAATTAAATGTGCTGGAACGTACTGGAGAAATCTAGTACATTCGCTGTGTATACCAGTTACGCAGCAGCTGGCACCAGTTGGCCGATTGTCACCATCGATGACGTCATAGCGTCTCTTTTTCAATTGGCAGTTATGCCCAATGAGTCAGTCTGCATTCAACCTTCATCAGCTGTACACCATCGGTTCTCGCCCGATCAACATACATTAAATAATAAAAGTTAATCTCAAGGAGAAAAGACTTCATCTTTTCTGGCAGTGATTCCATCGTTTCACTTCATCCTCTTCGGCCTTGATTCCATCGTTTGACTTCATCTTCGGAACGCTTTCTCCTGGATGCGGCCTCACTCTCGGCCGCCCCTATCACAACAATAATGTACAGTCTTTCTGGATCTATTTTGTTTAGAACGGGTTTTAATTAAATTACGTGGAATAAAATATATAAAACTTTATGAAAAAACCATGTAAAATTTGATATATTGTGTATGCAAACGGAGATGTTTAATTTTGAGTCTTAGACGACAATTCTGAATGGTTTATCATTGATGCGTTTTTTTTTTTTAAACGTACTGTAAGTAAATAGGTACTATCAGTGTATGTTGAGATCCACTATCGTGGACCGGAATTTTCATTGCATGGACCCCTTGCAGGTTGTCATAGACCCCTGAGGGTCGATATAGACCACTTTGGGAATCACTGGTTTAGGCGAACGTGTAGTTCATTCTATGGTGTCTGTTATTTGCTTTAGCCGAACACAAAAGGGAAATCATTAGTGCATCGTGTTAATGCACATTTCTGATTCACTTTTTTTTGTGTTGTTTAGCTGCTTGGGTGAACGTGTAGTCCGTTTTATTGCGCTTGTTGTTTTCTTTAACCCCATGGGCCAGAATCTCTTCCGTGAGAAATCGGCACAAAGTAAATGATCAATAGCGCCTAGGTGAACGTGCAGTTCGTTTTATGGTCCCTGTTTATTTCTTCTAGGCGAATGGACAAGGATGTTCCTTGTGGGAAATGGTTTGGGTGGCCGATGCTGGATTTTTTATCGCCTGTTACCGAACGTTAGGATATGACTTCATGGGTGTATGTTGAAATGCTGCATTATTTGATTTCCAACGTGTGGGCATAAGATAGGCAAGCAAGTTTTGTCGCTTCGACCAAACTTGGGTGCCCTGGTAAGTAGGAAAATAAGTGGCACACTTGTGCGACAGGGCAAATATATTCGATTAGCGACACCGGGTGTCTCTCGTGTGGCAGAATCATTAGAAGATATCTCGTGGGTAAAGTTCGCGTTTTGTCAGTTGCTTGGTGTAGCGATAGATTTTCTTTTCATTGTTATGAAATACCTCGAAGACAACTTGTTGGTGAAGAGTTGGAAGCGACTTTGTCCGCATTATGGAGTCTATGTCCGTTCCTGGGGCAAGGTGAAGCTCCCATATGTTTACCTTGCTGTGTTTTTGCGGTCTGATTTTCACAAACCGCTATGGGGGAGAGAATTTTTTGACGTCCGTGAATTTGACGTTAGGAAATGTTGTCTCAAGGGTAATTCCGATGTCGTCCTTTTCCCAACAGGCAGCGACTCGTTTTAAGAGGATGATCCTCGATTTTTCGTCGGCTGGGGTGAATGTGTAATAATTCACCTCCTTGGCATTCAGGGTGTCGTTAACCTTACAGAACGTCTGTCGATCGTAGGTTACGATTTTACTGAGGCTTGGACTCAAGGTCTTTGCCTTAAAGTTTGAGATTTCTTGTCGGTTCATATCACCGACGAACTCCTTTAGGTTGAGGTCTCGTGCAAAGACCCCAGGTTGCTGCTTTATTTTTTTATAAGCAGGCGGGTTGGCCGTGACCGGTGTTTGTGTGGCCTTTGGTTTTGGGGTTGTGGATGATGCTCCCTTTGGTGTGCCCGATTTTTCCAAAGAGGGGACTTTTTGTGTAGTGGGGTGTACCGAGAGGTTTGGCACAGATTTATTAGCTGAAGTCGGGGATATTGTTGGCGTGCAGCCGGTGGCAACACGTTTACTGGGGGGACCTCCGTCGCAGTTTACTGTTGCCCGAAGGGTTTTCCGTTTTTCCCCACGAGCAGGAGTATGCGTGGGGTGAGAAGTATTGGGGGTGGGGACACGGGAGCAAGTCTCGTCGGCAGAGAAACCAAAGTCGCTGTCGAGGGTTGTCATTTTGCGTTCGATTCCCATCTTTGGGTCAGGGGTTTTTAGGTTTGTGTTGGAGAGGGTCGGGGGTGATGTAGCTTTTAGTGCTGCATTTTCTTTCTCGAGAACAGCAATCCTGGCTACCGCGGCGGCGAGTTCTGTCCTTAATGTCTTCAGAAGAACCATCAAACCCTACCCAGACTGAGAGTCCACGGCCTCAGTCGAGCAGAAATACACGGGGATGCGGGTAGCAAGCGACACAAATTAACGATAACGAGTGTATATAAACAACAAAACAACCGATAGAGACAGAAAGATAAAGTTATATATAATATCCACAAAGTTTACATAAAAAAAAACGAGAAAGATAAAAAGGTAAAGGAACAACCCAGGAAGAAATTCAAATTAGGAATTCCTTCAAATTCGATAACTGCGACAACCTGGAAACAATTAAGAAATTAGAAGACACCCTAGAAATGTAATTAAGTCTAAGATAGAATGTAGTGTAAGAAGTTTAGAAATGTGAAAGTAATGCTAAATTATAAAATTATAAAGGTAATGATAAATTATAAAATGTCTAAAATGTCACCCGCTTCCAGATCTGATGTTGTATATTAAAGTTGTTATGGCCTTATTTGTTATTATAAGAACACTTCACTGGTTGGTGAATTCACTTCAATACATGAATGTGTACTGTCTATATCCCGCTGAGACGTTCTGTGGCCTTTTTATATGGGGGCTGACACTTGGGTGGATGGTTCTGGAACTAGCTAGTAATTTCTCGCGCTCTCTTTCGCACTAGATGACGCGTTTAACGAGGGTTCCATCCTAGTATCTTCGTGAAACTTCCATTGTAAATTCGTCACACTGCCCTCCACTTAAGTCTGATCGTCTCGATCAGACACCAAATTTCTTGATCCATGTGAGGCTAGTCTCTCCAAATGGACGACCTTTATTTTACCTCGTCTCTGCGTGTAGGATTGCATGCGATACACAAAACCGTTCAGTCGCTTTATGACTTTGTATAGCCCTTCCCACGATGCTTGCAGTTTTGGAGACATACCCTTTTTCCCTTGCAGATTGTACAGCAACACCAAGTCGCCTTCTTGAAATCCCTCAGAATTCATAGCTCGGTCATATCGACCCTTCATTTTATTGCTCATCAACTGTGTTCGCTGCCTCATGTTGGTGTATGCCATCCATTTTGGATTAAAGCATTTCCCAGTAGCTGCCTCCAGTTTCAGTAAGTTCATTGTTTCTTCCAAATTTTAGAACTGATGGGAGTCTCAATTCTGTGCCAAAATAATTCTCGCAGGTGAATGGTCGGTAGTGTCTTGGACCGCTGATCGGTAAACCAACAAAAACATTTGAATGCGCTTGTGCCAATTGTGCTGACATATGTCTACTACTTTTCGCAAATGTTCTTCTAATGGCTTCACATGTGAGATGACGTCGAGTCTTGGTGTAGGAAGTGCACAACTTGCACTGCGACCAAAGGATCAACAACAAAACCAAGGCGCGCTATGAAGCAGTACAACGTGCGTGCCCCTTTCGAGCGAATTGCGATTGATATTTCAGGAACATTTCCAAAAACCAACGGCAACAACAAATACATATTGGTCATCATGGATTACTTCAGCAAGTGGGTGAAAGTCTTTCCATATATAGTTAAGGGTATGGAGCATAGGTAGTTAGGAATTACGCAGTATATATACTTAGGAAATATGGATTTTAAGTAAATAGGGATTATGGAGTATAGAAAGGTAGGGATTATGGAGTTTAGGTACTTAAGAATTATGGAGTATAGATAGTTAGGAGTTATGGAGTTTAAGTAGATAGGGATTATGGAGTATGGGTAGTTAGGAATTACGCAGTATAGATACTTAGGAAATATGGATTTTAAGTAAATAGAGATTATGGAGTATAGAAAGGTAGGGATTATGGAATTTAGGTAGTTAAGAATTATAGAGCATAGATAGTTAGGAGCTATGGAGTTTAAGCAGTTAGATGATTATGAAGTATAGATAGTTAGGAATTATGGAGTATAGACAGATAGAGATTATGGTGTATAGGTAAATAGGGTTTACGGAGTATGGATAGTTAGGAATTATGGGGTATAGGTAGAAAGGGATTATATAGTATAGTTAGATAGGGATTGTAGAGCATAATTAGATAAGGATTATAAGGTATAGGTAGATAAAGGTAGTTAGGGATTATCGACCATGAGCAGTTAGGAATTATGAAATATAGGTAGATAGGAATTATGGAGTATAGATAGTTAGGGATTAGCTAGTTTAGGTAGGTACGAATTATCGAGCATAGATAAATAGGGATTATGGAGTATAGATAGATGTGGATTATGGAGTTTAGGTAGTTAAGAATTATGAAGTATAGATAGTTAGGAATTATGGAATATAGATAGTTAGGAATTTGTGTAGTATAAATAGTTAGGAATTTGAGAGTATAGATAGTTAGCAATTGTGTAGTATAGATAGTTGGGAATTATGGATTATAGGTACTGAGGAAATATGGAGTTTAAGTATATAAGGATTATGGACTATAGGTAGTTAGGAACTATGAAGCATAGGTAGTTAGGGATTTTCGAGTATGAGTAGTTAGAAATTATGGAATATAGGTAGTTAGGAATAATGGACTATAGGTAGCTAGGGAATATGGAGTTTAGGTAGGTGGTGAATATGGAGTTTAGATAGTTAGGGATTATGGAGTTTAAGTAGATAGGGATAATGTAGTATATAGCTAGGTAGGAATTATGGAGTTTAGCTAGATAGGGTTAATGGAGCATAGATAGTTAGGGGGTAAGGGACTAAAGATAGCTAGGAATTTTGGGGGTATGTGTAGTTAGGAATTATGGAGGATAGGTAGATAGGAATTATAGAGTATAGGTAGTTAGAGATTATCGACTATGAGTAGTTGGAGCATCAAATATAACTTTTCTCTTGAGGTTACTTTTCGAAAGCAAATAATTGTATATGAATGAATGTTTGCGGGAATTTCGGTGAATTTCATCATATTATGCAGCATCGGCAAAAAGAGTTTAATTTTTAATTGTATTAATGAATGAATGAGTGAATGGGAGAATTTCATCATATTATGCAACGTTTAGAATTTCATCATATTATGTAACAGCAACATCAACAAAAAAAAACTCAATTTTTTAAAGTCGAAAACTTTTGTTTATATTAATTGTGTGTCAATGAGCGAATGGGAGAATTTCATCATATTACATAGAGTATAGACAGATGAGGATTATGGAGTATAGCTTAATGATGGAGTTTACGTATGCCATAATTACAACGTTTGATTGCTACATAAGTGTAAGGGCGTATAGATAGGTAGACATTGGGGCGTATAACTAGTTAGGAATTATGGAGTATACGTAGAGATAGGCATTAGAGTGTATATGTAGTTTGGAATTATGGAGCGTGAGTAGTTAGAATTTATGGAGTATAGATATTTAGGAATTAAGATGTATAGGTAATTAGGCATTATGGAGAATAGGTAGTTAAGAATTATGGAGTATAAGTAGACAGAGAATTATGGAGTATAGGTAGACAGAGAATTGTGGAGTTTAGATAGTTGAGAATTATGGAGGTTAGATAGGTAGGAATTATCGAGCATAGGTAAATAGGGAATATAGAGTTTAAGTGGATAAGGATTATGGAATGTGGGTAGTTAGGAATTATCGAGTATAGTTAATTAGGAACTTTGGAGTATAGGTAGATTGGGATTATGAACTATAGATAGTTAGGAATTATGGGGTATAGCTAGATAAGGATTATAGAATATAGGTGGGTAGGGATTATAGAGTATAGGTAGATAGTTAGGAATTATGGGGATATGGGTAGATAAGGATTATAGAGTATGGGTAGGTAGGGATTATAGAACATAGTTAGATAGTTAGGAACTATGGGCTATAGGTAGATAAGGATTATAGAGTATAGGTGGATAGGGATTATAGAGCATAGTTAGATAGTTACGAATTATGGAGTTTAGGTAGTTAGGAATTATCGAGCATAGGTAAAATAGGGATTATGGAGTATATATAGATACGGGTTATGGAGTCTAAGTAGATAGAGATTTTGGAGTATAGGTACTTAGGAAATATGGAGTATAGATAGTTAGGAATTAAGGAGACATAGATAGTTAAGGGGTATGGAGCATAGGTAGTTAGGAATTACGCAGTATAGATACTTAGGAAATATGGATTTTAAGTAAATAGAGATTATGGAGTATAGAAAGGTGGGGATTATGGAGTTTAGGTACTTAAGAATTATGGAGTATAGATAGTTAGGAGTTATGGAGTTTAAGTAGATAGGGATTATGGAGTATGCGTAGTTAGGAATTATGGAGTATAGATACTTAGGAAACACGGAGTATAGACAGATAGAGATTATGGAGTCCAGGTAAATAGGGTTTACGGAGTATGGACAGTTAGGAATTATGGGGTATAGGTAGATAAGGATTATATAGTATAGTTAGATATGGATTATAGAGCATAGTTAGATAGGGATTATAGAGTATAGGTAGATACAGATTACGGAGTATAGATAGGTGAGGATAGGGGAGTATAGGAAATTAGGGATTAGGGTGTATAGGTAAGGATATTCATTATAGAGTATAGGTAGTTAGGGATATAGAGTATAGATAGTTTGAGATTATGAAGTACAGATAGTTTGGGATTATCGAAAGATTAACGTTTTACTATAAGTGTTAGTGGGTTAAGGGTAATGTTGGGGTAGGTTAATTGTGTGACACTTTTGTGTTTAACGATTATATATAAAAGAAGGTGCTCGAATGAATGGGGGTTAACATATAATGATTAAGGTTCTACGAGAGCAGAGATAAAGAAAATTGAGGTTGATTTGAGTGAAGTAGGAAGAGATTCAATACGCTTTAAAAGCATTTTAAGGATCATAAAATTCTCTTCAGATGAATGTGAAACCATTATTACGGAAGCGGTATATTCGTTGCAGACTTGTGAAATAGTCATGTTTTGAAACTTTAAAATAGATGCTCACAAGTTTTGTGCTTGTAGACAAGAATGACAAGAATTATCGTTTGGAGATCTCACAATAATTGGAAATGAATTAAAAATGTATGCGACGCCAGAAGATACAAACCGAACACTATTGCCCAAAAAATTTAAATGGTGAATCATGAAACAAAATCCAAGATTTGCAAATCAGAGGTATTGAGAAAGGTCGTCACATAAAAATTAGTTACAAATCGAATTATGAATTATTAGATATGAGGAAAGCAAAACAAACATATCACATGATTATATCTTAAAAAACATATAAATAATACAAATATTACTTTTTAAATAACAGTGCTTTATTTATTTATTCAACATTAATTAAGTCAATGTATCCATCCTTTTCATTTATAATTTTACATTTAATCATTTCATTAACAAATGGTCTATATATTCTTCTGTTGTGGTTAGTCCATATCAATAGCCCTTCTTTATTGTTAGACAAGCGAACAAGATATCCTATGCCAAGTGTTTTTGTGACAGTACACTCTACGACAGGCCTTTTTCTATTTCCATTATGCAAAAAAGCAAAAACTTGTTTTCTTTTATAATTTATTATTTTCTTTATTTTCACACACAGATAAAACTACCGTTTTTATTAATCTGTCATACAGCATCATCAGCTTTTCAATTCTAATCATTTTATGCTCATTTATAAAGCAAACGTAAGTGTCTAGTTCATTTTCGCAAAGATTTTCATGAAAATGGCATGTGTTGCAGGACAAGTTCCTTAAAAATGAATTGTAATCTAGTATCTCATTGTAATGTTCATCAAGTAGGATGTGTTGCTTGGTTTGTTTTTTAACTTTTAAAATCTCAGTAAGAATTTATCCCATTAGATATAATCGGCAGGATTATTAGAATATGAATTGTCGTTGTATGCTCTTTCCAATTTTCTTCTGCATTTGAAGTAAAGGTTGAATAATATGCTTATATTTGTGTCCACTATTACCTTTAACTTGCGAGGTACAATCGTAATTTTTCAAGTGAACTTTTGTTTTCTGTAAAATCTCAAGATATTGATCCAAGTCGTCATTGACATATCGACCTTTTCTAGGAAGTTTCCAAAAAATTAATTCATAAAGACCATCTGTTCCACGGAAGATTTCACCATCAATAACGAAATCCTTTTGCTCATTAATTACAAAACTTGATGCACCTAATTTCATTGAATTTGACTGTACATCGAAATACGGACCATGGGTGTTGTCACGATTCCGACCTAATGGCGAAGCTCGGTTATTAGATGGGGTGCTTTGTTTAAGATCATCGGAATTATCAGCAGTTCTAAATGAAAGATCTTTGTCATATGGTTGAATGGTGGATGATTCTGAAGATGAAAATGCGTGTTTTTCTTCTGGAGAACCTTGGACTTGTAATAGTCCTCCTCGTCGTTGATGCTTTACTTTCCCAATTATATCGAAATCAACAGCAGCAGTGTTACAACGTTTACATTTTTCACAAATTCTTTTAAGGATTCAACTATAAGCTTAAAAGTATTTTGAAATTCCATATTATTCATTGTTTTTCCAGCTTTGAGAAACATATATTTTCTTTTCTTAATTATATCGGCTTCGGCAGCCGCATCATTACCACTTTTTACATTTTTTGCAAGTTCTTTTAAGGATTCAACTATAAGCTTAAAAGTATTTTCAAATTCCATATCATTCATAGTTTTTCCAGCTTTGAGAAACATATATTCTCTTTTCAAAGTTTTTTTAGTTTGCGTGAGATCCTTAAATAAATTTTCATTAACTTCCATATTTATGTAAAACAGATCGGTTGAAAAAACAGGGAGATGTTCTGATGTTATCATATAAACAGGTGCTTAATAACTGAACAGCTTTATATAGATACAATTTCTTTTAAAGATTTATTAGGAAGCGACGTTACCCAGACCCATGACCCCTGAGCCAGGACCCCTGACCTCGAGCTAGGAGTTATGGAGTTTAAGTAGATAGGGATTATGGAGTATAGATAGTTAGGAATTATGGAGCATAGGTACTTAGGAAATATTGAGTATAGACAGATAGAGATTATGGAGAATAGGTAAATAGGGTTTATGGAGTATGGCAAGTTAGGAGTTGTGGAGTTTAACTAGATCGGGATTATGGGTCAGGGGTCATGGGCCAGGGTGACGCCGCTTCCTAATAAATCTTTAAAAGTAATTGTATCTATATAAAGCTGTTCAGTTATTAAGCACCTGTTTATATGATAACATCAGAACAGCTCCCTGTTTTTTCAACCGATCTGTTTTACATAAATATGGAAGTTAATGAAAATTTATTTAAGGATCTTAAGGTATAGGTAGATAAGGAGTATAGAGTATAGGTAGGTAGGGATTATGGAGTATAGTTAGATAGTTAAGAATTATGGAGTGTAGGTAGTTAGGAATTATCGAGCATAGGTAAAAATAGGGATTATGGAGTATAGGTAGATAAGGATTATGGAGTTTAAGTAGATAGAAATTATGAAGTATAGATAGTTGGGAGTTATGGAGTATAGGTACTTAGGAAATATGGAGTATAGATAGTTAGGAATTAAGGGGACGTATATAGTTAAGGGGTATGGAGCATAGGTAGTTAGGAATTACGCAGTATATATACTTAGGAAATATGGATTTTAAGTAAATAGGGATTATGGAGTATAGAAAGGTAGGGATTATTGAGTTTAGGTACTTAAGAATTATGGAGTATAGATAGTTTGGAGTTATGGAGTTTAAGTAGATAGGGAGTATGGAGTATGGGTAGTTAGGAATTACGCAGTATAGATACTTAGGAAATATGGATTTTAAGTAAATAGAGATTATGGAGTATAGAAAGGTAGGGATTATGGAATTTAGGTAGTTAAGAATTATGGAGCATAGATAGTTAGGAGGTATGGAGTTTAAGCAGTTAGATGATTATGAAGTATAGATAGTTAGGAATTATCCAGTATAGACAGATAGAGATTATGGAGTATAGATAGATATGGATTATGGAGTTTAGGTTGTTAAGAATTATGAAGTATAGATAGTTAGGAATTATGGAATATAGATAGTTAGGAATTTGTGTAGTATAAATAGTTAGGAATTTGAGAGTATAGATAGTTAGCAATTGTGTAGTATAGATAGTTGGGAATTATGGGTTATAGGTACTGAGGAAATATGGAGTTTAAGTATATAAGGATTATGGACTATAGGTAGTTAGGAACTATGAAGCATAGGTAGTTAGGGATTTTCGAGTATGAGTAGTTAGAAATTATGGAATACAGGTAGTTAGGAATTATGGACTATAGGTAGCTAGGGAATATGGAGTTTAGGTAGGTGGTGAATATGGAGTTTAGATAGTTAGGGATTATGAAGTTTAAGTAGATAGGGATAATGTAGTATATAGCTAGGAAGGAATTATGGAGTTTAGCTAGATAGGGACAATGTAGTATAGCTAGATATGGTTAATGGAGCATAGATAGTTAGGGGGTAAGGGAGTAAAGATAGCTAGGAATTTTGGGGGTATGTGTAGTTAGGAATTATGGAGGATAGGTAGATAGGAATTATAGAGTATAGGTAGTTAGAGATTATCGACTATAAGTAGTTGAAGCATCAATTATAATTTTTCTCTTGAGGTTACTTTTCGAAAGCAAATAATTGTATATGAATGAATGATTGCGGGAATTTCGGAGAATTTCATCATATTATGCAGCATCGGCAAAAAAAGTTTAATTTTTAATTGTATTAATGAATGAATGAGTGAATGGGAGAATTTCATCATATTATGCAACGTTTAGAATTTCATCATATTATGTAACAGCAACATCAACAAAAAAAAACTCTATTTTTTAAAGTCGAAAACTTTTGTTTATATTAATTGTGTGTCAATGAGCGAATGGGAGAATTTCATCATATTACATAGAGTATAGACAGATGAGGATTATGGAGTATAGCTTAATGATGGAGTTTACGTATGCCATAATTACAACGTTTGATTGCTACATAAGTGTAAGGGCGTATAGATATGTAGACATTGGGGCGTATAACTAGTTAGGAATTATGGAGTATACGTAGAGATAGGCATTCGAGTGTATATGTAGTTTGGAATTATGGAGCGTGAGTAGTTAGAATTTATGGAGTATAGGTATTTAGGATTTAAGATGTATAGGTAATTAGGCATTATGGAGAATAGGTAGTTAAGAATTATGGAGTATAAGTAGACAGAGAATTATGGAGTATAGGTAGACAGAGAATTGTGGAGTTCAGATAGTTAAGAATTATGGAGGTTAGATAGGTAGGAATTATCGAGCATAGGTAAATAGGGAATATAGAGTTTAAGTGGATAAGGATTATGGAATGTGGGTAGTTAGGAATTATCGAGTATAGTTAATTAGGAACTTTGGAGTATAGGTAGATTGGGATTATGAACTATAGATAGTGAGGAATTATGGGGTATAGCTAGATAAGGATTATAGAATATAGGTGGGTAGGGATTATAGAGTATAGTTAGATAGTTAGGAATTATGGGGATATGGGTAGATAAGGATTATAGAGTATGGGTAGGTAGGGATTATAGAACATAGTTAGATAGTTAGGAACTATGGGCTATAGGTAGATAAGGATTATAGAGTATAGGTGGATAGGGATTATAGAGCATAGTTAGATAGTTACGAATTATGGAGTTTAGGTAGTTAGGAATTATCGAGCATAGGTAAAATAGGGATTATGGAGTATATATAGATACGGGTTATGGAGTCTAAGTAGATAGAGATTTTGGAGTATAGGTACTTAGGAAATATGGAGTATAGATAGTTAGGAATTAAGGAGACATAGATAGTTAAGGGGTATGGAGCATAGGTAGTTAGGAATTACGCAGTATAGATACTTAGGAAATATGGATTTTAAGTAAATAGAGATTATGGAGTATAGAAAGGTGGGGATTATGGAGTTTAGGTACTTAAGAATTATGGAGTATAGATAGTTAGGAGTTATGGAGTTTAAGTAGATAGGGATTATGGAGTATGCGTAGTTAGGAATTATGGAGTATAGATACTTAGGAAACACGGAGTATAGACAGATAGAGATTATGGAGTGTAGGTAAATAGGGTTTACGGAGTATGGACAGTTAGGAATTATGGGGTATAGGTAGATAAGGATTATATAGTATAGTTAGATATGGATTATAGAGCATAGTTAGATAGGGATTATAGAGTATAGGTAGATACAGATTACGGAGTATAGATAGGTGAGGATAGGGGAGTATAGGAAATTAGGGATTAGGGTGTATAGGTAAGGATATTCATTATAGAGTATAGGTAGTTAGGGATATAGAGTATAGATAGTTTGAGATTATGAAGTACAGATAGTTTGGGATTATCGAAAGATTAACGTTTTACTATAAGTGTTAGTGGGTTAAGGGTAATGTTGGGGTAGGTTAATTGTGTGACACTTTTGTGTTTAACGATTATATAGAAAAGAAGGTCCTCGAATGAATGGGGGTTAACATATAATGATTAAGGTTCTACGAGAGCAGAGATAAAGAAAATTGAGGTTGATTTAAGTGAAGTAGGAAGAGATTCAATACGCTTTAAAAGCATTTTAAGGACCATAAACTTCTCTTCAGATGAATGTGAAACCACTGAGGTGATTAGTCCATACTTTATTACGGAAGAGGTATATTCGTTGCAGACTTGTGAAATAGTCATGTTTTGAAACTTTAAAATAGATGCTCACAAGTTTTGTGCTTGTAGACAAGAATGACAAGAATTATCGTTTGGAGATCTCACAATAATTGGAAATGAATTAAAAATGTATGCGACGCCAGAAGATACAAACCGAACACTATTGCCCAAAAAATTTAAATGGTGAATCATGAAACAAAATCCAAGATTTGCAAATCAGAGGTATTGAGAAAGGTCGTCACATAAAAATTAGTTACAAATCGAATTATGAATTATTAGATATGAGGAAAGCAAAACAAACATATCACATGATTATATCTTAAAAAACGTATAGATAATACAAATATTACTTTTTAAATAACAGTGCTTTATTTATTTATTCAACATTAATTAAGTCAATGTATCCATCCTTTTCATTTATAATTTTACATTTTGAATAATATGCTTATATTTGTGTCCACTATTACCTTTAACTTGCGAGGTACAATCGTAATTTTTCAAGTGAACTTTTGTTTTCTGTAAAATCTCAAGATATTGATCCAAGTCGTCATTGACATATCGACCTTTCCTAGGAAGTTTCCAAAAAATTAATTCATAAAGACCATCTGTTCCACGGAAGATTTCAACATCAAT
Source organism: Microdon myrmicae (assembly GCA_963931805.1). Classification (NCBI taxonomy): domain Eukaryota; kingdom Metazoa; phylum Arthropoda; class Insecta; order Diptera; family Syrphidae; genus Microdon; species Microdon myrmicae. The sequence continues at coordinate 52,234 of CAWVOU010000037.1, forward strand.
AACGAAATCCTTTTGCTCATTAATTACAAAACTTGATGCACCTAATTTCATTGAATTTGACTGTACATCGAAATACGGACCATGGGTGTTGTCACGATTCCGACCTAATGGCGAAGCTCGGTTATTAGATGGGATGCTTTGTTTAAGATCATCGGAATTATCAGCAGTTCTAAATGAAAGATCTTTGTCATATGGTTGGATGGTGGATGATTCTGAAGACGAAAATGCGTGTTTTTCTTCTGGAGAACCTTGGACTTGTAATAGTCCTCCTCGTCGTTGATGCTTTACTTTCCCAATTATATCGAAATCAACAGCAGCAGTGTTACAACTTTTACATTTTTCACAAATTCTTTTAAGGATTCAACTATAAGCTTAAAAGTATTTTGAAATTCCATATTATTCGTTGTTTTTCCAGCTTTGAGAAACATATATTTTCTTTTCTTAATTATATCGGCTTCGGCAGCCGCATCATTACCACTTTTTACATTTTTTGCAAGTTCTTTTAAGGATTCAACTATAAGCTTAAAAGTATTTTCAAATTCCATATCATTCATAGTTTTTCCAGCTTTGAGAAACATATATTCTCTTTTCAAAGTTTTTTTAGTTTGCGTGAGATCCTTAAATAAATTTTCATTAACTTCCATATTTATGTAAAACAGATCGGTTGAAAAAACAGGGAGGTGTTCTGATGTTATCATATAAACAGGTGCTTAATAACTGAACAGCTTTATATAGATACAATTTCTTTTAAAGATTTATTAGGAAGCGACGTTACCCAGACCCATGACCCCTGAGCCAGGACCCCTGCCCTCGAGCTAGGAGTTATGGAGTTTAAGTAGATAGCGATTATGGAGTATAGATAGTTAGGAATTATGGAGCATAGGTACTTAGGAAATATTGAGTATAGACAGATAGAGATGATGGAGAATAGGTAAATAGGGTTTATGGAGTATGGAAAGTTAGGAGTTGTGGAGTTTAACTAGATCGGGATTATGGGTCAGGGGTCATGGGTCAGGGTGACGTCGCTTCCTAATAAATCTTTAAAAGTAATTGTATTTATATAAAGCTGTTCAGTTATTAAGCACCTGTTTATATGATAACATCAGAACATCTCCCTGTTTTTTCAACCGATCTGTTTTACATAAAGATGGAAGTTAATGAAAATTTATTTAAGGATCTTAAGGTATAGGTGGATAAGGAATATAGAGTATAGGTAGGTAGGGATTATGGAGTATAGTTAGATAGTTAAGAATTATGGAGTGTAGGTAGTTAGGAATTATCGAGCATAGGTAAAAATAGGGATTATGGAGTATAGGTAGATAAGGATTATGGAGTTTAAGTAGATAGAAATTATGAAGTATAGATAGTTGGGAGTTATGGAGTATAGGTACTTAGGAAATATGGAGTATAGATAGTTAGGAATTAAGGGGACGTATATAGTTAAGGGTATGGAGCATAGGTAGTTAGGAATTACGCAGTATATATACTTAGGAAATATGGATTTTAAGTAAATAGGGATTATGGAGTATAGAAAGGTAGGGATTATGGAGTTTAGGTACTTAAGAATTATGGAGTATAGATAGTTAGGAGTTATGGAGTTTAAGTAGATAGGGATTATGGAGTATGGGTAGTTAGGAATTACGCAGTATAGATATTTAGGAAATATGGATTTTAAGTAAATAGAGATTATGGAGTATAGAAAGGTAGGGATTATGGAATTTAGGTAGTTAAGAATTATAGAGCATAGATAGTTGGGAGCTATGGAGTTTAAGCAGTTAGATGATTATGAAGTATAGATAGTCAGGAATTATGGAGTATAGACAGATAGAGATTATGGTGTATAGGTAAATAGGGTTTACGGAGTATGGATAGTTAGGAATTATGGGGTATAGGTAGAAAGGGATTATATAGTATAGTTAGATAGGGATTGTAGAGCATAATTAGATAAGGATTATAAGGTATAGGTAGATAAAGATAGTTAGGGATTATCGAACATGAGCAGTTAGGAATTATGAAATATAGGTAGATAGGAATTATGGAGTATAGATAGTTAGGGATTAGCTAGTTTAGGTAGGTAGGAATTATCGAGCATAGATAAATAGGGATTATGGAGTATAGATAGATATGGATTATGGAGTTTAGGTTGTTAAGAATTATGAAGTATAGATAGTTAGGAATTTGTGTAGTATAAATAGTTAGGAATTTGAGAGTATAAATAGTTAGCAATTGTGTAGTATAGATAGTTGGGAATTATGGATTATAGGTACTGAGGAAATATGGAGTTTAAGTATATAAGGATTATGGACTATAGGTAGTTAGGAACTATGAAGCATAGGTAGTTAGGGATTTTCGAGTATGAGTAGTTAGAAATTATGGAATACAGGCAGTTAGGAATTATGGACTATAGGTAGCTAGGGAATACGGAGTTTAGGTAGGTGGTGAATATGGAGTTTAGATAGTTAGGGATTATGAAGTTTAAGTAGATAGGGATAATGTAGTATATAGCTAGGAAGGAATTATGGAATTTAGCTAGATAGGGACAATGTAGTATAGCTAGATATGGTTAATGGAGCATAGATAGTTAGGGGGTAAGGGAGTAAAGATAGCTAGGAATTTTGGGGGTATGTGTAGTTAGGAATTATGGAGGATAGGTAGATAGGAATTATAGAGTATAGGTAGTTAGAGATTATCGACTATGAGTAGTTGGAGCATCAATTATAACTTTTCTCTTGAGGTTACTTTTCGAAAGCAAATAATTGTATATGAATGAATGATTGCGGGAATTTCGGAGAATTTCATCATATTATGCAGCATCGGCAAAAAAAGTTTAATTTTTAATTGTATTAATGAATGAATGAGTGAATGGGAGAATTTCATCATATTATGCAACGTTTAGAATTTCATCATATTATGTAACAGCAACATCAACAAAAAAAAAACTATTTTTTAAAGTCGAAAACTTTTGTTTATATTAATTGTGTGTCAATGAGCGAATGGGAGAATTTCATCATATTACATAGAGTATAGACAGATGAGGATTATGGAGTATAGCTTAATGATGGAGTTTACGTATGCCATAATTACAACGTTTGATTGCTACATAAGTGTAAGGGCGTATAGATAGGTAGACATTGGGGCGTATAACTAGTTAGGAATTATGGAGTATACGTAGAGATAGGCATTAGAGTGTATATGTAGTTTGGAATTATGGAGCGTGAGTAGTTAGAATTTATGGAGTATAGGTATTTAGGATTTAAGATGTATAGGTAATTAGTCATTATGGAGAATAGGTAGTTAAGAATTATGGAGTATAAGTAGACAGAGAATTATGGAGTATAGGTAGACAGAGAATTGTGGAGTTTAGATAGTTGAGAATTATGGAGGTTAGATAGGTAGGAATTATCGAGCATAGGTAAATAGGGAATATAGAGTTTAAGTGGATAAGGATTATGGAATGTGGGTAGTTAGGAATTATCGAGTATAGTTAATTAGGAACTTTGGAGTATAGGTAGATTGGGATTATGAACTATAGATAGTTAGGAATTATGGGGTATAGCTAGATAAGGATTATAGAGTATAGGTGGGTAGGGATGATAGAGTATAGTTAGATAGTTAGGAATTATGGGGATATGGGTAGATAAGGATTATAGAGTATAGGTGGATAGGGATTATAGAACATAGTTAGATAGTTAAGAATTATGGAGTTTAGGTAGTTAGGAATTATCGAGCATAGGTAAAATAGGGATTATGGAGTATATATAGATAAGGGTTATGGAGTTTAAGCAGATAGAGATTTTGGAGTATAGGTAGTTAGGAATTATGGAGGATAGGTACTTAGGAAATATGGAGTATAGATAGTTAGGAATTAAGGAGACATAGATAGTTAAGGGGTATGGAGCATAGGTAGTTAGGAATTACGCAGTATAGATACTTAGGAAATATGGATTTTAAGTAAATAGGGATTATGGAGTATAGAAAGGTGGGGATTATGGAGTTTAGGTAGTTAAGAATTATGGAGTATAGATAGTTAGGAGTTATGGAGTTTAAGTAGATAGGGATTATGGAGTATGCGTAGTTAGGAAATATGGAGTATAGATACTTAGGAAACACGGAGTATAGACAGATAGAGATTATGGAATCTAGGTAAATAGGGTTTACGGAGTATGGACAGTTAGGAATTATGGGGTATAGGTAGATAAGGATTATATAGTATAGTTAGATATGGATTATAGAGCATAGTTAGATAGGGATTATAGAGTATAGGTAGATACAGATTACGGAGTATAGATAGGTGAGGATAGGGGAGTATAGGAAATTAGGGATTACGGTGTATAGGTAAGGATATTCATTATAGAGTATAGGTAGTTAGGGATATAGAGTATAGATAGTTTGAGATTATGAAGTACAGATAGTTTGGGATTATCGAAAGATTAACGTTTTGCTATAAGTGTTAGTGGGTTAAGGGTAATGTTGGAGTAGGTTAATTGTGTGACACTTTTGTGTTTTACGATTATATATAAAAGAAGGTGCTCGAATGAATGAGGGTTAACATATAATGATTAAGGTCCTACGAGAGCAGAGATAAAGAAAATTGAGGTTGATTTAAGTGAAGTAGGAAGAGATTCAATACGCTTTAAAAGCATTTTAAGGATCATAAAGTCCTCTTCAGATGAATGTGAAACCGCTGAGGTGATTAGTCCATACTTTATTACGGAAGAGGTATATTCGTTGCAGACTTGTGAAATAGTCATGTTTTTGGGTGTGAAACTTTAAAAAAGATGCTCACAAGTTTTGTGCTTGTAGACAAGAATGACAAGAATTATCGTTTGGAGATCTCACAATAATTGGAAATGAATTAAAAATGTATGCGACGCCAGAAGATACAAACCGAACACTATTGCCAAAAAAATTTAAATGGTGAATCATGAAACAAAATCCAAGATTTGCAAATCAGAGGTATTGAGAAAGGTCATCACATAAAAATTAGTTACAAATCGAATTATGAATTATTAGATATGAGGAAAGCAAAACAAACATATCACATGATTATATCTTAAAAAACATATAAATAATACAAATATTACTTTTTAAATAACAGTGATTTATTTATTTATTCAACATTAATTAAGTCAATGTATCCATCCTTTTCATTTATAATTTTATATTTAATCATTTCATTAACAAATGGTCTATATATTCTTCTTTTGTGATTAGTCCATATCAATAGCCCCTCTTTATTGTTAGACAAGCGAACAAGATATCCTATGCCAAGTGTTTTTGTGACAGTACACTCTACGACTAGGCCTTTTTCTATTTCCATTATGCAAAGAAGCAAAAACTTGTTTTCTTTTATAATTTATTATTTTCTCTATTTTCACACACAGATAAAACTACCGTTTTTATTAATCTTTCATACAGCATCATCAGCTTTTCAATTCTAATCATTTTATGCTCATTTATAAAGCAAACGTAAGTGTCTCGTTCATTTTCGCAAAGATTTTCATGAAAATGGCATGTGTTGCAGGACAAGTTCCTTAAAAATGAATTGTAATCTAGTATCTCATTGTAATGTTCATCAAGTAGAATGTGTTGATTGGTTTGTTTTTTAACTTTTAAAATCTCAGTAAGAATTTATCCCATTAGATATAATCGGCAGGATTATTAGAATATGAATTGTCGTTGTATGCTCTTTCCAATTTTCTTCTGCATTTGAAGTAAAGGTTGAATAATATGGTTATATTTGTGTCCACTATTACCTTTAACTTGCGAGGCACAATCGTAATTTTTCAAGTGAACTTTTGTTTTCTGTAAAATCTCAAGATATTGATCCAAGTCGTCATTGACATATCGACCTTTTCTAGGAAGTTTCCAAAAAATTAATTCATAAAGACCATCTGTTCCACGGAAGATTTCACCATCAATAACGAAATCCTTTTGCTCATTAATTACAAAACTTGTTGCACCTAATTTCATGGAATTTGACTGTACATCGAAATACGGACCATGGGTGTTGTCACGATTTCGACCTAATGGCGAAGCTCGGTTATTAGATGGGGTGCTTTGTTTAAGATCATCGGAATTATCAGCAGTTCTAAATGAAAGGTCTTTGTCATATGGTTGAATGGTGGATGATTCTGAAGATGAAAATTCGTGTTTTTCTTCTGGAGAACCTTGGACTTGTAATAGTCCTCCTCGTCGTTGATGCTTTACTTTCCCAATTATATCGAAATCAACAGCAGCAGTGTTACAACTTTTACATTTTTCACAAATTCTTTTAAGGATTCAACTTTAAGCTTAAAAGTATTTTGAAATTCCATATTATTCATTGTTTTTCCAGCTTTGAGAAACATATATTTTCTTTTCTTAATTATATCGGCTTCGGCAGCCGCATCATTACCACTTTTTACATGTTTTGCAAGTTCTTTTAAGGATTCAACTATAAGCTTAAAAGTATTTTCAAATTCCATATCATTCATAGTTTTTCCAGCTTTGAGAAACATATATTCTCTTTTCAAAGTTTTTTTAGTTTGCGTGAGATCCTTAAATAAATTTTCATTAACTTCCATATTTATGTAAAACAGATCGGTTGAAAAAACAGGGAGGTGTTCTGATGTTATCATATAAACAGGTGCTTAATAACTGAACAGCTTTATATAGATACAATTTCTTTTAAAGATTTATTAGGAAGCGACGTTACCCAGACCCATGACCCCTGAGCCAGGACCCCTGACCTCGAGCTAGGAGTTATGGAGTTTAAGTAGATAGGGATTATGGAGTATAGATAGTTAGGAATTATGGAGCATAGGTACTTAGGAAATATTGAGTATAGACAGATAGAGATTATGGAGAATAGGTAAATAGGGTTTATGGAGTATGGAAAGTTAGGAGTTGTGGAGTTTAAGTAGATAGGCATTATGGAGTATAGGTACTTATGAAATATGGAGTATAGACAGATAGAGATTATGGAGTATAAGTAAATAGGGTTTATGGAGTATGGGAAGTTAGGAGTTATGGAGTTTAAGTAGATAGGGATTATTGGTCAGGGGTCATGGGTCAGGGTGACGTCGCTTCCTAATAAATCTTTAAAAGTAATTGTATCCATATAAAGCTGTTCAGTTATTAAGCACCTGTTTATATGATAACATCAGAACCTCTCCCTGTTTTTTCAACCGATCTGCTTTACATAAATATGGAAGTTAATGAAAATTTATTTAAGGATCTTAAGGTATAGGTAGATAAGGATTATAGAGTATAGGTAGGTAGGGATTATGGAGTATAGTTAGATAGTTAAGAATTATGGAGTGTAGGTAGTTAGGAATTATCGAGCATAGGTAAAAATAGGGATTATGGAGTATATGTAGATAAGGATTATGGAGTTTAAGTAGATAGAAATTATGAAGTATAGATAGTTGGGAGTTATGGAGTATAGGTACTTAGGAAATATGGAGTATAGATAGTTAGGAATTAAGGGGACGTATATAGTTAAGGGGTATGGAGCATAGGTAGTTAGGAATTACGCAGTATATATACTTAGGAAATATGGATTTTAAGTAAATAGGGATTATGGAGTATAGAAAGGTAGGGATTATGGAGTTTAGGTACTTAAGAATTATGGAGTATAGATAGTTAGGAGTTATAGAGTTTAAGTAGATAGGGATTATGGAGTATGGGTAGTTAGGAATTACGCAGTATAGATACTTAGGAAATATGGATTTTAAGTAAATAGAGATTATGGAGTATAGAAAGGTAGGGATTATGGAATTTAGGTAGATAAGAATTATAGAGCATAGATAGTTAGGAGCTATAGAGTTTAAGCAGTTAGATGATTATGAAGTATAGATAGTTAGGAATTATGGAGTATAGACAGATAGAGATTATGGTGTATAGGTAAATACGGTTTACGGAGTATGGATAGTTAGGAATTATGGGGTATAGTTAGAAAGGGATTATATAGTATAGTTAGATAGGGATTGTAGAGCATAATTAGATAAGGATTATAAGGTATAGGTAGATAAAGATAGTTAGGGATTATCGAACATGAGCAGTTAGGAATTATGAAATATAGGTAGATAGGAATTATGGAGTATAGATAGTTAGGGATTAGCTAGTTTAGGTAGGTAGGAATTATCGAGCATAGATAAATAGGGATTATGGAGTATAGATAGATATGGATTATGGAGTTTAGGTTGTTAAGAATTATGAAGTATAGATAGTTAGGAATTTGTGTAGTATAAATAGTTAGGAATTTGAGAGTATAAATAGTTAGCAATTGTGTAGTATAGATAGTTGGGAATTATGGATTATAGGTACTGAGGAAATATGGAGTTTAAGTATACAAGGATTATGGACTATAGGTAGTTAGGAACTATCAAGCATAGGTAGTTAGGGATTTTCGAGTATGAGTAGTTAGAAATTATGGAATACAGGTAGTTAGGAATTATGGACTATAGGTAGCTAGGGAATATGGAGTTTAGGTAGGTGGTGAATATGGAGTTTAGATAGTTAGGGATTATGAAGTTTAAGTAGATAGGGATAATGTAGTATATAGCTAGGAAGGAATTATGGAGTTTAGCTAGATAGGGACAATGTAGTATAGCTAGATATGGTTAATGGAGCATAGATAGTTAGGGGGTAAGGGAGCAAAGATAGCTAGGAATTTTGGGGGTATGTGTAGTTAGGAATTATGGAGGATAGGTAGATAGGAATTATAGAGTATAGGTAGTTAGAGATTATCGACTATGAGTAGTTGGAGCATCAATTATAACTTTTCTCTTGAGGTTACTTTTCGAAAGCAAATAATTGTATATGAATGAATGTTTGCGGGAATTTCGGAGAATTTCATCATATTATGCAGCATCGGCAAAAAAAGTTTAATTTTTAATTGTATTAATGAATGAATGAGTGAATGGGAGAATTTCATCATATTATGCAACGTTTAGAATTTCATCATATTATGTAACAGCAACATCAACAAAAAAAAAACTATTTTTTAAAGCCGAAAACTTTTGTTTATATTAATTGTGTGTCAATGAGCGAATGGGAGAATTTCATCATATTACATAGAGTATAGACAGATGAGGATTATGGAGTATAGCTTAATGATGGAGTTTACGTATGCCATAATTACAACGTTTGATTGCTACATAAGTGTAAGGGCGTATAGATATGTAGACATCGGGGCGTATAACTAGTTAGGAATTATGGAGTATACGTAGAGATAGGCATTAGAGTGTATATGTAGTTTGGAATTATGGAGCGTGAGTAGTTAGAATTTATGGAGTATAGGTATTTAGGATTTAAGATGTATAGGTAATTAGGCATTGTGGAGAATAGGTAGTTAAGAATTATGGAGTATAAGTAGACAGCGAATTATGGAGTATAGGTAGACAGAGAATTGTGGCGTTTAGATAGTTAAGAATTATGGAGGTTAGATAGGTAGGAATTATCGAGCATAGGTAAATAGGGAATATAGAGTTTAAGGGGATAAGGATTATGGAATGTGGGTAGTTAGGAATTATCGAGTATAGTTAATTAGGAACTTTGGAGTATAGGTAGATTGGGATTATGAACTATAGATAGTTAGGAATTATGGGGTATAGCTAGATAAGGATTATAGAGTATAGGTGGGTAGGGATGATAGAGTATAGTTAGATAGTTAGGAATTATGGGGATATGGGTAGATAAGGATTATAGAGTATAGGTGGATAGGGATTATAGAACATAGTTAGATAGTTAAGAATTATGGAGTTTCGGTAGTTAGGAATTATCGAGCATAGGTAAAATAGGGATTATGGAGTGTATATAGATAAGGGTTATGGAGTTTAAGCAGATAGAGATTTTGGAGTATAGGTAGTTAGGAATTATGGAGGATAGGTACTTAGGAAATATGGAGTATAGATAGTTAGGAATTACGGAGACATAGATAGTTAAGGGGTATGGAGCATAGGTAGTTAGGAATTACGCAGTATAGATACTTAGGAAATATGGATTTTAAGTAAATAGGGATTATGGAGTATAGAAAGGTGGGGATTATGGAGTTTAGGTAGTTAAGAATTATGGAGTATAGATAGTTAGGAGTTATGGAGTTTAAGTAGATAGGGATTATGGAGTATGCGTAGTTAGGAATTATGGAGTATAGATACTTAGGAAACACGGAGTATAGACAGATAGAGATTATGGAGTCTAGGTAAATAGGGTTTACGGAGTATGGACAGTTAGGAATTATGGGGTATAGGTAGATAAGGATTATATAGTATAGTTAGATATGGATTATAGAGCATAGTTAGATAGGGATTATAGAGTATAGGTAGATACAGATTACGGAGTATAGATAAGTGAGGATAGGGGAGTATAGGAAATTAGGGATTAGGGTGTATAGGTAAGGATATTCATTATAGAGTATAGGTAGTTAGGGATATAGAGTATAGATAGTTTGAGATTATGAAGTACAGATAGTTTGGGATTATCGAAAGATTAACGTTTTACTATAAGTGTTAGTGGGTTAAGGGTAATGTTGGAGTAGGTTAATTGTGTGACACTTTTGTGTTTTACGATTATATATAAAAGAAGGTGCTCGAATGAATGAGGGTTAACATATAATGATTAAGGTCCTACGAGAGCAGAGATAAAGAAAATTGAGGTTGATTTGAGTGAAGTAGGAAGAGATTCAATACGCTTTAAAAGCATTTTAAGGATCATAAAGTCCTCTTCAGATGAATGTGAAACCGCTGAGGTGATTAGTCCATACTTTATTACGGAAGAGGTATATTCGTTGCAGACTTGTGAAATAGTCATGTTTTTGGGTGTGAAACTTTAAAAAAGATGCTCACAAGTTTTGTGCTTGTAGACAAGAATGACAAGAATTATCGTTTGGAGATCTCACAATAATTGGAAATGAATTAAAAATGTATGCGACGCCAGAAGATACAAACCGAACACTATTGCCAAAAAAATTTAAATGGTGAATCATGAAACAAAATCCAAGATTTGCAAATCAGAGGTATTGAGAAAGGTCATCACATAAAAATTAGTTACAAATCGAATTATGAATTATTAGATATGAGGAAAGCAAAACAAACATATCACATGATTATATCTTAAAAAACATATAAATAATACAAATATTACTTTTTAAATAACAGTGATTTATTTATTTATTCAACATTAATTAAGTCAATGTATCCATCCTTTTCATTTATAATTTTATATTTAATCATTTCATTAACAAATGGTCTATATATTCTTCTTTTGTGATTAGTCCATATCAATAGCCCCTCTTTATTGTTAGACAAGCGAACAAGATATCCTATGCCAAGTGTTTTTGTGACAGTACACTCTACGACTAGGCCTTTTTCTATTTCCATTATGCAAAGAAGCAAAAACTTGTTTTCTTTTATAATTTATTATTTTCTTTATTTTCACACACAGATAAAACTACCGTTTTTATTAATCTTTCATACAGCATCATCAGCTTTTCAATTCTAATCATTTTATGCTCATTTATAAAGCAAACGTAAGTGTCTAGTTCATTTTCGCAAAGATTTTCATGAAAATGGCATGTGTTGCAGGACAAGTTCCTTAAAAATGAATTGTAATCTAGTATCTCATTGTAATGTTCATCAAGTAGAATGTGTTGATTGGTTTGTTTTTTAACTTTTAAAATCTCAGTAAGAATTTATCCCATTAGATATAATCGGCAGGATTATTAGAATATGAATTGTCGTTGTATGCTCTTTCCAATTTTCTTCTGCATTTGAAGTAAAGGTTGAATAATATGGTTATATGTGTGTCCACTATTACCTTTAACTTGCGAGGCACAATCGTAATTTTTCAAGTGAACTTTTGTTTTCTGTAAAATCTCAAGATATTGATCCAAGTCGTCATTGACATATCGACCTTTTCTAGGAAGTTTCCAAAAAATTGATTCATAAAGACCATCTGTTCCACGGAAGATTTCACCATCAATAACGAAATCCTTTTGCTCATTAATTACAAAACTTGTTGCACCTAATTTCATGGAATTTGACTGTACATCGAAATACGGACCATGGGTGTTGTCACGATTCCGACCTAATGGCGAAGCTCGGTTATTAGATGGGGTGCTTTGTTTAAGATCATCGGAATTATCAGCAGTTCTAAATGAAAGGTCTTTGTCATATGGTTGAATGGTGGATGATTCTGAAGATGAAAATTCGTGTTTTTCTTCTGGAGAACCTTGGACTTGTAATAGTCCTCCTCGTCGTTGATGCTTTACTTTCCCAATTATATCGAAATCAACAGCAGCAGTGTTACAACTTTTACATTTTTCACAAATTCTTTTAAGGATTCAACTATAAGCTTAAAAGTATTTTGAAATTCCATATTATTCATTGTTTTTCCAGCTTTGAGAAACATATATTTTCTTTTCTTAATTATATCGGCTTCGGCAGCCGCATCACTACCACTTTTTACATTTTTTGCAAGTTCTTTTAAGGATTCAACTATAAGCTTAAAAGTATTTTCAAATTCCATATCATTCATAGTTTTTCCAGCTTTGAGAAACATATATTCTCTTTTCAAAGTTTTTTTAGTTTGCGTGAGATCCTTAAATAAATTTTCATTAACTTCCATATTTATGTAAAACAGATCGGTTGAAAAAACAGGGAGGTGTTCTGATGTTATCATATAAACAGGTGCTTAATAACTGAACAGCTTTATATAGATACAATTTCTTTTAAAGATTTATTAGGAAGCGACGTTACCCAGACCCATGACCCCTGAGCCAGGACCCCTGACCTCGAGCTAGGAGTTATGGAGTTTAAGTAGATAGGGATTATGGAGTATAGATAGTTAGGAATTATGGAGCATAGGTACTTAGGAAATATTGAGTATAGACAGATAGAGATTATGGAGAATAGGTAAATAGGGTTTATGGAGTATGGAAAGTTAGGAGTTGTGGAGTTTAAGTAGATAGGGATTATGGAGTATAGGTACTTATGAAATATGGAGTATAGACAGATAGAGATTATGGAGTATAAGTAAATAGGGTTTACGGAGTATGGGAAGTTAGGAGTTATGGAGTTTAAGTAGATAGGGATTATTGGTCAGGGGTCATGGGTCAGGGTGACGTCGCTTCCTAATAAATCTTTAAAAGTAATTGTATCCATATAAAGCTGTTCAGTTATTAAGCACCTGTTTATATGATAACATCAGAACCTCTCCCTGTTTTTTCAACCGATCTGCTTTACATAAATATGGAAGTTAATGAAAATTTATTTAAGGATCTTAAGGTATAGGTAGATAAGGATTATAGAGTATAGGTAGGTAGGGATTATGGAGTATAGTTAGATAGTTAAGAATTATGGAGTGTAGGTAGTTAGGAATTATCGAGCATAGGTAAAAATAGGGATTATGGAGTATATGTAGATAAGGATTATGGAGTTTAAGTAGATAGAAATTATGAAGTATAGATAGTTGGGAGTTATGGAGTATAGGTACTTAGGAAATATGGAATATAGATAGTTAGGAATTAAGGGGACGTATATAGTTAAGGGGTATGGAGCATAGGTAGTTAGGAATTACGCAGTATATATACTTAGGAAATATGGATTTTAAGTAAATAGGGATTATGGAGTATAGAAAGGTAGGGATTATGGAGTTTAGGTACTTAAGAATTATGGAGTATAGATAGTTAGGAGTTATAGAGTTTAAGTAGATAGGGATTATGGAGTATGGGTAGTTAGGAATTACGCAGTATAGATACTTAGGAAATATGGATTTTAAGTAAATAGAGATTATGGAGTATAGAAAGGTAGGGATTATGGAATTTAGGTAGATAAGAATTATAGAGCATAGATAGTTAGGAGCCATAGAGTTTAAGCAGTTAGATGATTATGAAGTATAGATAGTTAGGAATTATGGAGTATAGACAGATAGAGATTATGGTGTATAGGTAAATACGGTTTACGGAGTATGGATAGTTAGGAATTATGGGGTATAGTTAGAAAGGGATTATATAGTATAGTTAGATAGGGATTGTAGAGCATAATTAGATAAGGATTATAAGGTATAGGTAGATAAAGATAGTTAGGGATTATCGAACATGAGCAGTTAGGAATTATGAAATATAGGTAGATAGGAATTATGGAGTATAGATAGTTAGGGATTAGCTAGTTTAGGTAGGTAGGAATTATCGAGCATAGATAAATAGGGATTATGGAGTATAGATAGATATGGATTATGGAGTTTAGGTTGTTAAGAATTATGAAGTATAGATAGTTAGGAATTTGTGTAGTATAAATAGTTAGGAATTTGAGAGTATAAATAGTTAGCAATTATGTAGAATAGATAGTTGGGAATTATGGATTATAGGTACTGAGGAAATATGGAGTTTAAGTATATAAGGATTATGGACTATAGGTAGTTAGGAACTATGAAGCATAGGTAGTTAGGGATTTTCGAGTATGAGTAGTTAGAAATTATGGAATACAGGTAGTTAGGAATTATGGACTATAGGTAGCTAGGGAATATGGAGTTTAGGTAGGTGGTGAATATGGAGTTTAGATAGTTAGGGATTATGAAGTTTAAGTAGATAGGGATAATGTAGTATATAGCTAGGAAGGAATTATGGAGTTTAGCTAGATAGGGACAATGTAGTATAGCTAGATATGGTTAATGGAGCATAGATAGTTAGGGGGTAAGGGAGTAAAGATAGCTAGGAATTTTGGGGGTATGTGTAGTTAGGAATTATGGAGGATAGGTAGATAGGAATTATAGAGTATAGGTAGTTAGAGATTATCGACTATGAGTAGTTGGAGCATCAATTATAACTTTTCTCTTGAGGTTACTTTTCGAAAGCAAATAATTGTATATGAATGAATGTTTGCGGGAATTTCGGAGAATTTCATCATATTATGCAGCATCGGCAAAAAAAGTTTAATTTTTAATTGTATTAATGAATGAATGAGTGAATGGGAGAATTTCATCATATTATGCAACGTTTAGAATTTCATCATATTATGTAACAGCAACATCAACAAAAAAAAAACTATTTTTTAAAGCCGAAAACTTTTGTTTATATTAATTGTGTGTCAATGAGCGAATGGGAGAATTTCATCATATTACATAGAGTATAGACAGATGAGGATTATGGAGTATAGCTTAATGATGGAGTTTACGTATGCCATAATTACAACGTTTGATTGCTACATAAGTGTAAGGGCGTATAGATATGTAGACATTGGGGCGTATAACTAGTTAGGAATTATGGAGTATACGTAGAGATAGGCATTAGAGTGTATATGTAGTTTGGAATTATGGAGCGTGAGTAGTTAGAATTTATGGAGTATAGGTATTTAGGATTTAAGATGTATAGGTAATTAGGCATTATGGAGAATAGGTAGTTAAGAATTATGGAGTATAAGTAGACAGAGAATTATGGAGTATAGGTAGACAGAGAATTGTGGAGTTTAGATAGTTAAGAATTATGGAGGTTAGATAGGTAGGAATTATCGAGCATAGGTAAATAGGGAATATAGAGTTTAAGGGGATAAGGATTATGGAATGTGGGTAGTTAGGAATTATCGAGTATAGTTAATTAGGAACTTTGGAGTATAGGTAGATTGGGATTATGAACTATAGATAGTTAGGAATTATGGGGTATAGCTAGATAAGGATTATAGAGTATAGGTGGGTAGGGATGATAGAGTATAGTTAGATAGTTAGGAATTATGGGGATATGGGTAGATAAGGATTATAGAGTATAGGTGGATAGGGATTATAGAACATAGTTAGATAGTTAAGAATTATGGAGTTTCGGTAGTTAGGAATTATCGAGCATAGGTAAAATAGGGATTATGGAGTGTATATAGATAAGGGTTATGGAGTTTAAGCAGATAGAGATTTTGGAGTATAGGTAGTTAGGAATTATGGAGGATAGGTACTTAGGAAATATGGAGTATAGATAGTTAGGAATTAAGGAGACATAGATAGTTAAGGGGTATGGAGCATAGGTAGTTAGGAATTACGCAGTATAGATACTTAGGAAATATGGATTTTAAGTAAATAGGGATTATGGAGTATAGAAAGGTGGGGATTATGGAGTTTAGGTAGTTAAGAATTATGGAGTATAGATAGTTAGGAGTTATGGAGTTTAAGTAGATAGGGATTATGGAGTATGCGTAGTTAGGAATTATGGAGTATAGATACTTAGGAAACACGGAGTATAGACAGATAGAGATTATGGAGTCTAGGTAAATAGGGTTTACGGAGTATGGACAGTTAGGAATTATGGGGTATAGGTAGATAAGGATTATATAGTATAGTTAGATATGGATTATAGAGCATAGTTAGATAGGGATTATAGAGTATAGGTAGATACAGATTACGGAGTATAGATAAGTGAGGATAGGGGAGTATAGGAAATTAGGGATTAGGGTGTATAGGTAAGGATATTCATTATAGAGTATAGGTAGTTAGGGATATAGAGTATAGATAGTTTGAGATTATGAAGTACAGATAGTTTGGGATTATCGAAAGATTAACGTTTTACTATAAGTGTTAGTGGGTTAAGGGTAATGTTGGAGTAGGTTAATTGTGTGACACTTTTGTGTTTTACGATTATATATAAAAGAAGGTGCTCGAATGAATGAGGGTTAACATATAATGATTAAGGTCCTACGAGAGCAGAGATAAAGAAAATTGAGGTTGATTTGAGTGAAGTAGGAAGAGATTCAATACGCTTTAAAAGCATTTTAAGGATCATAAAGTCCTCTTCAGATGAATGTGAAACCGCTGAGGTGATTAGTCCATACTTTATTACGGAAGAGGTATATTCGTTGCAGACTTGTGAAATAGTCATGTTTTTGGGTGTGAAACTTTAAAAAAGATGCTCACAAGTTTTGTGCTTGTAGACAAGAATGACAAGAATTATCGTTTGGAGATCTCACAATAATTGGAAATGAATTAAAAATGTATGCGACGCCAGAAGATACAAACCGAACACTATTGCCAAAAAAATTTAAATGGTGAATCATGAAACAAAATCCAAGATTTGCAAATCAGAGGTATTGAGAAAGGTCATCACATAAAAATTAGTTACAAATCGAATTATGAATTATTAGATATGAGGAAAGCAAAACAAACATATCACATGATTATATCTTAAAAAACATATAAATAATACAAATATTACTTTTTAAATAACAGTGATTTATTTATTTATTCAACATTAATTAAGTCAATGTATCCATCCTTTTCATTTATAATTTTATATTTAATCATTTCATTAACAAATGGTCTATATATTCTTCTTTTGTGATTAGTCCATATCAATAGCCCCTCTTTATTGTTAGACAAGCGAACAAGATATCCTATGCCAAGTGTTTTTGTGACAGTACACTCTACGACTAGGCCTTTTTCTATTTCCATTATGCAAAGAAGCAAAAACTTGTTTTCTTTTATAATTTATTATTTTCTTTATTTTCACACACAGATAAAACTACCGTTTTTATTAATCTTTCATACAGCATCATCAGCTTTTCAATTCTAATCATTTTATGCTCATTTATAAAGCAAACGTAAGTGTCTAGTTCATTTTCGCAAAGATTTTCATGAAAATGGCATGTGTTGCAGGACAAGTTCCTTAAAAATGAATTG
This sequence comes from Microdon myrmicae, assembly GCA_963931805.1. NCBI lineage: Eukaryota > Metazoa > Arthropoda > Insecta > Diptera > Syrphidae > Microdon > Microdon myrmicae. The sequence goes on from CAWVOU010000037.1 coordinate 69,868, forward strand.
TAATCTAGTATCTCATTGTAATGTTCATCAAGTAGAATGTGTTGATTGGTTTGTTTTTTAACTTTTAAAATCTCAGTAAGAATTTATCCCATTAGATATAATCGGCAGGATTATTAGAATATGAATTGTCGTTGTATGCTCTTTCCAATTTTCTTCTGCATTTGAAGTAAAGGTTGAATAATATGGTTATATGTGTGTCCACTATTACCTTTAACTTGCGAGGCACAATCGTAATTTTTCAAGTGAACTTTTGTTTTCTGTAAAATCTCAAGATATTGATCCAAGTCGTCATTGACATATCGACCTTTTCTAGGAAGTTTCCAAAAAATTGATTCATAAAGACCATCTGTTCCACGGAAGATTTCACCATCAATAACGAAATCCTTTTGCTCATTAATTACAAAACTTGTTGCACCTAATTTCATGGAATTTGACTGTACATCGAAATACGGACCATGGGTGTTGTCACGATTCCGACCTAATGGCGAAGCTCGGTTATTAGATGGGGTGCTTTGTTTAAGATCATCGGAATTATCAGCAGTTCTAAATGAAAGGTCTTTGTCATATGGTTGAATGGTGGATGATTCTGAAGATGAAAATTCGTGTTTTTCTTCTGGAGAACCTTGGACTTGTAATAGTCCTCCTCGTCGTTGATGCTTTACTTTCCCAATTATATCGAAATCAACAGCAGCAGTGTTACAACTTTTACATTTTTCACAAATTCTTTTAAGGATTCAACTATAAGCTTAAAAGTATTTTGAAATTCCATATTATTCATTGTTTTTCCAGCTTTGAGAAACATATATTTTCTTTTCTTAATTATATCGGCTTCGGCAGCCGCATCACTACCACTTTTTACATTTTTTGCAAGTTCTTTTAAGGATTCAACTATAAGCTTAAAAGTATTTTCAAATTCCATATCATTCATAGTTTTTCCAGCTTTGAGAAACATATATTCTCTTTTCAAAGTTTTTTTAGTTTGCGTGAGATCCTTAAATAAATTTTCATTAACTTCCATATTTATGTAAAACAGATCGGTTGAAAAAACAGGGAGGTGTTCTGATGTTATCATATAAACAGGTGCTTAATAACTGAACAGCTTTATATAGATACAATTTCTTTTAAAGATTTATTAGGAAGCGACGTTACCCAGACCCATGACCCCTGAGCCAGGACCCTGACCTCGAGCTAGGAGTTATGGAGTTTAAGTAGATAGGGATTATGGAGTATAGATAGTTAGGAATTATGGAGCATAGGTACTTAGGAAATATTGAGTATAGACAGATAGAGATTATGGAGAATAGGTAAATAGGGTTTATGGAGTATGGAAAGTTAGGAGTTTGGGAGTTTATGTAGATAGGGATTTATGGAGTATAGGTACTTATGAAATATGGAGTATAGACAGATAGAGATTATGGAGTATAAGTAAATAGGGTTTACGGAGTATGGGAAGTTAGGAGTTATGGAGTTTAAGTAGATAGGGATTATTGGTCAGGGGTCATGGGTCAGGGTGACGTCGCTTCCTAATAAATCTTTAAAAGTAATTGTATCCATATAAAGCTGTTCAGTTATTAAGCACCTGTTTATATGATAACATCAGAACCTCTCCCTGTTTTTTCAACCGATCTGCTTTACATAAATATGGAAGTTAATGAAAATTTATTTAAGGATCTTAAGGTATAGGTAGATAAGGATTATAGAGTATAGGTAGGTAGGGATTATGGAGTATAGTTAGATAGTTAAGAATTATGGAGTGTAGGTAGTTAGGAATTATCGAGCATAGGTAAAAATAGGGATTATGGAGTATATGTAGATAAGGATTATGGAGTTTAAGTAGATAGAAATTATGAAGTATAGATAGTTGGGAGTTATGGAGTATAGGTACTTAGGAATTATGGAATATA
>CAWVOU010000038.1:0-39711 GCA_963931805.1 Microdon myrmicae
GGCGACGGGTTCTTCCGTTATGATTTCCGCGGAAAGCCTCTTTGATTGACTCCTAGTTTGCATTAACGATAATGCTTTACGCGTGCTTAATTATTTGCGTGTGGAGGGACTACCCGGATTATTCTGACCGGTGGTCGCTATTAACCAAAACACGATTGCGGGACAAACGTCCCAACGATGAGGGACAAGATCCCATCTTGATACTTGTGAATAAGGAAAGAAAGAAAGACAAGACAAAACCTGAAAAAGAATACCAGAAACAACGGAAAATATTTGGGTATAATTCATTCTTTAAATTTTCCTCCCAACGTTAATCTCGTCCTCTCTCCTGTAATTGGAAAATAAACGGAAAAAGGGTAACAATATTCGTATTTATTTTTTTATTTATTATTATATGGCTTATATTTTTTATCCTAGCCGCTAGTTCCGTTATTCGGCGTAGGGACGTTAGAGCCTCGGGGCTCTTCCCACTACTGGATTATATCCCCGACGGATTTGGTAAAATCTCAGCTGGTGGTAACCGGCTGCGCCAAAATTGTTACAGATTTTGTCTACAATTTGAATGTAATACAGTTAATATATTTGACTAGATAAGTTAAGGGAAATGACTTACTTGGTAATTATTGATTGTTGAGCGGACGCTGCAGTTGCTGCTTGTCAGCTGCTGGTTGTTCGGTGACTGGGTGCAGGAGGCGTTGAAGTAATGCTCTCCTGTTCAGCTGTAGTGGCGGCTTTCCTTTTCAGATAATTCTTTTGATAATTCTTGACTTGAACATATGTGTGTGGTTTTGTCGTTTTACGTTGACTGTCAAATATTTATTTATTTGCCGTAGACGTTTTATTTTTTATCTGGCGCCAAGTAGAATTTGCACAAAGTAGTTTATGCAAATTAGCTACTTGGCGAGTTTTTCTCCTTTTAGAGGTAGAGAGAAGAATCCAACGAAAGGGGATTTGTGGATGTTAGGGGGGACCTGGACGCTAGGTAAGTCCATAATAGGAGGTTGACGCGAGCGCGTACTGGGCCTCGAGTAGCTTGGTCTGTTCCTCGAGGTATATTCCCTCAGTCCCGCCGATAAAATCCTCCGCGAAGTGCTCGTGTTGTTGGTACTTAGGTGCCGCCGTGTAGAAGATTTCGTTGTGCCGCCTGGAGATGACTTCCCATTCGGCGCGGAGTGCGCGTTTGGTTTTTTCTATTGTTGTCCGACTTGGTTGTCCCTTGTCCTGCGGGTTGAGGAAGGTGCCAGAGATGCGGTCCTGTGCCGCGAACTGAGCGGTGATGAATTCCTCAATCTGGTGTTCACTGGTAGGTTGCTTGTGTTCATTGCTCTTCTGGGGTAGTTTCGCAGTGGTTGTCGTCACGCCTTCGGTGTTTACATATATTTGATGTTGGACAGGACGTGGCATTTGGGTCACTATCATTTGCTGTCCCTGTGGAGTAGTCACTATCACTTTTTGTGGCTGAGGTGATGTGGATAACATCTGTTGAGGCGCCCCCTTGGCAGGTGTGCCTTGCTGCTCTTGTTGTATTGGAGCAGATGTTAAAGGCACTTTGGTTTGAACTATTGTTGTACAAAGTTCGCCGTCCAATTCTTCATCTTCGAGGATGGAAGCCGCCATTTCTGCACAGAAGTTGGCAGCATTTTGGTCACTTTTGGTTCCGACTCGTAAAGCATCTTTTCCGAATCGGATTCATCAAAATCGTCGTCATGCTTTCGTTTTGTAGCAACAGGGGTTTCCGGTGATTTTTTATCCAACACATCAACAAGCATTTGATTTGCAATTATCATCTGGCGGCCGCTGTCCCCCGATCCACGACTCAAAGAATCCTAGCAACTGTCATCTTCAGAAATGCATGTAGTCATATTTTTACTCGACTCAGGTAGGTGGTGAAAAAATGTATGATGAAAAGTTAGTAGCAGGCGGGGTGCGGCCGCTGGCGTGTGGGGCTGTAGCGTGGAGTCGGGTGCGGTGTCGTCCCTGGCACTGTCCGCGTATCCTGGCGGAATGGAATGGCGGGCTAAGTGCATCCCGGAGTCGTCGGAATGCAGCCTCTGTTGATGTACTGAGAGGCGTGCTGGCTCGCTGGGATTCGGTTGATGCCTGGATGCTGGGGAGCGCCGCCCGCCAGGCGGGGCATTGCGCCCTCCTATCCCTATTGTGGTGTGCTGCCTTGAAGCCTTTGGGTGGGCCGGCTGCTGGCTCTTCGATTGCCTCTCGCCCTTGCGGCGGTTCAGCGGGCGAGGGGGGTGTCTCGTAGCTGGGCCACGCAAGTGGTCGGTGACTGGTAGTTGAATGGGCTTCGTAGGTGGCCCCCGGGGCCGATGCCGACGAGACCTCCTCTTGGTTCTCTGATGGGGAGCTATGGCTCGTCAGAAGGCGGCTGATGTTGGTGCGGGAAGCTGCACCCGTTAGTATCCACCCAAGGTGCGTAGATTGGGCGATCACGTCGGAGTTTTTGGAGTTTTTTAATCCGGCTGTGATGATCGCCGGGTATGCACCAGCGCCAATGATCAAATCCACTTTATCCGTTGATGAGACATCTGGGTCTGGCAACTCCAGGCCCGCCACAATAGAGAAATCGCTTGGCAGGAGTCGTGGCGGTGGCACATAGTCCGACAGATGGGACAGGATGAGTGCGTTGACTGTCCAGCCTTGCGAGCCCTTGGTCCGGGGCAGTATGGTGTCCGAGGATAGGGCCTTCGCCGTCTGGCAGCGGGCGCCCCGACTCCATGGACTGGATGAATGACATGGATGAATGAAGGGCGCCGGCGAAGGCGCAGTCGCCGGGCGAGGGATTCCGAGATAAAGGTGGCGTCTGAGAAGGGGTCCAGTAGGGTCCGGGCCTCCAGTCGGAGTTGGGAGCCCGACTGGACGAGGACGCTTACTAGGGCCGGGAGGATCGCCCGGGCAGGCGGGGCGCTGAGTGTGTGAGATGACACCCCGGGGATCTGGCCACCTTGAACCTTGGAAGTCGATGGGCAGTCACGGAGTAAATGCCTTCGTAGGCAGTTAAAACAAAGGCCCTGTTTGGTGACGTGCGACCTTTGCTCTTCCGGGCTGAGGGCCCGGAATCCCTCACAGCACCCGATGTAATTATTGGATCTGCAGGCTGAGCAGCGGGCAGGGGCCTTCTGGGCAGGTGGTGAGGCAGTGTGCACTGAAAGGCGAGCTTTGGGGCCGTGCACCGTCTCCTCGGATCTGTGGCGCTGGGGTTGGTCGTTGGCTGTCCAGGGCAGCTCGACGAACTCCAATGCTTCGATCCTTGCCTTCGGGAAGGCATCGAGCTGGTGGTATGTGGGTGGCTGGTTGGTGTTGCCTTGTGCCGTTTGCCAGTCACGGGCGCCCATGCGCTGTGTTGTCAGGTGAACCAGTATGTCATTCCAGGCGGGCACGGGGCGGCCGAGCACATCCAAAGTTTCGACTGCACCATTCGTAGCGCGCGGAGATGGCGCAAGCGGGCAGCAGATTCCTTTACGACGGCCTGTACCTGGAAGGGGGTACTCAAGGTAGAGTGGACCAACGCACGAGTATTGTCGAAATGCTCCACCAGCTTGTTCCAAGCTCGTTGGTAATTCTGCACCGTGGCGAGAATGTTTTTGATGGCCGGGGCAGCGTCGTCGCGGAGGCTCGACTTCAAATAATACAGTTGTTCGACCTCCGTAAGATCAGGGTGATCTGCCAATACCGCCAGGAACAAGTCCTTAAATGGCCGCCATTCTGAGTACTTCCCGGAAAATGTCAGCAGTTGCACTGGGGGCGGCTTGCGGGGATTGGCGCAGGGTGTCACCGCTGCAGCCGCGGCCTTGGATGTTGTCGACGGTTCAATGTTGAGGCCACGAAGCTCTTCGCCGAACTTCGTCATTTCCTGCAAGTAGACCTCCTCGGCTGACCCGATGAAATCCTCAGTGAAGTAGGGGTGGTCCTTAGTCTCCGGCGTTGCCAGCTCCAGGATATCGTCGTGCCGTCTACGGATCTCCTCCCATTTGCCCTGTAAATTGTTTGCGGGTTTCCACAGCACTTACCCTTGATGGCCCTCGCTTCCTCAAATTGACGAATGCGCACGACATCTGGCTCTGTGCCGCGTACTGCGCGACGATTTGTTTTCCCATCGTTATGGCTAGAGATGTTCCAGCATGCTGCTATCGTGTTGTTCATGTATTCATTGTTTTTCACTTCCGTGGTCGTTTCTCTCTACGGTATTAATGCGCTTCGGAATAGCTGTGGCAATTGTCGATTTAGTTGCAGTATCTACAACTGATGGTGCTCTATCTGTAGTGTATTGTTGAATATTGGCTAACTCTTCTGTCCCCACAACATTTGAAGCGTTATTCTCGTCTTTGTTTTAGGGCTATCAATAATCAGAGAGTTTTACTGAAGAGGATCAATTATGCGATGGAGCTCGAGGATTCTAAACCTTGGGTTGGTTCGTATCCTCCCTTAATGGGGTTGAATTGTTGTTACTCTTCAGGGGTGTGTTGTGCAGCGAACTGGGCGGCGATGAGTGGATCCAAACGGTACTGGATCCGGCTCGAAGGACCAGAAAAATGCATGATCTCTGCCGACCGATGAATGTCGTCGGAGAGATCTTTGTCAATCCCGCCGAACGAGGAATGTCGTCGGGGAAGCGTTGTGTTGTGAAACACTTGATTGATGATGATGCACCAATGTTGTTTTTACGTTGGTTCTGCTGCAGACTGATGCACCTGATGAGACTCTGTTGCCAAGAAGTCGGTTTCCTCTTTGCTCCTTCGATGTACTGAAAGGTGACAAGTGATTTTGAAATATTTTTCTTAGTAAGAATACGTAACTTTGATTTGAGACTTTTCTATTTCCTTAATATTGAAATAAGTTTCCTTGCAAACAGCCGATGACGTTTATATATTCACAACAAACGAAAAGCCACATGGTTTTTGTACGTACGAATTTACAATTGATAATGGACAATTAATAGACAGTAGGTGATGCACTGTCAGGTGGTTTCTGTCAGGTGTGGTGAATATGTTTGTCGGGGAGTGTCTTAGACGATGAACGTACTAGATTCTTCCCCCTGCATATAATTGCGAATCCGCAACAACAATACAATAGAAAAACGGATTAACATCAAACAACACTTAGTGCGTTTAATTATTTCACTTCCTAACTGATGAACATTTCTTTTGGTGTAACAATTGTTGGGGGAGTTAGGTGAACCAAGTGCCCGTGACAGGCATCAATACTTCGAACCGCCACAACATCTAACTGCGGGCGGAGGGTGCATCATTTACGTAAGTAATCCTGTTTTCAGAAGGTTCCTCAATCAACACTAGGCAAGGCATCTCTAGACATTTCTGCAGCTTGGTTGAGATGTGTTGCTATATTCACCGTATACCACATACATTGGTGCATCAGACTTCCGTTTACTTTGCTCCTTGAACGGTAAAAAAATAAAAATCACAACCATGACAAGTTTTCGCAGCGAGAGAAATGTTTTATAAATGCGGAATTATCTAGTTCTCCAACTCATGGCAGAAAGTTGTCGAACAAAACGGCCAATACACTATTGATTAAAGTTCACAACGTATATTAAATAAACGTATTTGAAAATCAAATTAAAATTTTTCAATGACTTTTTAAAGAATCCAAATTGCCGAGAGGTAAATTTATAAAAAACGGATTTACTTCTTTAAATTCATTGTTTTCATTGATGGCATTGCTTGAACTATTCTAGCACATATTTCCTACAACACTCTGTGAGTATATAAATTATTATTATTATTATTATTATTATTTATTGGCCTGTAGGAACCCGGAAGTTCATGACCTCACCGACTCGGCTTCGCCATCCTTCCCTGTCCTGGGCACTCTCCTTCCACGCTTGACCATTCGATCCGATCTCCTCAAGGTCAAACCTAACATTGTCCTCCCATCTCCGTCGCGGCCGTCCTACCGGTCTGTGGTGGACTAGTATGGTGTGCCGGCGCACGGCACCGGATTCACTGAGGTCGCACCGACGATTTTTCGCACAAGGATCGTTCCACCGCGACAACAAGAGAGAACTGTCCACCGGAGTGGATCGGCCACGAAAGGAAACACGTTGGTTTGATCTTAATGTTAATGTTTCTTTATTATTTAGCACAAATATCCGTCCAACGTTTAGAAATCGCACTTTCTGAAGCGAGTTCGCCTTTTAACAGATTCAGCGTCCGGCTGATTTTTAGTGTTCTTAACCAGGTGGATCGGCCACGAAAGGAAACACGTCGGTTTGATTTTAAGGTTAATGTCTCTTTATTATTTAGCACAAATATTCGTCCAACGTTTAGAAATCGCACTTCCTTAAACGAGTTCGCCTTTTAACAGATTCAGCGTCCGGCTGATTTTTGGCGTTCTTAACCAGGTGGATCGGCCACGAAAGGAAACACGTCGGTTTGATTTTAAGGTTAATGTCTCTTTATTATTTAGCACAAATATTCGTCCAACGTTTAGAAATCGCACTTCCTTAAACGAGTTCGCCTTTTAACAGATTCAGCGTCCGGCTGATTTTTGGCGTTCTTAACCACGCCCACGTTTAATTGACACTCGACCGTTCGATTTTACAATAAGTGATAGTATGGACCAATTGGAGGTTGTCCGATTTTAAATTAAACCCGCACTCCACTATGATCGAAACTGGGCCTTTTCGCCTCGTAAAACGGAAGGAAAACTTGACTTAACCGTGTACGCAGCCCGGCTCAATGGTGGTTAAAACTCGACTTTCGTGTTGTGGCCCCGGTGGTGGTTGGATCTCGACTGACTCATGAATGAAAATAATTCATCCACTGCGTCGTGGCGGTGCGTCATAGCAGAGTTAGGCTCGCTGCCAATTACGAGGAATTGTGGACGAGTTGCTATGCTCGCATAGGAATTCAGTTCCAACGAATTCTGGCCGTACAGGCTGGGTTGACTTCGTTGGTTGGGTGTACCGGGAATTGGTTTGGCGACGCGAGCGAGTATGGGCATGCATTTTCGGGGGAAATTGGAATGGCTTGGGTGCAAGCAAGGGGTATCGTTTAGATAGAAATGTTAACCGAAATAATTTCGGGGAAATGTGCGCGGTTTATTTGGTTGGTAGTGTTCCGTTGAGGATTGAGTATATGCTTTGTTAAGGCATATGAACTTCGGAGAAATGTGTGCGGCTGGGTATGCTTGCTGATGTTCCGTTGAGGATTGAATATGCGTTTGCTATGGCATACGAGTTTCGGGGAAATGTGGGTTGTTTGGTTGCGTTGAGGAAATATGGATAATTGAGTAACGCAATTTTGGGAAAATGCATGTGGTGGTGATTAGAATATATTCGGTTGAATTATATTCTCTTGGAGGTTTGGGGGAATATTTTATTGCATATTTGGGAATATATGCTATTGCAGATTTGGTTTTTGCATGTTTGCAGGTTAGGGTTGTGGGTTGGTTCTGTGTGATGTAGAGGGCCCCCACAGCACTCCCCGCCCAGTGACGCAGTCACGAAATAAGGGTAGGGCGAAGGGAGTAGGTTGGTGTGTGGCGGGAGGGGTGTTAGGTAGCTAGGGGTCCGGTGGGTTTGGTTTGTCCAGGGGGGCGCGCTTGGCTACGGGTACGTGGTGGTTGGGGCGGCTGGTGGTTGCTGGTGGGATCGGGTATTGGTGCGGGTTGAGGGTTTGGGGCTGAAGCCTCCAGGAAACAAGGTTTGAGTCTCTCGACACTGACCGTGGATCGTTTGCCTCGGATGTCGATCTCGAAGACACGGTCGCTCATGCGGTTGGAGACTCTGAAGGGGCCGTCGTATGGGGGGTCCAAGGGTTTTTTGACCTTATCCACCCTGACAAAGACGTGCGTGCAGCTGTGCAGTTCAGGGTGAACGAACAGTTTTTTAGAACCATGCCTGGTCACGGGCGATGCTCTAACCTTACGAAGAAGGTCGCGGAGGTGGCCCACACCCTGCGACTGGTTGTGTGGCGTATCACCATCCACGAACAGTTCGCCTGGTAGTAGGAGGTTGGTGCCATAGGTGAGTTCCGCAGCGGACGCGCCTAGGTCCTCCTTAAAACTAGTCCTCAGACCGAGGAGTACGGTAGGTAGAGCGTCAAACCATTTGGTGTCGTTATGACACATGAGGGAGGCCTTGAGAGACCTGTGCCAGCGTTCGATCATGCCGTTGGATTGGGGATGGTAGGCCGTCGTACGGCTTCGTTGGCAGCCGAGGAGGTCTGTCAGCTGTCTGAAGATTGTTGCTTCGAATTGCGGTCCTCGGTCGGAGGTAATGGTAGCGGGCACGCCAAAACGTGTGACCCAGGTTGAGTAGAAGGCTTTGGCGACAGATTCGGCAGTAACTGCTCTGAGGGGGGTCGCCTCTGGCCATCGCGTGAAGCGGTCCATCATGGTGAGGATGTAGGAAAATCCTCTTGATGGAGTAAGCGGTCCCACTATGTCGATATGGACATGGGCGAAGCGTGCCGTGGGTAGCTTAAATTGTGCAGGTTCTAATACATTATGCCGCGCTACTTTGCAGCGCTGGCATTGGAGGCAAGCGCGGGCCCAGGTGGTGAGGTCTTTGCTCATTCGGGGCCAAATGAATTTCTTACGGACGGCGGCAGCGGTTGCGCGGCCGCTGGGGTGGGCTGGATCATGGTAGACCTGGAACACGCCCCTACGAAGCTTCTCAGGGATATAGGGCCTGGCGGTTCCAGTTGAAACATCGCACCAGATTTCGCCCAAAGGATCGCGGAGGGTGATTTTGCGTAGCTCGAGTGCTGTATCGGCAGTTAGGAGAGATTCGAGCTGGCTGTCCTCCTGTTGGGCCAGGGCTAGGTCGACGTTGTTCAGAGTGGCGCGCAAATGAATCGTATCGATTCGAGAAAAGGCGTCCGCCGAGATGTTCTGTGGACCGGGGATATGTTTAATTTCGGTAGTGTATTGGCCGATGAGGTCGAGTTGACGTTCTTGTCGGGGGGAAGCGTTTCCCGACTTTTTCCGGAACGCGAAGACCAGAGGTTTGTGGTCTGTATACACGGAGAGCGGCCGACCCTCTACCATGTGACGGAAATATTTAATGGCGCTATAGATCGCCAGTAATTCCCGGTCATAGGCGCTGTATCGCCGCTCTGTGGGACTCAGTTTCCTGGAAAAGAAACCGAGCGGTTCCGGTTGGCCTTCAAAATCTTGTTGGAGAACTGCTCCGATTGCGGAATCCGATGCATCGCATTGGATAGACAAAACCGCTCCCTCTAAGGGATATCGGAGTAGTGTGGCGTTGGCCAGTTGCTCCTTGGACAGTTGGAACGCACGGTCCGAAGCTTCTGTCCATGGAATTGGGCGCTTGTCGTTGCGCTTTGCTCCTTTTAGAAATTCAGTCAGAGGAGCCTGGGTTTGGGCGGCGTCTTTAAGGGTGGGTCTGTAAAAATTGAGCATGCCGAGGAAACGTCGGAGCTCGCTTATGTTGGTTGGACGTGGATATTGGGTGAGGGCCTCTACACGGTCTGGAAGTGGGCGGATGCCCCGATCGTCAACAATGTAGCCCAGGTATGTGATTTGCTCTTTGGCATATTGACACTTATCTGGGTTGATGACGAGGCCGAATTCGCGGAGGCGCTCGAGGACCTCTCGTAGATGGCGCTTGTGTTCCGCGTGGTCTCGTGAGGCGATGAGAATGTCATCGAGGTAAGCATGACAGCAATTGAGACCACGTAAAGCCGAGTCGATGTATCTCTGAAATGTCTGCGCGGCATTTCTGAGACCGAAAGTCATTACTTTGAACTCGAAGAGTCCGAAAGGAGTAATGACTGCCGTTTTTGGGATGTCTTCGGGTGCCACCGGGATTTGGTGGTAAGCCCTGGTGAGATCCAGGGTGGTGAAGACTTTGCACCCTCGTAATTTATATGAATAATCATATAGGTGTGCAATGGGGTATCTGTCGGGGACTGTTGCTGCATTCAGCAGTCTGTAGTCCCCGCATGGGCGCCACTCCCCGGAACGTTTCTTAACTAAATGGAGTGGGCTTGCCCAAGGACTGTCTGATGGTTGGCAGATACCTTGTGCTATCATTTCATCAAACTCGGCGCGTGCCGCGCGTAGTTTTTCTGGAGCCAGGCGACGTGCGCGTTGGCTTACTGGGGGGCCCCGTGTCTCGATGTGATGAAACACATTTGCCTTATGTCGTCGCTGGTTAGGTAGAGGAATTGTCGTATTGGCGAATTCCTGTACCATAGCTTGGATAGGGTCTGTACACGGTGTGGCCCTGGGTATTACCGCTGGAGATGCCGACAAGGGCGAGGAAGGTGCGGTGTGGGCTACTAGCCTGTTGTGTGTCGAATCGACCAACAGATTGTGTTTTCCTAATAGGTCGGAACCTATTAGGGGTTCGTTAACATCAGCTATCACAAACTGGTGTGTGATTGGATGTCGGAGACCCAGGTGGAGTGTCAGCTTTTTCCTTCCGTACGTGCGTATCGGAGAATTGTTTGCTGCTGACAATTGTAAGGCGGTGGGCACGCGGTTAGGTGGGGCGAACGAGCGCGGAAGGACCGAGATATCAGCGCCGGTGTCGATGGTAAAATTGATATTTAGTTTCGGGTCCCTGATTGTGAGGCGTCTTATGGATGCGGTGCCGGCCGGTTGCGCGGGGGTGTCGGTCGGCAGAATTAGTTTAAAGGCTGGGGCGGGTTGTTGGGTGGTCGAGTCCACCCGCAGGGTGCCCTACAATTAATTGTACGATCCCCGTATCGTTGGTGGTTGGCGCACCAAGCGCGTGTGACGGTATTGTTGGGCGGATTTTGCGTGTTGGCGGGTTCGTCACGAGGGGGCCGTGGAGGTGGGCGACGAAAAGAAGTCCGCTGGGATGTATTTTGTGGAGGTTGCCGCCGGTTCGTTGGGCGGTTCTGAACGCTTCGTTGTGTGTTTTGGAACCTCGCACAAACTTGATCCAGTTCGCGGCGGAATGAGGCCTGAAGCGCGAGTAGGTCGGCCGTAGTGACCTGAGTAGGGGGGCTGTCTGGCTGGGGATCGCCGATAATATGGTCGAGGGTTTGTTGGGTTGAATTCGTGTTAAGGCCAGTGTGCCTTCTAGAGGATGAGGGGGGTAGCTGAGTCGACGCTACCAGAGCGGTTCGAGGTGCAGTTTGAGACGGCTGAGGGTGCCGTGTAGGCAGTGCGGCGTGTTGACTAACCGCCGCGACTTGATATGGTGGTAGCTCAGACTGTGGGTCCAAGGTTTCCATAATCGAATCAGCCACCTTTGATAAATAGGCCAAACTTTGGTTAGGTTGGGCCAATAGTGCCGAGCGGGCGTGTTGAGGTAAATTCCTCAGAAAATGTGGCCTAATTAGGTCATCCGAGATCCTGGTCCCCGCTATCGAGCGTAAATGGGTCAGGAAAAGGGATGGTCTAATACCCGAGAAATTGGTCTCATTCGCCAGTCGTTGCTGTTTGATGCTGATGGGTTGGTCCAAGGCGTTGAGGAGCGTCTCCCGCATGTTGCTGTATGGGTTGGGGCCTGGTGACCTGATTGCGCGCGCGATATGCGTCCGCTGTGTCCCATCCAGCACCCGCAGCAATTCTATAGCACGATGTTCTTCATCGTGGATGTTGGCGAACCGGAAAAAACGTTCGGCTGTAGCGAACCAAAGCTCTGGATCCTCCTCGTCGAACGGGGGGAGCTTTATATTTTGGGTAAGGGGTGAGAATTCGACGCCGGAAGCGTCCTGGAACGCGGGGGAGTTGGATCGCGGTTGTTCCTGCTGGGTAGTACCGGCTCGTGTGGTGGGCATAGTGGTGCCGAAGTCGTGGGGGTAGACGGGATTGAGGAATTGAGGGGAGACGGGGTGTGTCTATGAGCGTAGCGGAGAGGCGTGAAGAGGACACGTGAGTCGAGGGGGTCCGCGAAGGTGTCGAGCAAGTTTCGGTATTGTCAAAGGAGTCGCTTGTGGACGCGGGGAGTCGAGAGGCTTGAGTGGTGTCGAGTGCTGTCGCGAGTGCTGTAAATAAGGTGCTGTGCGTGGATTGTGCCCAGAAGGGGCTTACGGTAATGTATGTAATTAATTAATTATTACGGTATGTAATTTTAGTTTTTGGGGGTAGTATTGTTTACTAATTATTTAGTTTTCCTCTGCCTTATAATCAATGGTGGTTGTTTCTTCTTATAAATTTTAATTCAGTTGCTCTTTTTGGTAATCTTTCGTGTATTAAAATTGAGATTGATTATTTTTGTTCTTTGGTATTGCCGTGGTTTAAATGTTAATTAAGGTTGAATACATGTTTTGGGTAAAAAAAAATAGGAAGAAACTAAGAGGAATTCAGGAGAAAACCGTGAGTTGGTCTCTGGTTGCAGAGGCGAAACTAAATGAATTGCTATTTGAGATGCGGCTTAGTTGTGTGCGTTAATTTCTTAATTTCTGTTATTTTGTTGATGCAAAGTAAAGCTTATTGGGTTGAATATTTAAAAATAAGGGTGTGTGTGCGCGGGCTCGACCCGAGTGTGTACCCAGAAGGGGTTTACAATTGTTTATTAATTCTATTGGTAGTGTTGCATTCTTTATGTATATTTTTTTTCAATAAACTTACAATTTTTCTTGGCAGATTTCGGGATTGTGCCGTTTGTGTTATGGTTAGGGAAAATGAAAAGTTTTATCTGTACAGTTTTTAAGTTAATTGTATAAATTTGTTTGTTATAATATATTGCCGGTCGGTTTAGTTGAATGCGTTAAACTTAAGTTCTATTTAGGTATCGATAAGCATACATTCAGTGTTTCCTTCTCTTCTATATTGGTTTTGTCAAATATTTTGCTTACATATACAACCTAGAAACGGACTCAATTTATTATATGACACAATAATGGGGTATTAATTACGGGCGCAAAATTAAGGATAATTCAATCTATACTGCTTGGTTCAAGGGTGGAAGAGAAATTATTGCAAGTAAATTCTTCGAATCTGTTATAGTTTATTTGATGCGCACTTAATTTAATTGGACACGGTTGCACAACTAAACCAAATAATTAATTGGAGGGCTTACGAAAACTAGGGGTTCCTGATGAGATGTTTGCTGATGTTGTTCGGGTCGTTCCTGGTTCGATGATGCTGAGGTGGCTCCGTTGCGTCGCTGGATTGTTGGTTGGTTTAGAAATCGTTGGGGCTCTGGTTGCCCTTTCAATGTCTTTCGGTTTTTTTTTTTTTTTTTTTTTTTTTTTTTTTTTTTTTTTTTTTTTTTTTTTTTTTTAAATTTTAAATTTTAGGCGCTGTCACTGATTTAGTTTTGGTTGGAGGTTGCGTGGTTCTTGTATTGGGGTCACTGCAACCGTTTAGTGTCTTTTTATTTTTTATTTGGGGGCGCGTATCACCACTTGCACTCGTCACTGTTTAATTGCTGTTCGGAAGGAGTATGTTTTTTATCGGGGTCACCAGTGTGGTGGACTAGTATGGTGTGCCGGCGCACGGCACCGGATTCACTGAGGTCGCACCGACGATTTTTCGCACAAGGATCGTTCCACCGCGACAACAAGAGAGAACTGTCCACCGGAGTGGATCGGCCACGAAAGGAAACACGTTGGTTTGATCTTAATGTTAATGTTCCTTTATTATTTAGCACAAATATCCGTCCAACGTTTAGAAATCGCACTTTCTGAAGCGAGTTCGCCTTTTAACAGATTCAGCGTCCGGCTGATTTTTAGTGTTCTTAACCAGGTGGATCGGCCACGAAAGGAAACACGTCGGTTTGATTTTAAGGTTAATGTCTCTTTATTATTTAGCACAAATATTCGTCCAACGTTTAGAAATCGCACTTCCTTAAACGAGTTCGCCTTTTAACAGATTCAGCGTCCGGCTGATTTTTGGCGTTCTTAACCAGGTGGATCGGCCACGAAAGGAAACACGTCGGTTTGATTTTAAGGTTAATGTCTCTTTATTATTTAGCACAAATATTCGTCCAACGTTTAGAAATCGCACTTCCTTAAACGAGTTCGCCTTTTAACAGATTCAGCGTCCGGCTGATTTTTGGCGTTCTTAACCACGCCCACGTTTAATTGACACTCGACCGTTCGATTTTACAATAAGTGATAGTATGGACCAATTGGAGGTTGTCCGATTTTAAATTAAACCCGCACTCCACTATGATCGAAACTGGGCCTTTTCGCCTCGTAAAACGGAAGGAAAACTTGACTTAACCGTGTACGCAGCCCGGCTCAATGGTGGTTAAAACTCGACTTTCGTGTTGTGGCCCCGGTGGTGGTTGGATCTCGACTGACTCATGAATGAAAATAATTCATCCACTGCGTCGTGGCGGTGCGTCATAGCAGAGTTAGGCTCGCTGCCAATTACGAGGAATTGTGGACGAGTTGCTATGCTCGCATAGGAATTCAGTTCCAACGAATTCTGGCCGTACAGGCTGGGTTGACTTCGTTGGTTGGGTGTACCGGGAATTGGTTTGGCGACGCGAGCGAGTATGGGCATGCATTTTCGGGGGAAATTGGAATGGCTTGGGTGCAAGCAAGGGGTATCGTTTAGATAGAAATGTTAACCGAAATAATTTCGGGGAAATGTGCGCGGTTTATTTGGTTGGTAGTGTTCCGTTGAGGATTGAGTATATGCTTTGTTAAGGCATATGAACTTCGGAGAAATGTGTGCGGCTGGGTATGCTTGCTGATGTTCCGTTGAGGATTGAATATGCGTTTGCTATGGCATACGAGTTTCGGGGAAATGTGGGTTGTTTGGTTGCGTTGAGGAAATATGGATAATTGAGTAACGCAATTTTGGGAAAATGCATGTGGTGGTGATTAGAATATATTCGGTTGAATTATATTCTCTTGGAGGTTTGGGGGAATATTTTATTGCATATTTGGGAATATATGCTATTGCAGATTTGGTTTTTGCATGTTTGCAGGTTAGGGTTGTGGGTTGGTTCTGTGTGATGTAGAGGGCCCCCACAGGTCTCTTTCCCGTTGGTCTACCGTCAAGAATTCTATGCACGGTCCTATCGTTCCCCATTCGCGCCACGTGTCCGGCCCATCTTAATCTTCGCGACTTGATTACTCTCACTATTGTAGGTTTGCGATATAGTTCTTCCAATTCGTGGTTATGGAGTCTCCTCCATTGTCCTGCCTCCTCGTCATATTTACCTCCAAAGATGCCTCTCAAAACTTTATTCTCGAATAGACGGAATTTGTTTTCTTCCCGTTTTGTGAGAGCCCATGTTTCGCATCCATATAGAACAATTGGCATGATTATGGTTCTATAGACACGGAGCTTTATGTTACGTGATAGCAGTCTGGATTTCAGCAGTTTACTGACTGCGTGCCAACTCGCGTTGCCGGAATGCAGTCTCTTGTTAATTTCCTTCGACATTTCGTTACTGGCCGTCAGTATCGTTCCCAGATATTTAAATTCTTTAACTTTTTCAAAGATCTTACCTCTGACGTTTATATGTGTTCTCTGAGACCCACCTGCTCTCGCCGTAATCATGTATTTTGTTTTGTCTTCATTTATTTCTAGGCCCACCTCTTCTGCCGCTTGCATGATGATTTCACAGTTTCTACAACAGTCTCTAGATTATCGCCCAGAACGGCGATGTCATCCGCATATGCGAGCACTTGTGTGACCCCGTTCAGGTATGATCCGGCCATGTTGTCGTCTTGTACCTTTCTGATGACATACTCGAGCACAAGGTTAAAGAGACACGGTGATAGACCATCTCCCTGCTTTAGTCCGTCCCGGATTTCAAATGGTTCTGAGAGGTGGTTTTCTATTCTAACTCGCCCTTTGTTTTCGTTCATGCAAATTTGAATGAGCGCGGCATATTTTCATCTTGCGATAACCAGAATCACCCACATCCGTGAGAATGTTGGGCTCGGTCTCGCGATACCTGAAAAGAAAAGAAAAAAAGTGGGGGTATCCAAGGATAGTGCGGGCAGTGTTCGTCCGGGTGTTCTCTAACTACTTGTATAGAGGGATGGTGGGAAAGAAATCGTACAAGACCGGTAGGTCTTGGGTGCGGTAGTAAACGCAGGTCACGTCTTTGGCGTGTGATAATCTGCGCTTTGATCGGTGTGTATGTTTGTGTTTGTACAGTCTTGTACTGTGCGTTCGTGTGTGTGGTTTGTTAATAGTAGACCCTATGGGGTGGGTCCAGGAATCATCTATTATGGAGGGGAACGTTGTTGGGAAGGGTGCTTTCTTCAATTTTGTACTGAAGAAGAAATTGTGGGAGTTTGATCCGAAGAGATCGAGAGAGAGAAGGGCCAAGAACTTCTAACCGCGTGCACGTTGAAGAAGTTAAATGTCGTGATTTTGAATGCATTCGCTAGTTCACGCTAGGCCGCGTATAACAAAAATTACATAAACATATCTTCTAAAACTGTTAAATGAATATGCCCGGCTTCATATCAGATTAGTTTATTTATGTGTTTATTTTTGTATTATTACATTAATTTTACAGTGTGTCTTAACAGATTTACGTACTACGGGTATTGCTGAAATTCTTTCGTAACATTATATTCTAAAACGTGAAAACAAATATACTGTTTGGTGGTAGTTGAAGTGGTACGCGTTTCGTTGGCCGCCGATGGACGGTCACCACGAACAATAGCTGTCGCAAAGTGGAGAGAGCAGCGCGGTCAATGTAGAAGAGCACGTCACCAATTGAACTGGAACCAATTAATAATAACACGTTGTTCTCGATAGTAATGTCAAGTTATTCTTTATTGCTCAGGGAACGCTATTATGCACAATGAATGGTATTTTGCGGATGGCAACGGCTGGGAATGGCTTACTATTCGGTTTGGCGGTGTTAGCGCCGCGAAGCTTGATTGCAGACTGACTCATTGGCCATAACTGCCAAATCAAAAAGGGACGCTATGACTTCATCGTGGTGACAATCGGCCAGTTGATGCCAGCTGCTGTGTAACTGGTATACACTGCGGATGTACTAGATTTCTCCAGTACATTCCAGCACATTCAATTGCCAATCCGCAACATTTAGTGATATTATTTAATTTAGATATTTATACAGTAAGTAGAAACTGTACTAATTTAACTGGGAATATGGAAAATTGAATAAATACATTTTCTTATATTTTTAAATGAATATGTCGCGCATTATATTTAGGTACATATAAGTTCATCTATTATAACAGAGTGAATCAATTTTATTATATCGTAACAGATTTATGTGCTACGACTTTTGACTAAGGTTCTTTTATAGTATTATATATATATATATATATATATATATAATATCATTACAAAGAAATCAGTACTAGCAGCAGTAAATTAATTGAGCCTTAATGTGCTTATGTGTATTTAGTATAGAAAACCATATAATCTATTACATTTTTGTGCTAAAATGTAAAGACTGCAGCCCATCTTTCTACAAAGTGTAAATCTCCAATTTGCCGATAGGGCCGCATTTTTATTCTTATATTTACTTTCCCATTTAAAAAGAGATGTTTTTCGTTGATATTTGCTCCCCGGTTCATACATTTAAATTATTGTTGGTATGCGACTTATAACATGCCCATAAATATTATCTTAGGTAAAAATAAATACATTATAAATCCAATATATAAATTATACGTGGAGCTGTTTTGTATCCATCAATCATTTCTAAATTTTGTGGCTTGTTCGTAGTCCATTTATAAATTTGAAAATACTGGTATGGAACCGATGAAACCAACATAACACGTAATTAGTATCGAAACTGTAAATATTACAAAAACCCTCGTATCTTATGGAAATATGGGGCTACCAACTGGAAAGACTTGCGAGATTTCTCCGTACAATTTCCTTGGGCAGAAATGGAAGCTCGACCACAGTCGAATATGTGCCGCAAAATTAATCACCCTGTCGGAAGATGTTATAATTTTTGCAAATGGCGTCGTACGTCAATCATTCAATCAATCATGAACTAGACAGCTGCCATTGTTCCATTGGCAGTCTGTTTGTATACTGCGGGTGTCTAGTTCATGATTGATTAACGTACGACGCCATTTGCAAACATTTTAACATCTTCCGATAGGGTGATTCATTTTGCGCCACCCTATATATCGAATAACTAATCGACTTAAGCAGCCTCGACAAGTATAGGAATACGCGGCTACCGATTAGGATAAATCGTGGGTTACTCCATTGCCGTGGTCAAATATTTGGCTTAAAAATTGGGATGTTAACGTCTACGCAGTCAATTACTGAAATTATTCTTCTCGGTATTAGACTGTACATTCCACATTGCATCAAACAGTCCTATAAGCCTGGATATGATAAACAATTTGAACAGACTGCGGCAGCCAAGAATATGGCTTTTAAACACTAGTGCTCTAATCCCAAGTCAACAGAAGGAATCCGTTGTGTAATCCGCTGACAAGACCGGGCGGAATAACAATTACCGTGCATCGGTGTCCGTGAGTGAGAAAACAGAGTGTAGCCCGTTTAAATGTAATGTGTGCGGATGTAGGCAAGTTATGGTATACACTTGCTATCCCAACAGGTGGCCTTTCAACGTGGCATTGAGAGCACCACCCTAAACAAATAAAACAAAACAGTTGATATAAACACAAAAGAATTGTTAATTCCTCGAACGATGAATATGTAGCGTCGGTGTTGGACAAGTCCCTTGCCCCACTTTAAATTAATGAGAACCGCCCTTTCCTGTGATAATCTTGACTTATCCGGGATCGCCCTTCATCCCATTAAAATGTATCCGTTGTCATGGAAATGTAAACACTTTTTTTCGGGAGCAATCTCTTTCAAATTGTGCCTTCCCATTACAACAGAAACGCATTTTTAATATATTGGGTTCTACCCCATGAAATGTTCGATTTTCGCTCAGACGGAAACCAGAAGTATTCGAGTGAATATCTCTGCCAGAACGTTAAATTTTTAAAAGTAAAATGGTAGGTGTGCTTGACGTCTAAACATTTTAGGGTTCACTCAAATAGAGTTTTTTTTTTCTAAAAAATTGTTTACTATGCTGTTAACAATTCAAATTCGAATCCTCTTCCTTTATGAATTTAAAGTTAAATAAATATTACAATATGTATTTCTTAAAACATTTTTTCATGTTCCCCTCTTTTTATCTGTCGTTTCCCTTCTCTCCTTTAACTGTCTTTCTTTTACTTGCTTTAAAGTTGCAGGGCAATAGGTCACCTTCTTATCAGGACATAGTGTGTCATTGGCAATGAAAAACATTAATGACGCATTTGGGGATGTAGCGGTAAACGAATACACTATACGACGATGGTGTGGGAAGTTTCGTTCGGGAGATTTCAGCCTCGAAAATGAACCACGTGGGAAGCTGGAAACGTTAGTTGACGACGATGTTTTATGGGCAACGGTGGATGCGGACCCAACGAAATCGGTGCGGGAGATTGCACAAAGCATGAGAGTATCCCCAATGACAGTAAGACGACACGTCTTTTTATAGGAAAGATAAAGAAACTCGATAAGTGGGTGCCCCATGAACTGGACGAGTCCCAAAAACGACGGCGCCCGGAAATCTGCCTATCGCTTAGATTAAGAAACCAAACTGTTACTACAAGGCGGCGTCTCGGTAATGTCACGAGTACGGATCGCCTCTCAATGAGTGGACTGTATTTTATTTTAAAGTAGAAACATATTATATTTATTTATTTGATAATATATTTACATAGATAGGTATTTATTTGTTTAATTATTTTGTTATAGAACTCTAATCTGTTACACGATCTCTTTATTTTGTGCACCTCCAGTTTGGACTCTGCTCTGGATGACGGGGGTGTTAGTCTCGCTCAGTGCGTTGTACTGGTTTTACTCCCCAACTGCCGCTGCTTTTATTTTCTCATTTGTCCCCGTTCTCCCGTTCGTATGTTGTCAAGGGTACAAAGAGACTGATATAAATGGCCGATCGTCAGTCCGCCAGTCGGCAGTTGTGTGCTGCTTCGTCGTCGGCTTCGGATGCTACGTCGTCAACACAAACTGAACCGTTTTTGCACCGGATAGTCATCTATTTCTATTCTATTTATTGGCCTGTAGGAACCCGGAAGTTCATGACCTCACCGACTTGACTCCGCCATTGTTCCCTGGAATACACCTTTTGGAGTATTGGTTTTAATATTATGTTTGTAGTAAAGACAATTTTAACAACAAAACAAATTTTTATTTTTATTTATATATATATATATATATATATATATATATATATATATATATATATATATATATCATATCTTAACGAATGCGTTTTATTATGTATAAATGTGACTGTACCTTAGTTTGCTTAATACTCGTATGCGGCTTCTTTATAGTTGGTATGATGATCTTCACGTTGATCGTCTATTACTTGGTAAATCTCCAGTGAAAAACAGCAGCAAACTCAAATCCTCTGAGATTGACAGCTTTGTGTCAATCTGCCAATTCCTTCAGTGGTGTTCTTTTTAATTTAAGATATGATTTTATTAAAAAAAATGTTTACCGATTGATACCTCCGAAACCAGATTCAGCTCCGGAGGACAGGGTAAAGGTGTCTTGCCCAGTATGGTCGTATATTACTTATTATGTAACTTTATTTTTTTATTATTAAACAAAAATGTTTCCATTTATTTATTTGAATTTTGATTAAATTTTTCTTTACATGTTTTGTTGTGATAGTTCTAAGTTGTTGTTTAGTTTCGTTGAAAGAAATTGGTTAGATTAGTATCGAAAATGTTAAAATGTTTTTTCTTCAAATTCCGTTGTGTCCACTAGTAATTAAATTTTTTTATTTCTTTCCTCGTATATGTTCAAAAATATTAATGTGTATTAATTTAGAATTATTTTCCGTTAAAAGTCTTTCTTAGTTAAATTTTATCACTATTTTATTTAAAATCCGAGTTCAAATTGACAATTCCCAATTTCGGGAACGTAGAAGGCATATACAGTCACTTGGCTCTCCTCGTCATTGGCTTTATGGCTCCGAGATTTTAACTTTATCTCGGACTTAAGGTGTTACATCGGTAAATACCAAATAACGAGCGCCGGCTGTGCCAATTGTAACACTTTTATCGTATCACTTTTATGTTCCTAATATATATTGTTATTATATCTATTGATATTTTAAGGGAACTTACGCGGTTGTTGTGGGGAGTTACCTATTGCCCTGATGGCTGTTGGGTGAGAGTTACCTGTTATCTTGCTGCACGTGAATGAGAAGTTCTTGTTAAATTTCCCAGGTTAATATCCCCGGACAATTAGAAAATTGTTTTTGGGTAAAATTACACTTTACACCACTGACAGAAAACGAGCACTTGTTGTTTTGATTTCTTTATTGTTAGTTTTCATTTAATATATTTATATATATTTTTTTCTATACACTAAGTTCTACGATAGCTATTTTATTTTATTTTATTTTAACATCTAATACACGCAAAAAAAATTGCAACGACTCACTGACTGACTCCAATCAAAAACTCAACTCCAACTAAAACTCACCCTCTGACCCAACAAACAAGGTACTTTTTTTTCGATCACCCATTCTCGATCGCACCCTCGCTCTCATCTTCTCATTGCCACGCTATTGAGGTCAGTAAACTCTTGCGAATTTATCCGACGGTCAATGAACTAAGAGAATGAGAAAACGCAACAGACAGCATGACGATTATAGGGTGGCTTGGCTTTTGCTTGCAACGAAAGCGAAACCAATTAGGTGACGGCATAACCCCGTTTCATGTTAGGTTTGCTCTTAGCGTGCAGATCCAACATGCCCTCCGAGAGGGGAAGCGGCGTCGGTTGAAAAGTATTCTTTTCATACTTTTCACCAGACGCTGAGGTTTTTGATCCCCAGCGATTGGTCGTGTTTAGCGATGTCAACGGCTGCAGCTGATGCTTGAGATATTATGGGCGTGCGGGTATAGATAAACAAAAGGAACGCGATAACTCAAGCCGTTGCTTTATGTAGCAACACCGTGGCTTACCCAAGCTTTGCGGTTGCTAATAGGGCATGACATTCTTGACTTCCCATAGGAAATCCCATGGGATATATCCAAGAATGTTGCCTTTAATTGAGTTTTATTTATTTATTTAACATTAATTAAGTCAATGTATCCATCCTTTTCGTTTATAATTTTACATTTAATCAATTCATTAATAAATGGCTATGTCTGAAGTTTCTGTACAACTTAAATGAAAATAACGCATAATTTTTTTAGAATAAAGAAAAACTGTTTCTTATGGCGCCACCTCTTGGGTTGCCGCCTCGGCTAGCGGTGGGTGACCGCGCTGGCCGCGAGCGTTTGTGGGGTTGGTGCCTCGGCTGCTGGCGGTCGGCCAGTTGTGTCACGCCTTTGTGGTTGGTGTCTCGGGTGCCGGGTGGGTGGATGTGCTTGTTGGCGGTGCCGTCTCTGAATCTTTCTTGTGATGGTTTTCGGTTGGTGTTGGTAAAATGGAAGGAAAGTATACATGCTTGAGAATTTTAAATTTTCAAATAATCGTGAAATTATTACATATTCTGAAGCAACACGAAACTCAGTATTTATATTTGATGACGCTTTAGGATCTCATACAAACTAAAAAACGCTCTGAAAAGAAAATATATGCTTCTCAAAGCTCGAAAAACGATGAAGGAAATGGAATTTGAAAATACTATTAAGCCTATAGTCGAACCCTTAAAAGAACTTGTGAAAAATGTTGAAAGTGGTAATACTGCTGCTGCCGATGCTGACATAATTGACTAAGTAAAGCATCAACGACAACGATGACGACGATGTCAATTCCATAGCTCTCCAGAAAAAAAAACATGAATTTTCGCCTGGAGAGTCAGCCACCATTCAACCATCTAACAAAGATCTACTCGTGAAAAAATGTTAAAAGTGGTAATACTGCTGCTGCTGATGCCAATGTAATTGAGAAAAGTAAAGCATCAACGACGACGACAGCGATGACAATTCCAAGGCTCACTAGAAGAAAAACAGGTGTCTTGGATATCTGGTAAAATTGAACCAAAGTATACATACTTGAGAATTTTGAATTTTCAAATAATTGTGAAATTATTGCGCCTTCTGAAGCAAAACGAACTTGAGTATTTATATTTGATGATGTTGCGTGTGATAAACAAAACAGCATTCGAGAATGCTTGAGTGCCAATCGTATACGTATATACCAAAACATTTGTTTTGAGACAATGCAAACTATATAGTTATATTTATACAAGACGAACTTAATCTGAAGGACGTATATATACAATGATCATATAAAATTTCGATATGACATTTAATCGATTCAGAGAATTGTGCCCACAATGTTGGCGAGATGCATATGGTTTCTTGGTTATTAATAAAGGATCTAGTATTGTTGCGGATTGGCAATTAAATGTGCTGGAATGTACTGGAGAAATCTAGTACATTCGCTGTGTATACCAGTTACCCAGCAGCTGGCACCAGCTGGTCGATTGTCACCACGATGAATCATAGCGTCCCCTTTTGAATTGGCAGTTATGCCCCATGAGTGAGTCTGCAGCCAACCTTCGCCCCGCTCACATCATCGGAAAAATCATCGCCAGGTACCAGTTCATCGTAATAAAACAAGGTGTATCCCCATTAAATAATAAAGTAAATAAAGGTTAATCTCCTGAAGTAAAGATCTCAGACTTTGGTTTGTGTGGTTCCTTCCTGCATTTTCAATGGATTCCTCTCGTCAAGGGAACGGTGGACAAAACCCAAACACTACTGCAACATTTTCTGAAGGGAACAGTGCACTACTCCGAACACTGTTACAACATTTTCTGGTCCTTCGGGCCGGATCCAGTGGCTATTGGATCCACTCATCGCCGCCCAGTTCGCGGCACAACAACAGTTATAACAACGGACAACAATAACGCAAACTCCAGTACCATTGGTAATCAATCAAATTCAGTGTGTAATGCGGCAAATGATGTCGAAACGGAGTTCACAAATGAAACATTTGATCTCATCGAAACATCACAACTAGTGCTTGAATCAAGACAGGAGGACGTAAACAAAATATCTCCTCAACCGGCGGGTTAGGGTGAAAGTATCGCCATGGATAATAAGAGTTCAACTCAAAGAACCGAAACAGCCATTGAAAGCCACCGTACAGAGTTGGTATACTCAATTACAAACCCAAAGACCGACTACAATAATGATGACATCGCAAAGCAAAGTGGCTACGATAACATAATACAACAGAGATTCAACATATCAGACAGGAATCAGGCAACAGAAACAACGCCACCACGTGCGTCTAGTGCTGCAAGACGAACCCCATTAAGGAAGGATTCAAATAGCCATTGCTCGCTGTGACCGTCCATCGGCGGCCATCGGCGTGAAGTCGTCTAAAGGAATCAACACCGGATCCAGTGCCGATTTGGATCTACACCATCGCCGCTCAGCTCGCGGCGATGGTGTATATCCATACCTGTGAAGAGGAACACCAATTCAACCCCATTAAGGAAGTAAAAACCAAATCAACATGACTGGCCTTTTTAATGGACGCAATGCCAGACAATTTATGGACGAACTTTGGACCTTATTACTATCGGCCCAAGAAAGCGAGAGCGGCATACCAGCAGAACTCCTTAACAAAGAAGAAAGGCCTAAACCCAAGGAAGTCAAATACAAAAGGAAGCGGCTAAGGAAGCAGCAGTACTCTGACAGTGCACAAAGTGTCCAGAGTGATGAAAGTACTTTGCCTAGTCAACAGACCACTGGAACCGTGGTCCCATCTGCCGAACCACGGAGCCAATTGCCATCGCCGCCTCCCTTTGCTCCCGGAACAATGCGAGGATCAACGGATCTTCAACAAAAGGGTGAAAAGAAACCAGAAGCAAAGGAAGAAGCCGATCGAACGAATCTGCGCCAAGTGCAGCAGCAAATGCTGGCGATATCCAGACAAAATGCTGGTGAATCCCCGAAGGGAACGGAGAGTGCTCAAAGGAAACGGGGAAAGGAACAGGACCCTAAGCCTAACCACAGTGAGAGTGACAAGCAGGAAGAAAGTGATACGTCAAGTGAAACCGGTGACGGGGAAAGTGACTCGACGCCGAAATCTGGTAACGATGCTCCCCGGACTGGTGTACCGGCCATTTCCCCGCCAGCAAGTCTTTCGCCGCCAATGGTGTTCTGGCCACTTCTATGGCGGCCGGAAACTCCACCAACACCAGACATGCGCATGTTGCCCGGCCCCCCACCCGGATCGTCATCACGGATGATGCACCCGGAAAATTCCCCCCGTAGGGACTACGGTTCCCCGACGACATTCCTCGCTCGGAAGAGATCATACCTGTTTTCATATGGTGCGTAACGGAGCTGACAATGATAACGACAGTGGTGACGGCGGCGACTGCGACAACGTTGACAACGGTTCCCTGACGACATTCCTCGGTCGGCAGAGATCATACACGTGCTCATCACCAACACGATTCGGAAACCGCTGGTGCTGCGAAACGAAAGCAGGACGGCGAACTTTCTACAACGAGAGTTCAAACCAAAGTGCCTTCAACATCAGCTCTCGTACAACAACCAGTGACGATTGAGGAACTCATCGCCGCTCAGTTCGCGGCACAGGAACGAATCTCTGGCACCTTCCTCGGCGTGCAGGACAAAGGACAACAAAGTCCAACAGGAATTGAGGCAACCAACTGCGCACTCCGCGCCGAATGGGAAGCCTCACCCAGCGGCACTACGACATCTTCTACCTGGCGGCACCTGAGGATCAGCAACACGCGTACTTTGCGGATGATTTTTTCGGCGAAACTGAAGAGATATACCTCGAGGAAGAGACGAAGCACCCCGAGGCCCAGTACGCGCTGAAAGCAGGCTCCCTAACCCTGGTCAACAGCACAAATCGCCTCCACTCTAGCGAGCTGCCCCCAGTGCAGCTACCAACGGTCAATATTAAGCCAGCGGAAAAGGAACCACACCCCAGAACAGTGAGTACCGTCTGCCCAAAGCCCAACCTACCCAAGGTCCCGATGATCGACCCAGTGCCGAAGCCCCCACAGAAGACGATGCCGAGCACGCATTGGGGGCACACCATGACATAGCCGTTCCTCGTGGGTTGCGAACTAACAACTCCGACCCAGAGGAACTGGCTACCTTTACAAGGACCCCAGAGCAAGCAGTGGGCACGGCGTACATAGGATCCGTGTCAGATCCAACGCCAATGCCTTCCACGAATTCGACTGTTCCAGCAACAGTAGCCGGCCCGATGACTAGCCAGCCCAATGTGCCGATGCACAAAACACCGCCGGCACCCGTATGGCAGCAGGGCCCTTGTACATTCTACAGGGCCGCACACACCATCTACGCTTCTGGGCTTCCGATCGCTCACACATGGCCGTCGGACGTCCTTCGCACACAAAAGAAACCTGTGCACCAACAGTTTGGGTTGCCACCGCCTACGCGACTGCCACTCCAGCAAGACGTGCCGTTGATGCCGGCGGAGGCATCACACTCAGCTGCATGTCTTGACTACCGCCATCGACGGGACAACATCACCGCCGCAACGAGCCAAAGGATCCGCCCCCCGGATCGACCGTCATGAAGGGGCCTGCGCACATACAATCAGTACCCCTTCACAGCATTCCGCGTTGCTACCAACAGCGAATGTCGCTGTGACATCGGAGAACCAACGGAAAATTGAAGTCCGTGCACTTCTGGACCCCTGCTCCAGCGCCGCCTTAATTTCGTCCTCGCTCGCCCGAAGGTTGCAGCTCCAACGCCAACCATTATCCGTCCCCATCTACGGTGTTGGGGGCACTCGTGGCCTTGCCAAAAGGACTCAAACCGCCATCAACATCACTCCTCGCCTCCACGGCTCGAGCCAATGGACACTGAGGCCCTTCATCCTGTCAAGGCTCTCAGTGTATCCACCACCACCACAATCAACGACAAGGGATCTTTCGTTCGTGGCGAATCTGGAACTTGCAGATCCGAACATCGCCTCCACCGAGAATGTGTACATCATCCTTGGGGCAGACATAGACCCCAACATCATCGTCGAAGGTCTCAGGAAGCACCAACATTTCGGCCTCGTCGCGCAGGCCACTGAATTGGGGTGGGTGCTAACAGGCGCAGAACCCACCGTAACATCCAGCGTAAAGGTGACAAGGGCTGTCACCGGCCATCACATAACATTTACAACTCCGACCCAGAGGAACTGGTCGAACTTCCGACTGACGGTCGCAGCTCCCATCAGAAGACCAAATGGATGTCTCGCCGGTATCGGCCCCGGCGGCTACCTACGAGGCCCATGCAACTACCAGCCACCGGTCACTTGCGCGACCCAACTACAAGACATACCCTCCGCCCGCTGAACCATTGCAGGGGCAAGAGGCAATCGAGGAACCAGGAGCGTACCCACTCGAACACTTCAAGGCATCCCACCACACCCAGGACACCACGTGGTCAAGCTCCTGCCCGGGTCCTAAACTACCCAGGCCGACCGCTGCCACGTGCAGCTACCAGAACAGGACCAGGAGCGCGCAATGCCCCGCTTGGCGGCCTGCGCTCCCCAGCAACCAGCGGTCTCTCGAACTCCAACAAGAAAGCACGCCTCTCAGGACATCAACAGGAGCTGCACCTCAACGACCCCGGAAGGCACGTGGCCCGTGGCTGCCATTCCGCCAAGCCACGCGGACAATGCCAGGGACGACATCGCACCACACTCCACGCGACAGGCTCACAGGCCAACGCCCGCATCCCGCCGGCCATTCACTCCAGGCGGGCGCCAACGTGCGCAGTACATGGCACCACCACCAGTCTCGATGCAGTGAGACCCATCACCAGTCATCACATGGTTACAAATCCGACCCAGATCAATTGGCCGGTTCCGTGACCACAAAAGTTACCGGACGCCTCCAGTGGAAACGATCATCCAGTCGCCATCTACCCTACGGGCCATCCCAGACCCCCAAGCCGTCAGCGCTCCTCAGGGCGGACGACCCCGTCCCAACCGACCATCCACATCCGACCACCAGGGACTCAACGACCAAGACCAACCGCCACCAGCAGACCGTACACTCATGGCCGCTAGCCACCGTCCCCTGGAACAAAATGATTCGCCAATGATTGGCGAAGGCGGGCGGAATGTTGCGGATTGGCAATTAAATGTGCTAGAATGTACTGGAGAAATCTAGTACATTCGCTGTGTATACCAGTTACGCGGCAGCTGGCACCAGCTGCCCGATTGTCACCACGATGAGGTCATAGCGTCCCCTTTTGAATTGGCAGTTATGCCCAATGAGTCAGTCTGCAGCCAACCTTCACCGCGCTCACATCATCGGAGAAATCATCGCCAGGTACCAGTTCATCGTAATAAAACAAGGTGTATCCCCATTAAATAATAAAGCAAATAAAGGTAATCTCCTGAAGTAAAGATCTCGGACTTTGTTCTTTGTGGTTCCTGAAGTAATGATCTCTGACTTTGGTTTGGTGTGGCTACTTCCTGCCTTTTAATTGGATTCCTCTCGTCAAGGGAACGGTGGACAAAACCCAAACACTACTGCAACATTTTCTGAAGGGAACAGTGTACAACTCCGAACACTGTTACGACAATTATACATAAAGGACGGTATAATATCTCTTTAAAAGAAATTGTATCTGTGTGAAAATAAAGAAAAATAATAGATTATAAAAGAAAACAAGTTTTCCTTGTTTTTATTTACTCATTGTTGTGTACGATGAGCAAACGAAATGTTGTTGAGGAATTGCGTAAGCCTACGCAGACATTTTATCAGACGTCGAGTTATAGTTAAGGTATTTGATGACACATGGCAAGCGAATGTGGTAGAAATGATGCCCTATAGCACCGAAAACAATGGACATAGCTTTTTACTAGCTGTAATTGATGCTTTTTCAAAGTATGCGTAGGATTACAAAAACCAACCACCCCAATGCATTCCTTGTGGAAAAAGTACTGAAATCAAAAGACAACGAAGTATATGTAAAGTGGCTTGGTTTCTCAAATGATCATAATTCGTGGATTAATAAAAGATAGCTGATATGATAAATTAGTTTAGTTTATCATTATCAGCTTCTAAAGTCGACAACAAACGAAAAAAAAAATAAAAATAAAGAAAATTGCAAAAAGCATAATGGAAATAGAAAAAGGCCTAGTCGTAGAGTGTACTGTCACAAGAACGCTTGGCATAAGATATCTTTTTCGCTTGCCTAACAATAAAGAAGGGCTATTGAAGTGGACCAACCACAAAAGAAGGTGTTGAAGTCCGGACGCCGTGCTTCCTCGGTTGAGGGAAGAGCGGGGACCTTTTATTTTTTTCGATTCTTCTCCCAGCGAAGATTTATTAATATTTTCTATATTCACTAGTCCTTTTATAGATTGGCGAAATTTAATTAACCAATTTTTTCTCCTTTCTTGTATACCACTCCGACAAAACCGGTTGCAACGCACTGAATTAGTGATAACTAGATCCAATTTTCACTGCATATTAACTTTTTTTTTGGTTTTATTTAAATTTGTCTACATATGAAAGTTTTAATTAAAATGTTTAAAATTCAACTCTTTTCATTATTTTCATCTGGTTTCATTTTATTTTCACTTTTTTTTCGAACTCCTCTCGTTCGGAACTGAAATTTTTTCTCTATTCTATTTTTTCTTTTTGACTTTTCACATTCAATTCGGACGAAAATCCAAGTTGCTATGTTTTCAATAAATAAAAAGGTGCAGGTTATTAAGTGTGCTGTAACTGGTAATATTGTGAATGTTTATGAATGGTATGTATTAAGTGAGAATGTAATATATGTTAAGTGAAGTTTTTAAGGATGTGTTAGGAGATTCAGTGTTAAATTTAATAAGGGTAGTATTCTGGAATACAACATCCCACCCTTCTTCGAGAAAGAAAATTATCCTTGAAGAGAATAATTTTCTAGTAACTATATATTAAATTAAGATTAATTAAAAACTTGGATTTTCGTTCAATTACATTACAAAGGTTTTCAAAATTAATCTTTCATCAAAGGTTACAATAATCAAAAAGTTCTTAATACTAGAAAAATAATCTATTTACATTATATATTAACTAAATTTTTTCAATAATCAAAAAATTCTTAACACTAGAAAAATAGTCAAAATAGTCTATTTACATTACATATTACCTAACTAAATTTAAATATTTCTCCTTGGAACCTTTTGTTTTCTTATCCAAAAGTTATTATTACTTATTATATTAATTATATAATATTAATATTCAAAATTCTCATTTCCGTTCGAATATATATATTAATTCCAAAATTTCCAATACGTATATTACCTCTAAAATTTTCTTTCTTTCCTTTTTCGTTCGAATATATATAAATTCTAAAATTTCCAATATATATTACCTCTAAAATTTTCTTTCTTTCGTCCCCCTCATTTACTTTTTTTTTTTTTTTTTTTTTTTCATTTCCGTCATTTCCTACAATTGTTAGATTATTTCATATATATTGAATAATAAAACAAAGGCCATTGGTTATGTGTTTATCTTTTCCTTAAATTTATGGAAAAGTTTCCAAAACCTTTCTGGGCCTATTACTATGATGATTGAATAAAGATGATTATTACCAAAAATCTTCTTGAAAAATGATCTTAAATAATTTAAATGACGGTGTAACCTTTTATTTTTTTGTATTTTGCATTGGAATAAATTTTTTTTGTTGAAAAAAAAGACTTGTAATGTATTTATATAGTTACTCTTTACAATACCTATTTTAGTTAAATTATTATTTTCATTTTTTATTATTTCGTGTTTGAGTAAGTGTTTGTGTTTGTTTTCGTTGTTTAA
Source organism: Microdon myrmicae (assembly GCA_963931805.1). Lineage (NCBI taxonomy): Eukaryota > Metazoa > Arthropoda > Insecta > Diptera > Syrphidae > Microdon > Microdon myrmicae. The sequence continues at coordinate 30,719 of CAWVOU010000038.1, forward strand.
AATATTTATTGTTTTCGGCTTAGTGTTGTCATTGTCCATAGCTTTAACTGCTGTCGGAACGTCTACCTTTTCAGTCTTACTCACTGCTGATGGATCGTTTAGTTTCTCAGTCTCATTTACTGATTCGAATAGTTCTTCAGACTTATTAGCTGTTAGAACATCTTGGTTCCCAGTCCTATTTGCTGTTTGAACTATTTCTTCAGTTATATCTGCTGTAGAAACATTTAATCCGTCAGTCTTTGCTGCTGAAAAGATTTGTTCATCAGTATTAGCTGCTGAACTGACTTGGGTTTCGACTTTTATTGCAACTATTGGGTCTTCAGTCTTTAACACTGCTGAATTTTCAGTCTTTGTTGGTGAAGTGCCGTGGTTGTCTATTGGGATAGCCGGAATATTAGGGGTTTCTGTTTGTATATTTTCTGCAGGATCCGAATTTTCAGTCTTTAATACTGCTGAGTTTTCAGTCTTGGTTGCTGAAGTGTCTGCGTTGTCAATAGGGATATCTGAGATATTAGCGATTTCAGTCTTTAATACTGCTGAAAATTTCGGATTTTCAGTCTGTGTTGCTGAATTGTTTTCCAGAATGGGAGTATGAATCGGAGTCTTTATATTAGGGACAGGGTTATCTTCGTTTATATGGCTTGGTTTATAGGAGTATGTGGGCTCAGGGTAAATTTGGCTAGGAGCTTCATTAAAATGGTCGTTATCTATTTCCAAAGATCTAATGCTGTAAATAGAAAACTTTGGTCTGTCTTCCATAAATTTTGGTTGGCGTCAGGCCTCGTTTTCCGACTCTTGCACCCGAGAAAAGTGAACATTTTGCCGATCGTTTTGTCTATTGGTGGTCCTAGAATTTTCACCAAAACGATTTTCAGAGTTTGTAGGATTATTTCGGAATGGGTTACGCGTTGTTGTACCTTCTTGGTAATTTGTTGAAGACGATCCATTCCTAGATATCTTGTATCTACACTCATTCTCTGTGTAATTATTCCGTCCACAGAAATTGCAAAAAATGTTATATTCCCTTTTTATGGGTTCTCTATTCGGAAAATGGTTGGATTGCATGTTCCGATAACATGTGTCCTGTGTATGCCCTGACTTACCACAGGTTTGGAAGACTATACGATTGCATGTAGGTTTTCGTTATATTGATATGACCTGGGAGAGTTGTCCATTCGAGCCGCATGTGACACTACATGTGCAATCGACTGTTTTAAATTGTTTCCCCCATGGACTTTAGCTAGTATCTTTAGCTGTTCGTTGTTTAGTCCATCCTCAAATGTTTGTACGGCCAATTTTTTGTTTTCTTCAATTAAGTATTCCCTAACCACCGCGTCTGCTGTTATTTCACACGTGGCAGAGTTTAGAGTCCTTGGAGCATTCGCGACTCTATCGCCGTATTCCCGGACGGTTTCTCTGTAGCGTTGTTTCAGAGAAATCAACTCATTGTGTGCCGTCGACCGAGATTGCTCCTCTTTATATTCCGATTCGAGTTTATCTTTTAAATCCTCCCACTTAGCGATTTGGCTATACCTAATCAGATCGTAAGCATGACCCTCTAGCCTATTTTTGACTAGCTCTAAAAACGTCTCGTATATATCCGGGTCTGCCTTCTTTATGGATCTAAATAAAACGTCTCCCCCGGAAATAAATTTACCTAAGTCGCAGGGTTTCCCGTCAAAGGTAGGGACGATTCTGAAAACATCAGAAATTCCGACAGAAAGAGCCATTTCAGGGGTTTTACTGAGTATCTGTTGATAGTGGAATTGTTCTTCCCCCTGCCTAGCCGCCTGTCTCGTGTAATATGGGCTCGTAATATTGAAAATTTGAATTAAAGTATGGCGAAAATTTGTTATCAATTCTTAAAAATATGGTTTATGAAAAAATGGCCTTTATGTTATTATTCAATATATATATGGAAACGATATGGTTTGGACCCAAAACTGAAAAGAAAGAAAATTTTCGACGAGAAGGAAAAGAAACGGAAATGTCGTCGAAAAACTGAAAAGAGAATTTTCAAAGAATATAGATAGAAATTTCTATCGAAAAAAATGTATGTTAGTAAAAAGGAAAGCTTCCAAGTAGAAAATATTCCTAAAAAAATTAGAGAGAAAAAACAAAATATTGAAAAAATTTCTTACTACTCTAGATGTTGATAGAAGTCTTGTTGAATTTCTTATTGTTGTCCCTTTTTTTCTTCTTTGTTGTGTCGTAGAGTTCCTCTTTGTGTTCCTTTCTTTATTTTATATTATTTTGTTATTCTTGCCAGGCAGACTTCACGCCCTAGAAGTTGAATATCCTGGTCTTTTCTGCTTTCCTTTTTTTTTCTTTTTATTTCGTTGTTTTATGTCGAGGGTTTTTTTTTTTCTTCTTATTTTGGTTTGGTTATTTCTCCTGTTTTTTTTGTTTTTTTTTCTCTCTTTTCTTCTTGAAAAAATTTTTTTTCTTCTTCTTATTTGGTTATTTCTCTTGTGTTCACTTTATTTTTTTTTTTGTTTTAAATTTTTTTTTTGTTTACTTTGTTTTTCGTTGTTTTATGTTTACTTTTTTCTTCTTCTTATAAACATTTTTTTTGTTGTTTTAAATTTTGTTTTGTTTAAAAAAATTTTTTTTTCTTGTTTTTTTTTCTTCTTTTCTTCTTGAAAAAATTTTGTTTTTCTTGTTTTTTTTTTCTTCTTATTTTCTTGTTTTTTTTTTCTTCTTATTTTCTTCTTTTTATTTGGGATCCCTTGGTTGTATCCCACCGCTGCCACCAGTGTTGAAGTCCGGACGCCGTGCTTCCTCTGTTGAGGGAAGAGCGGGGACCTTTTATTTTTTTCGATTCTTCTCCCAGCGAAGATTTATTAATATTTTCTATATTCACTAGTCCTTTTATAGATTGGCGAAATTTAATTAACCAATTTTTTCTCCTTTCTTTTATACCACTCCGACAAAACCGGTTGCAACGCACTGAATTAGTGATAACTAGATCCAATTTTCACTGCATATTAACTTTTTTTTTGGTTTTATTTAAATTTGTCTACATATGAAAGTTTTAATTATAATGTTTAAAATTCAACTCTTTTCATTATTTTCATCTGGTTTCATTTTATTTTCACTTTTTTTTCGAACTCCTCTCGTTCGGAACTGAAATTTTTTCTCTATTCTATTTTTTCTTTTTGACTTTTCACATTCAATTCGGACGAAAATCCAAGTTGCTATGTTTTCAATAAATAAAAAGGTGCAGGTTATTAAGTGTGCTGTAACTGGTAATATTGTGAATGTTTATGAATGGTATGTATTAAGTGAGAATGTAATATATGTTAAGTGAAGTTTTTAAGGATGTGTTAGGAGATTCAGTGTTAAATTTAATAAGGGTAGTATTCTGGAATACAACAAAGGATATATAGGTCATTTGTTAATGAATTGATTAAATATAAAATTATAAATGAAAAGGATGGATACATTGACTTAATTATGTTGAATAAATAAATAAAACTCAGTTATTTAAAAAGTAATATTTGTATTATTTATATACTTTCTTAAGATGTAATCATGTGATATGTTTGTTTTGTTTTCCTCATATCTAACAATTCGTAATTTGATTTGTAACTATTTTTTATGTGGTGACCTTTCTCAATACCTCTGATTTGCAAATCTTGTATTTTGTTTGATAATTCATCATTTTAAATTCTTTTTTCCCAATAGTGTTCGGTTTGCATCTTCTGACGTCGCATAAATTTCGAATACATTTCCAATTATTGTGATATTTCCAAACGATAATTCTCTCACAAAAATTGTGAGCACCTTTTAAAGTTTCACACCAGAACATGACTATTACACAGGTCTGCAATAAATACAACTCTTCCGTAACAAAGTGTGGAATAATCTCCCCAACGGTTTCACATTCGACCCGAGCCGAACTTTGTGCTCCTTAAACGAATCCCTATCTTTCTATACTCCACGTTTCCTAAGTACCTATACTCCATAATTCCTAACTACCTGTACTCCATAATCCATATCTACTTAGGCTCCATATTCCCTAACTATCTATACTCTATAATTCTTGGCTGCCTAAACTCTATAATCCCTATCTACCTACACTCGATAATCCCTATTTTTCTATACTCCATAATTCTTGTCTGCCTGAACTCTATAATCCCTATCTACCTATACTCCATATTTTCTAACTACCTATACTCCATAATCCCTATCTACTTAAACTCCATATTCCCTAACTACCTATGCCTCATAATTCTTGGCTGCATAAACTCTATAATCCTTATCTACCTATACTCGATAATCCTAAACTCTATAATCCTTATCTACCTATACTCGATAATTCTTAACTACCTAAACTCCATAACTCTTAACTATCTAGCTATGCCCTATAATTCCTAACTATCTATACTCCATAATCCCTATTTAACTATACTCTATAGTCCCTACCTACCTATACCCCATAATTCCTAACTATCTATACTCCGTAATCCATACCAACATACACTCCATAATCCCTATTTACATATACGCCCTATCACGTGTGTGGCAGCCAAACACCATAATTATGCCATACGTAAACTCTACTATTATTCTATATCAAATGTCGTAATTATTCTGCATCTAACTCCGCAATTTTCAATATCAAAGCAGCGGTATCATTCTGCGCCTATAAACATCGTAATAATAGAGCCATTCACTCATTCATACACACGCAATTAATATAAACAAAAGATTGCGACTTTAAAATTGAGTTTTTTTTTGTTGATAATGTTGCTATTACATAATATGATGAAATTCTCAACGTTAGATATGATGAAATTCTCTGAAATTCTCGCATTCACTCATTCATTCATTAATACAATTAAAAAATTTTCTTTTTTGCCGATGTTGCATAATATTATGATATTCTCTGAAATTCTCGCAATCATTCATTTATATACAATTATTTGCTTTCGCAAAGTAACCTCAAGAGAAAAGTTATAATCGGTAATTCCTAACTACTCATAGTCGATAATCTCTAACTACCTATACTCCATAATTCCTAATTACGCATACCCCCAAATTCCTATATTATCTATACTCCACTACCCCCTAACTACCTATACTCCATTATTCCTAGCTATACTACATTATCCCTATCTACTTAAACTCTATAATCCCTAACTATCTAAACTCCATAATTCCCAACTACCTATATTCCATAATTCGTAACTACTCATACTCGATAATCCCTAACTACCTATACTCCATAATACCTATCTACTTAAACGCCATATTTCCTAAGCACCTATACTCCATAATTCCTAACTACCTATACTACACAATTGCTAGCTATGTATACTCCATAATCCCTATCTATCTATACTCCATAATTCCCAACTAGCTATATTCCATACTTCCTACCTATCTATACTCCATAATTCCTATCTATTTATACTCCATTATTCTTACCTACCTATGCGCCCTACCACTTATGTGCCACCATAATTATGCGATACGTAAACTCCTTCATTCTATATAAAAAATATCGTAATTATTCTACATCTAACTCCATAATTTTTTTTATTCAATATCAATGCATTGGTATTATTCTACACCTACAAACATCGTAATAATAGATATAACTGACATCCCCCATCTAAATTAATATAAGCAAAAGATTTCAACACCACACAAATTGAGTTTTTTTATGATCCTGCTGTAAGATACAAAAAAAATGCATTCATACACACAATTAATATAAGCAATTAATGATCAAAACCCCCCGCCGAAAGTTCACATAAGATTAATAAAAAACGCAATCAATGTGCTTTCAAAAGAAAAACATACGCCGTCCATTGAACACATTCGAAAAAAGCCAATAAAAACTATTAAATAACCTTAATGAAAATCACCAAAGTAAAACACACAACCCTGATGACGCCATGTTTTCATAGATCGAACCGACGAAACAAGAACACACATTCACTCATTCATCTAAAGCACATCAACTGTGATACTGGTAAAACTGCAAATAGCCGAGACTGCATTCAAAATAGATCTACATTCAAATTTAACCGTCAACTCTCATGCGAAATAGATTTAATTTCAAATTTTAAGGCCAAGTTCAGCCATCCAGCGGATATACCCCACGATAACCGAGACACCTACCCGCACAGAGAGCTTTCAAAATGGCGGCTCTGGCGTCATTTCCAACTAAAACGAAAAGGAAAGGGAAGAAAAGAAACAAAGAAAGAATCTCTTCAATGAAGCTATAAGAAAATCGAAAAATAATTTAGGTGGAGCAAAACCGGAAGACCTCCGAAGCGCAATAAGAATTGCTCGAAAGACGATAAATAATGTATTTAGGAGAAAGAAATCATCAGTGCAAATTCCACGCGCAATACCAATTCCCAAGATTGGAGGCTTTCTCCCTCTACTACCAATTTTGTCCGCACTCGGAGCAGTTGGAGCTTTAACAACTTATATTTCTTCTATTTTCAAGACATTCAATGAAGCTAAATCTGCTAAAAAACAACTTGAAAAAGCAATTCGTCATAATAAAACAATGGAAGCCATTGCTGCGGATAAAGGGTTATACCTTAAACCATACAAAAAGGGTTATGGTTTATTTTATAGTCGGAAGGAAACAAAGAAACTATTAAAGAACCTACCCAGACGAGGCCTTAGCGATCGAGATTTGATGAAATACTCCAAGTTCTTACCACATTTTAGAGGCGTCCTTATGCTTGATACTCTACCGAAACGATCATATCAAAGGGAATGTGGCATCGTCTGGATTCCTTACACGGTCCCGGAACACATTGGGTAGCTGTAGTTTTGCTAATCTTCAGCCACCGAGAGAGATTATCAAATACCTAGGCGGAAAAAAACATTCAATATAATTATAATCAAAACTCTTTCAACTGCGGACATCTATGTCTGAAATTTCTGTACAACTTAAATATAAATAACGCATAATTTTTTTAGAATAAATAAGACTGTTTATTATTAGAAAAAAGACACATTTCGTTTTTTATTTAAACTTTTTTATAAAATATATGGTATTGCTGTTGTTGTTGAAGATGATTTTGCCTCCGATTTCAACGGTTTTTTTAATCGTCCATACAGTAACTTTTTTTTTTGTGCGTCTTATCATGCTTTCCAGCATATAACATGCGCAAGTATTCAGTTTATCCTGACTAATATATAAACACATTCGACATGCAGTATATTGTTGTTCCTTTTCATGTGGTGGTGTACAATCCGTTGGATTGGATTATTTTTGAATAACATCTTGTTATCTCCTCTAAATGTTCGTCCAATAAGTTTTCCTTGTGCTGTATTAGTGTTGCAGTACAGCAACAAAGCATAAAACGATTAAAGATTCAAAATAAAGGGATGAGATCAAACAGTCACTCTACATTGTCCACCAGTAATCTAATTCTTACAGCCACTTCGCGTGTTGGAACAATTGATATTTCAGAGAGCGGTTGTATGTGCACAAATACATTCAGTCTATCGATTGCTGATAATAACAATATGTTGTATTCCAGAATACTACCCTCCTTATTCGCTTTAACACTAACTCATGTCCTTTCAAACACAACCCTTAAAACTACATCCTCACATATCTAACATTCTCAGTTAATACAATTCATAAATAAACAGACACAATATTCTATATCCAGTCACTTACAGCACATTTCATAAATATGCCCCTTTTCATAACAAGCACATTTTTCATTTCAAAACATGGCCACTTTGATTTTCGTTCAAAGTTTATTCAAAATTCTAAGTCACAGAGACTTCTAGATTGTTTTGTTCAGTTTATACGCCACAGTCAGTTAGAACAAAATGTTCTATATAAACAAGTAAATTTATATGAAAAAATTAGAAAGAAGAGAGCTCAGCTTGAGATAGCTGAGTTCGAAAAAAAAGGTAAAAAAGGGGAAGAAAGAAAGAAAATTTTAGAAAAAAAAAAATTTATTATATACTGGGATATAATACATTTTAAAATATATATTGGGATATTATTCGAACGAAACAGAGAATTTTGAGAAATAATATTAATTATATGTATAGAAAAAAAAAAGTTGTTGGATAATAAAAGAAAAGGTTCCAAGTGGAAATATTAAGTTAGTTAGAAATATTTAAAGTTAGTTAAAAGATAATGTAAGTAGACTATAAGTAAACTTTTAGATTATTGTAACCTATTTTTCTAGTATTAAGAACTTTTGGATTTTTGTAACTTTTGATATAAGATTAACTTTGAACGCCATTGTAATTGAACGAAAATCCATGTCGGTAATTAAACCTAATCTAAGCAATAGTTAACAGAAAATTATTCTCTTCAAGGATAATTTTCTTTCTCGAAGAAGGGTGGGATGTTGTATTCCAGAATACTACCCTCCTTATTCGCTTTAACACTAACTCATGTCCTTTCAAACACAACCCTTAAAACTACATCCTCACATATCTAACATTCTCAGTTAATACAATTCACAAATAAACAGACACAATATTCTATATCCAGTCACTTACAGCACATTTCATAAATAAACAGACACTATATTCTATATCCAGTCACTTACAGCACATTTCATAAATATGCCCCTTTTCATAACAAGCACATTTTTCATTTCAAAACATGGCCACTTTGATTTTCGTTCAAAGTTTATTCAAAATTCTAAGTCACAGAGACTTCTAGATTGTTTTGTTCAGTTTATACGCCACAGTCAGTTAGAACAAAATGTTCTATATAAACAAGTAAATTTATATGAAAAAATTAGAAAGAAGAGAGCTCAGCTTGAGATAGCTGAGTTCAATAAAATAAAAATAAAACAAAATATTTAAATAAACAAAAGTTTAATTATTTAATAACCCCTTAATTATAAAAAATTATAATAACCTCCACGCTCTTCCCTCGAAAGAGGAAGCACGGCGTTGGAGCCGTAACAAATATCTCACCAACTCGTTTCCAGCCTGTAACAAGAAGAGATTTTTTGAATAAAATACATTTAAGCAAAAAG
>CAWVOU010000039.1:0-50834 GCA_963931805.1 Microdon myrmicae
CATTTACTATTGCTTTTATTATTTTTTCTATGTGCTCTGTAAGCTCTTTGAATGATTCTGAGAAAACTAGGATGTCGTCTATATAATTTTCTGAAAAGTCTTTTAAGTCGTGCTTTCTCAAGATATTGGATAAAATTCTTTGGAAAATAGCTGGGGATGTTTTTCATTCAAAGGGTGGGCACGTCCATTGGAAGTGCCCATCCTGTGCAATGAATTCTGTTTTCTGTTTATCTTCAATGCGTAGCGGAATTGACCAAAAATCGGAATTAATATCTAGTGTCGTAAAGTACTTGCAGTTTATTGGTTATATTATTAAATCATCTATTAATGGGAATGGTTGAGCTTGTGGCATTATTATTTTATTCAATTCGCGAAAATCGGTGGGGGGTGGTTTTCTGGGCGCCAACGTATGGCACTAGTTCACTACCGCCCCACTTACGAGTTCGTTGCGACCGTCGTTGGAAATTCGTGGTGTCAAGGGAAATAAAAGCACTTGTTTTATTTGTTGACCTTCGTTTTAATGTGTTCTTTATTCCGCACACGCACAGTTCTGCTTAACTTGATACAATTAATTCACGCGGAATGCGTTCGTCTTTCGCGCACTTAATCGTAAAGATGGCAACCTTGTCAACTCGAATCCACTTAATTACCACCACTTGGCTATGTCATAAGATCTTATTCTCTCCACACTCTAGATACCAGAAGCACTTAATGGATAATTCAAATGGTTAGTTATTTTGCTTCAGTGCGTGACACTTTTCACTTAGTCAATTTCTTTTTATTACTCGCAAGGGGTTTAATCCAACGGTGAGAACCGACCCTCCCATTGTATATCTACACAGCTCGAGGATGCAGAACGAACGCGGACTCTCGATCGACTCGGCTTTGGTAAAGGGCAACGTGCGACTGTGTGCACTCTATGGTAGTTGGATTGCGACTCCTTGTTGCGGACGCCACGGCGGATAAATTGCGACTTTTTGGCTCTGGACGCCACGGCGGATAAACTGCAACTGGACTATGAAATTGTAAATCCATTGCGTTGTGGTAGTGGCGCCGTAAACTCATTGCCACTTCCTAAGAATCTAGTGGGAGAGTTGCTATGCCTATGCATATGAGTTTAGTTCCAGCGAATACTTGCCGTATAAGCTAAGTTGAATTCGTTGGTTGTGTATACCAGGAAATTGAAATTGCTTGGGTGCAAGCAAGGAATATCGTTTAGATAGAATGTTAACCGAAGTTATTTCGAAGAAATGTATGCCGCTTGGTTAGCTGTTAATGTTCCGTTGAGGATTTTGATATGCGCTTTGGTAAGGCATATGAACTTCGGGGAAATGTGTGCGGCTTGGTATAGTTGCTAATGTTCCGTTGAGGATTTGAATATGCGTTTGTTATGGCATACGAACTTCGGGGAAATGTGGATTGCTTGGTTGCGTTGAGGAAATGTGGATAATTGACCGAAGCAATTTTAGGGAAATGGATGCCGGGATGATTAGAATATATTCTGTTGATTATATTCTGTTGAATTATATTCTGTTGGGAGTTTGGAAAATGTTTAATGGTAGATTAAATTATTGCGGATACTATTGCGGATTGAATTTTTGCGTGTTTGCGGGTTAGGTTTGTGGGTTGGTTCTCCGTGTGATGTAGAGAACCCCTAGAACCTTGGTGTTGGGGTGGGGGTTGCTGGGTGATTCCTGGTTTTTGTTTCCTTACCGTTTTTCGGCATTGATCCCACGTGTGATCCGTACGGCCACATACCCCGCATCCGATTGGGCCGCTAGTCACTCGGATGGTTGATATAGTGGGGTTTTGGGAGGTAGGGGGTTGGTGTGGTCGCGGGTGTGCTTCCCTCGGTGCGCGGTGGTCTGTTCTGTGGGAGTAGGGTATGGTGCGCACGGCATTCTACAATGTCGTCGCCATACTGCCAGCACCCCTGGCAGAATGGCGTGTTTCGCCTTTTTAGGCACTCGTCGTACAGGTGGCCCTTTTTATGGCAGAAGCTGCACGTGATGCGTGCGGTCAGTGAGTACAACCGATGGGCGCCTTGATCCCTCGTGGGTTGATTCACTGGTGTGGTATTGTGAGGAGGCGAAGGTCGACCTGTCCGTTGGGTATGCGCGGTTCGGTGGGGACTTCTTATCTTCGCGCGAATTTGGTTTAGTTCGCGGCGGAGTGAAGCCTGCAACGCGTGGAGGTCGGATATAGTGGCGGGCGCAGGGGAGCTGTCTGGGGAAGGCTGGTTGGACCTGCGGTCGTGGGTCGCTGTGAGAATTGGGTTCCGCGGAGTGGGCTCCTGGGTGCTTCTAAAGGGGCTGTAGGAGAGTACCGTGTAGGCGGCGCGACGCGTTGGTTAACCGCCGCGACCTGGTATGGTGGGAGCTCAGACTGTGGGCCTAAGGTTTCCATGATTGTGTCAGCCACCTTTGATAAATAGCCCAAACTTTTGTTAGGTTGGGCCATTAATGCCGGGCGGGCATGTTGAGGTAGACTTCTCAGAAAATGTGGCCTAATAAGGCCACCCGAGTTCGTGGTCCCCGCTATGGGGCGTAAATGGGCCAGGAAAAGGGATGGTCTAATACCCGAGAAATTGGTCGCGTTCGCCAATCGTTGCTGTTTGATGGTGATGGGCTCGTCCAAAGCGTTAAGGAGCAATTCCCGCATATTGGTGTAGGGATCAGGGCCTGGTGACCTGATCGCGTACGCAATATGCGCCCGCGGCGTTCCATCCAGCACCCGCAGCAATTTGATAGCACGATGTTCTTCATCGTGAATGATGGCGAACCGGAAAAAACGGTCGGCTGTGGCAAACCAAGCTCTGTATCCTCCTCGTCGAACGGAGAGAGCTTTATATTTTGGGTAGGCGGTGGGAATTCGACACCGGAAGCGTCCTGGAACGCGGGGGAGTCGCATCGCGGTTGTTCCTGCTGGGTAGTACCGGCTCGTGTGGTGGGCATAGTGGTGCCGGAGTCGGAAAGGGTAGCCGAGATTGAGGAAAGACGGGGTGTGTCTGTGGATGAAGCCAAGATGCGTGGAGCGGACGCGTGAGTCGAGGGGAGTCAAACGAGAGTCGCGTAAGGTAGAGTGGAGTCGTGGATATTGTCGCGGTTTTTATTTTAATTGCTTCTATGTTTAGTGTGCGTGGATTGTACCCAGAAGGGGTCCACGACAGTTTATAATTTGATAGGGTCCTTTCGCCTAGTTTAGTTTTAATATTTTTGGTTTTGTTTTTTGCTTGTTATTATTATGACACGGTGGTTTTGAAGTATGGTTTAATCGTGATCTTGTTTTTGGCTTGGACCCGGAAGGGGATTTACAATAGTTTGTAACTTTGATAGAATTGTTTCGCCTAATTTGGTTTTAATATTTTCGGGTTTCCCGATTGTTATTTTAATTTTTAATCTCGATAAATTTATAATTTTTATTGTTAAAAAGGAAATGCTTATGTTTTGTTTGGTCGGTTTTATGTTTGCAAAAAAGGAAAAAATTTTATTGTTCTTTCGCTCTTTTCTTTTTGATCTTTAATGTTGTGTAATACGCTTTTTATTAGTACCTTGGATGTTTGATAAGATAGTGAGTGTGTTTGGTTATATATATCCTACTTTTCTATTGTAACGAATTATGTTTGTATGTTTGTTTTAATATTTTGCTATTTTTGTTTAAAAGCTTTTAGGTATTCTTAGTAAGGCTTAATGATTTATAAAATTGGTGTTTGGCGACTCGTTTCTCTTTACTGTGCGTGTGTACGGAAAGATATCAATTTTGTAATTATTTATCTTTAATTATTTAGTCATGACTCTGTGTCGTTTAAATTAATTTAATTAATGTCGATGCCAGTGCTGCAGCTCCTGATCCCTTGATGAGGTCTTATGGCTTCGCTGTAGTTTGGGTAGAGTTGTGGTGGGGTTTGGTTACCCTTTTAGTGTCTTTAAATTTTTTTTATTTTTTAGCTACGGTCGTGTTTGTCACTATTGTTCGGGAGGTGTGTGCTTTTATTTTGCACGTTTGCCATTGTTTTTGAAAACGGTTTGGTTACGGGCACTGGCACGATTCTGGCTTTTTTAATTGGTAAAGGGTAAGTCGGCGTTTAATGGCGCGTGTTTGCTCTCCGGGCACTAATGTTCGAAGGTTGTGCGTTTTTTACGGGGTCACCAGTGTGGGGGGTGGATGCAGTGCGCCGACGTATGGCACTAGTTCACTACCGCCCTACTTACGAGTTCGTTGCGACCGTCGTTGGAAATTCGTGGTGTCAAGGGAAATGAAAACACTTGTTTTATTTGTTGACGTTCCTTTTAATGTGTTCTTTATTCTGCACCCGCACAGTTCTGCTTAACTTGATACAATTAATTCGCGCGGAATGCGTTCGTCTTTTGCGCACTTAATCGTAAAGATGGCAACCTTGTCAACTCGAATCCACTTAATTACCACCACTTGGCTATGTCATAAGATCTTATTCTCTCCACACTCTAGATACTAGAAGCACTTAATGGATAATTCAAATGGTTAGTTATTTTGCTTCAGTGCGTGACACTTTTCACTTAGTCAATTTCTTTTTATTACTCGGAAGAGGTTTAAACCAACGGTGAGAACCGACCCTCCCATTGTATATCTACGCAGCTCGAGGATTCAGAACGAACGCGGACTCTCGATCGACTCGGCTTTGGTAAAGGGCAACGTGCGACTGTGTGCACTCTATGGTAGTTGGATTGCGACTCCTTGTTGCGGACGCCACGGCGGATAAATTGCGACCTTATGGATCTGGACGCCACGGCGGATAAATCGCGACTTTGTGGCTCTGGACGCCACGGCGGATAAATTGCGACTTTTTGGCTCTGGACGCCACGGCGGATAAATTGCAACTGGACTATGAAATTGTAAATCCATTGCGTTGTGGTAGTGGCGCCGTAAACTCATTGCCACTTCCTAAGAATCTAGTGGAGGAGTTGCTATGGCTATGCATATGAGTTTAGTTCCAGCGAATCCTTGCCGTATAAGCTAAGTTGGATTCGTTGGTTGTGCGTCCCAGGAAATTGAAATTGCTTGGGTGCAAGCAAGGAATATCGTTTAGATACGATGGTAACCGAAGTTATTTCGGGGAAATGTATGCCGCCTGGTTGGCTGTTAATGTTTCGTTGAGGATTTGGATATGCGCTTTGGTAAGGCATATGAACTTCGGGGAAATGTGTGCGGCTTGGTATACTTGCTAATATTGCGCTGAGGAGTTGAATATGCGTTTGTTATGGCATACGAATTTCGGGGAAATGTGGATTGGTTGGTTCCGTTGAGGAAATATGGATAATTGACCGAAGCAATTTTAGGGAAATGAATGCCGGGATGATTAGAATATATTCTGTTGAATTATATTCTGTTGGGAGTTTGGAAAATGTTTAATGGTAGATTAAATTATTGCGGATATTATTGCGGATTGAATTTTTGCGTGTTTGCAGGTTAGGTTTGTGGGTTGGTTCTCCGTGTGATGTAGAGAACCCCCACAAATATATACACAATCTAGATTGTTTGTTTTCATCTCTTTTGAAGGCTAGAGTTTTTGGAGCTGCAAACGGGCTGTAAGATTCCTCAATTAATTTTTTTTTCTAGTAATTTCGCCACTTGATTTCTTTTTTATCCTCTATGGTGCATCTATACGCTCTCTTACTGCAATATTTATCATCCAGTAAATCTATTCGAGCTTCGTAGTCTGTAACGGCGCCAATATCATATTTATCCTTTGCGAATACTGTGTTATATTTTGTTATGAAGTTTTCAATTTTTATTTTTTTTTATACTGTCTAAGTGATCCAAATTCAGTTTAAATTCTTTTTCATTCACATGTTCATTAAAATTTGCTTTAACTTCTTCTATTTCGTCCTCTTTTTCCAACTTTTTTTTTGTTACATGTTTGTAAGTTTTCATCCTGAATTAGTTTGAATATTTTTATTATATCCAAACCGATTAGAAAATCTTCGAAATCCGCTCTTTCTATGATGAATATGTCCATGTATTCCTCTTTCTAAACATTTTTTACTTTTATGGTTACTAAGCCTTTTGTTTCTGTCACACCATTGACTGTTTTTAAAAATATTTTATTTACATCTTCTGAGTTTCTCTTTATTGTAATTAGTTTTGAATTTATTAGTGAGATTTGGGAACCGGGATCATATGTACCGTTTACCTCTAACTTTTCTTCTAATAATATTTTTACTTTAATCAATGGTGTTATTACTCATTTTTTTGTCCCGTATTTAGATCTACTTCTATTACTGAATTGCTTTCAATTACTTCAGCTCCATTTCTAACCCCTTTTTTAAACCAGCATGATTCTTTCGGCTGATACCTAATACTTTTGTTCAATTTTTCACAATTTTTACATGGTTTCTTTTCAAATCTGGACTTATTGTCCTGTCCTTCTTCTTTTCTTTTTGCGGAGCTATTTTTATTCACTAAATGTTCACACTTTTTAATTTCATGTAGTAGTCCTGTTGAATTTTCACAGCGTTCCGTATCTATTTTATTTCTAATAAACTCAGGTAATCCTGCTGCTATAAGTATCACTAAAGTTTTTATACCAATGTTGTTGTCCATATCTAGTAATAGCTTTTCTTTCCTCATAGCATATTCCATCACCGAGCCTTCTTTATACTTGAACGATATGGCATACATTCCGATACTCCATCCTTCGTCTGCCAATGTCTCTAAGAACTTTCCTTTCCAATCCGACCATCCAGCTTCCGTTGTCATCTTTGTTATTGTTGCTGAGTGCCAGTCTAAACATGACTTGTCCAGGAATAATCCTAACATTTCCATTCGAATGCTATCTTTATTGATTTCAAATCTTTTACAATCTCTCTCAAATGTATCCAACCATTGTTTTGCGTTTGTGTGTTTACACTGAAATCTTTCTATAGTATCATAAACCTTTCTGATATGTGTTTCAAATTTGACTGATTCTCTTTTTGCTGTCTGGTTTCTGCTACACTTGATTCCACTATTTGTTCTAAATACAGATCAATAAATATTATATTATCGTCTTGGTCGAAATAAATCTTTTTCATTTCCTCGGTGCATGTAATCCATATTATTCTCTCTTGACGTCTTTGATTGAAGCTCTTTTTCACTCTCTTGTAATTTACTGTTTTTGTTAACTCGTTATGGTGACTTATCAAACTTTCAGCATCTGGTAACACATACTTTTTGTTATCATCTGTTGTAATGCTTGTTATGATGATCACATTTGTTTTGTTGTCACTTGATGACGCCGCAAATTTGAATGCAAATTGAAGTCTTTTCTCCATTGCAAACAGGTGCCCACGTTTTATAAGACCGATGGTCCAACAACAAACGAAAATATGTTTCTCTATAATAAAGTGATTTATTTATAAATTAATTAACATAACATAACATAAAACACTAAACTTGTAATTGCCAGTCTACTAGGGCGAGAACTACGACCGAAAATTGGAGTTAACGCTCTTAAAGATGCGGTCACCAACTCCAAATTTTACGTTCGTAAAAAAGTTGAATTTTCTCAATATATCGACGGTAACAGTTTAATAATTAGTTCAAGGGTGTGTTCCCCAATTAAATTCAAAGTTGTCAAGTCCCTATTGGAAAACCGTGTACATATACGTATATATATACATATACGAGGGCTGGCGAGCGTAGGGAGCAGAGGCAAACACCACTAATATGTATATATATAAATATATATATATATATATATATATATATATATATATATATATATATATATATATATATATATAAGGCCTATAGTCCAAAAACCAACGAGAATATGTTTCTCTATAATAAAGTGATTTATTTATAAATTAATTAACATAACATAACATAAAATACCCCCACATTAACCTTACCTATAATAAAGAAACGACAATTTAAGTTTGTTGTTTCTTGTTATTTATTTTTCCCCGACTGATACGGCAGCACGTGTGTGGCCTTATATATATATATATATATATATATATATATATATATATATATATATATATATATATATATAAGGCCTATAGTCCAAAAACCAACGAAAATATGTTTCTCTATAATAAAGTGATTTATTTATAAATTAATTAACATAACATAACATAAAATACCCCAACATTAACCCTACCTATAATAAAGAAACGAAAATTTAAGTTTGTTGTTTCTTGTTATTTATTTTTCCCCGACTGATACGGCAGCACGTGTGTCCAAATTTGTAATTAGCGTATCTGTCAGCCTTACCGCGTGTGGGTGTCTATTCATTATTCTATTATCGATCACCGCCCCCTCTGGCGGGACATGAGAGGCGCGGCGCATTCCACACTATAGAAATTATACTTTCTTTACATCTCCCCCTCCTAGAGTGAACAATTTTACAATTTTCAGTCGTCATTTCTACCTGCTGATGTTGGAAGTAATTTTGTTATATGGAATAATCCAGTTTCTCGTTTGCGTGTTCCTTTTTTATTCTATATAATGAATCTGATATATTATTATTTCGAAACGTCCAATTCTCAATTCGTCTAATTTCTTTCTATTCAGCTTGTTTCCATTTTCTATATACACCAGGTCTCCTGTGTTAAAGCGGTGATTCTTCCTATTCTTGTCAAATATCGTTTTGTTATATTCGTGTGATTTTCTTGTTCTTTCCAGACCAAGTACTTAATCTCTCATCTAATTCTCTTTATTGGTTCTATTTTTTAACTCTTCCGGTAAAATGCTGGTATCTGTGCCACCTAATAATTACTTAGGTGCAAAGCGAGTTGCTGTATGCTCTGTTTCATTGTATTTATCTTGCATTTGCTTTATTGACTAAAGTCTGATTTAATCTCTCGTTTAGACCATCGGAGAAAGGCGCATTGACGGACGTCAAAATTAGTCCAACATCTTTTTCTGCCAGGAATTCTTTAAAATCTCTTGCGTTTATTCCCGGGTATTGATCCGTAAGTATTGTTTCAATTTTATCCGTTTCCAGCACCTTGTTTACTAATTTGATGAGGTCAGCTGCATTCTGAGTTTTAGATGTTAAAATGAATGCATATCTTATAAAGTGATCCACAAATAGATGTAGGTATCTTTTTGTTGATGTTTGTCCTCCGAAGCCTCCAATGGTGTTGTAGCGATCCTAAATCGCTGCTCCTATCCAAATGCCCAATATTATCAAATTATCTAGTCCAAATTCTAAATTCCCTACAACCTAACATTAAAATCCATATTGAGTCACATGAAGAACGGATTTCACCAAAAGTTAGTTCGCCGTACATTGACTCATTCCTAAAATTGTTATGTTAAATATAATAACAATTAAATATATTGCATATAGAAGGTGGGACTTACTGTGGTTTATCTTGGGTATCTTGGGATGATGTGGCGGCTCGCGTTAGGTTGCAGGGGGCGTTGAAGCCTGCTCCCCTGTTCAGCAAGCTTCGTTAACATGCATCCGCTTATTACTTGCGCCACCAGAGATAAGTTAGATAAACTTGCTAAGCTGAATGAAACGGTCAGCTGATGAATTTATGAAGTGTTTCTGATTCTTCTTGACTTGTAGTTGGACGTTGAAATTACATCGAATCCATAAATTTAAATATTGTTGTTTCTCATTCGGAGATTGACGGCGAATTGTCATTTTTCCGAATTTATTTTCGATGTATTATTTTTATTTTATTATTTTTTTTCTCCGCCAAGTAGAATTTGCATAAAGTAGTTTATGCAAATTAGCTACTTGGCGCGTTATTTCCTTTTACGGGTAAAGAGGGGAATCAAAGGGGGATTAGTGGATTCTGGGGGGACCTGGACTCAATGTCGGTCCACTGGACTCAATGTCGGTCCGTAACAATACCTTCCCCCCTTAAATAGTGATAGCTTCATTCTTAGAAGAGGAATGAAGCTTGGCTACTTAAGTATCAAACTGTAGCATTTATCCTTACGCCGTCGGTGGTGTATTTTCTTCCCTTGTTTGTCGTGGTTTCTTCTGCTTTTGGCTTCCTCTATTCGTAATAGGGTTTTAGCCTATTATTGTGCACCACCACATTTCTTGTCCCTACCTTAACGACGCTATTTACCGGACTTTTTATTTGCACTACCTTGTAGGGACCCCTCCATATGGGAGCTAATTTTCCTTGCTTTTGAGCCTTGCGTATTAAAACTTTGTCGCCCACATGGAACGTGAATGGGCGTATCTTACGGTCGTAGTACTCTTTCGACTTCTTCTTGGAAGTTAATAGGTTACGCCTTGCTATTTCGTACGTATGTTGAAGTTTGTACTTCAATAGCTTATGGTAACTGTCATGGTTGTATACCGGTTCCGGAGGTTGCTTTATGCTCGTCGGTACCTCCGGGGTAAACCCAAATAGACAGTCCATTGGCGTAAGCTTCGTACCTTCGTGTACATTGGTGTTGTATACGAATGTTGCCGTCCTCAGGTACTGGTCCCATGATTGGGAATTCCCATCCACAATGCTTCGCAGGTAATCTATGAGTGGACGATGGGCTCTTTCTAAGGCTCCATTTGATTGTGGGTGGTACGCTGAGGTTTGTAGTTTTTTTAATACGGAGCAGTTTGCACACGCTTTTAAACAAACTGCTTAGGAAATTGCTTCCCTGATCGGTGACCAATTGCTTCGGAACACCATACCGAGCAATTATTTGGTCGAAAAAGACTGTGGCCACCGTTTCTGCCTCCGCATCTGCGAGTGCGTAGCAATCTATACTTCGACGTCCTTCCCTAACAAATTTGTTAAGGGGCGTACTATCTTCGAAAAATTTTGAACAAATTTTCGATAGTAATTCGCCAAACCTAGAAACGATTGGACGTGCTTTACCGTTTTGGGAATGGGGAAATCCCTGACACTAGCTGTCGGGTCTGGATTTGGCATTGCCCCTTTTTCGGAACAAACATGTCCCAGATATACTACTTCCTTCTGGAGGAACTTGCATTTCTCTGGTTGCAATTTGAGGTTGTGATATCTAATTTGATCGAATACTTTCCGGAGTTTGTCATTATGGTGTTCTAGGTTTTTTCCATATATGACCACGTCATCCAGATAAACAAAGCATTCGATTCCTTGCAACCCGGTTAGGACATGGTTCATGAGTCTCTGAAACGTAGCTGGTGCTCCCTTCAGACCAAATGGCATACGTTTGAACTCATAGTGCCCGTAATTTGTGCTGAACGCTGTCTTATTTTGATCCTTCGGATCTACTAAGACTTGGTGGTAGCCGCTGGCTAAATCGAGCGTGGAAAAATAGCGTGAGTGACCGAGCTGGTCTAAAATGTCCTCTATTCGAGGGAGAGGGTACGCATCACCGATGGTTTTATCGTTCAGTTGTCTGAAATCGACCACAACTCTCCATCGGGTTTTTCCATTGGGGCCCGCTTTCTTAGGAACTACCAAGGGTGGTGAGTTCCACGGACTTTTGCTTGGTTGAATGATGTCATTCTCCAGCATCTCCCGTACTTGCTCGTTGATCACCTCTTTCTTGCACTCAGGCAGACGGTACATTCTTTGATTTATCGGTGCTTGATCCTGTATCACCGGTATCTCATGCGTTATTGCCCTGGTATATGGTAGGAGATCACCTTTAAGGTGGAAAATATCGTTAAACTCCTCACATATTTCCGCTATGGTTTGACATTCTTGAGGACTTAGGTTTTTACCTAAGTGGAGTTCCTCGTGTTATTGTGTCAACCTTGGATCTTTTGGTAATTCCGCCTGTGAGAATAATTGTCGGATATACTGGAGGTTGTCTCCCTCCGAAAGTTTTTTATCCGCGTTGTATTCCGTAGAACGGTTGTCCTCATTTTCCAGCGGAAAGGTGGAAAAGTCCTTCATTGGATGTAACTCCACCATGATTCGGTCTATGGTTTGGAGGTAGTTTGCGATATTGAGTACCTCTACATGGGCACTCTTCGCTTTCCCTACAATACAGTTGGATATGAAAATCCCTGATTGCATTTGTTTAGGTACTAGCACTACCTCTTCCCGAATTTCTATGGGAAGTCTCAGCAATTTTCGTGAACGTGCCGGTATTATTGCCGGTTTGTTCAGAAAAATGTCAACCTCCGAAGCATTTAGCAGTGATTGTTTCACCACTGTTGCTTCTTTGTTAGCTTTCTTTGGTTTGTCAGCTATTAATGTGGGGTTGGAATGCTTGGAGCCTGACAAAATATCGCCCGCTTTCCCCTGTTTGGGTAGGGTATCCGGTGTATTTCCAACCGCGGTTTGGATCTCTATGGATCCCCTTGGCTCGGATTCCCGACTGGTTGCCTTATGTCTTGGCGTCCGCTTCCTACCTTTTGTAAATTCAACGGAAAAACTTACCCGATTTACATTGGTTTGGGAGAATTCCAAACAATTCCCGGGTCCGTTGACTTTGCAATTCCTAGCTAGGAAGTCGTTTCCTAATAACCCATCTTCTGACAATCCCGGTAGGGAGTCCATTACCTGAAAGTTACAGGAGATTGGTTGGGGCAGTTTGAATATTCCCTTACAAAAACCCCTAGACTTTCCCTTTCCAAAAAGCGTTTGGAGAGTAGTGGCCTTTTTTGTATCCAGTGTTGTTCCATTTTGGAGTGCTTTCAGTTTAAGAAGGCTCATCTCCGCACCTGTGTCCACTATTAGACATGTAGTATTTCTACATCCTATGTCTAATGGGAGCTGGACTATTGGAACTTTTGTTGGTGGTTGAGGACAGTTTTCTTTATTTGGCGGCTTTAATTCGGTCGGGTTGGGGAATTCCTGCCCAACCTCTGGGAGTTTTCCGACTTCTCCCATTTTGCTTTTAGTCGACACACTGTCGCCATGTGGTTGTGTCGCTTACAAATTGTGCACCATTCCCCGTTCTTCTGTCGCCTATGTCCCTTTTTGGCGTCTCTGACGCGTCCGTAGCGGTTGAATTCGACTGTCTACGGTTCGATTCGGGTCGATGGCGTTGTAATCGGTGTTGGCGTTGTTTTATTTTTCGAGCCTCCGAGTGTTCAGTACTGCTCGTACTAATACTACTCTTGGCTCGAGTCTGTTTACCGCCTTTGTCGCATGGCTGTTTGCTGTCCTTTGACTTTTTTCCTTTTTAGACTGTGTGCCATTCTCTATTGACCGTGCAGGTCTTTGGGGTGTGGTCACTACGTACAGACTTAACCACATTGGGTGTCTTTGTTGGCTTTTGTGGTTTTATCCACTTTGCCTTGATACGACACTCGTCCCCTGTGTGACCCTTTCGGCCACAAAACTCACAACAACATCGAATGCTGTACACTCTACGATTCGATGTAGTTGCTTGTTTCGATGTGGATGGTCTGTCCTGCTGGTTTGAGGTATTCACCGGTGACTTCCTTTGGTTCTGTGACCGTATTTGTGTAGGTTCAGGATTCTCCGCCTTCCTTTGTGTATTAAGTGTTCGACAATCCTGGGCATCGTGCCCATATCGATCACACTTTGCACACTTTGGTGTGTTCCGGCGTCGAAGGCATTCATCGTATACATGCCCTTTTCTATTGCAGATGCTGCAAGTCGTGCGTGCTACCCATGGATTTGGTGTACGCTTGTCCCTACCTTGACTAGAGGAGTCACTGAGATAATCACCCCCGCCTCTTTGAAGGTGTCGTGGTGCCTCGGGCTTCTTTGGCCTAGACCCGGTTAGTCTTCTAGAAATGTGTGGTGGTGTATCCGACCTAAACGGGTTTTTCCCTGGTGGTGAACGTGTAACGGGGTGAGATTGTTCTTGGAATCTAGTGTTAGAGTTCCTATTCTCTACTACCCGAGACGCATCGTGCCTAGGCTTATTCTGCCTTTGTCTCGATTCCTGGGGTTTTGGTCGAGTATCCCCGTAGGTCCTATCTAAAACCCTATTTTATTCTTCTGGGGGATCTTGTTCCTCCTCCCAATAGTAGAATGGATTATTCTTAAGCATTGGTTGCCTATTTGATGAGTTGGGACCATGGTATTCGTCGTTCCTTTCAGGTGAAGGTGACTGGTCATGATACCTCGTTGGTATTTCATAACATCCACTTTCGCTCCTCATCTCATTCTCGGTTTTCTCTAACTCGAGAATCCTAGCTATAATCTCATCTAAAGGGTCTTTTTCTGATTTTACTATCAGATGTCTCAGTTGGTCGTTTCTAATTTCTACCATCAGAACTGATTTAGCCAATCTTTCGTTCTGGAATATGAACCCTATGTTATTCGTAGTTCCATACTTACGTGTTGCCGCTTCGTTGCAGTCCTTTACCGCTTGCGTTATGCGGTGGGTAAATTCGGCGACATCCTCTTCGCGGGATTGTCGTATACGAGAGAGTTTCGAATGTAACTCTTCGTATGACACGTGTGGTAAGATTGTTTTTGGGAGTCGCTGTTCAAACTCCTTGAAAGTCGTTGGGAGTTGTTCTTTGAACATGCGGCGAGCTTGCCCAGTTAGCCTCATGGGCAGCCACCGCAGGAAAATTTTTTCCTTGTCCTCCGATAAGCAGTCCAGTGTCCTGTCACAGCTTTCGAGGAAACCATGTAGTTCCCTCGCTGCGTTAGGCCCTTTCTGGCCACTATATACCTCCACGTTTGCTTGGACTAGGTCCAGAATTTTTTCAGTACCCAACATAGCGGCGACGGGTTGTACCGATATAATTTCCGCGGATAGCTGCCTTGTGTGGCTCTCCGTCTGCATTAACGGTAATGCTAACACGCGTTTAATTAATTTATCCCATAGCGAACGAAAACACGATAGTGGAACAATAATCCAACGATGAGGGGTTAAATCTATTTAAATTATTTAAATAAACTTTCCAACGATGAGAGGTAAGAACTAATTTATACGACCCAACGATGAGAGACTAGACCCAATCTATATAAATAAAAGAAAGAAGAAGACAAAAATCTGAAAAGAGAACACTAAAACAGTGGAAAAATTGTTTGGTAAACTATCTCCAATTATTCTTCCCAACGTTGATTTCGTCCTCTTTCCTGTAATTGGAAAATAACCCCGAGAAAAGGAGAATTTTTTTTTTATATATGTTATTTGTTATTTCGGATTTTTTTTTAAACCTAGCCGCTAGTTCCGCTAGTCGGCGTAGGGACGTTAGAGCCTCGGGGCTCTTCCACCACTGGATTTATATCCCCACGGCTTCGATATAATTTCCAGCTGGTGGTTACCGGCTGCGCCAATTTGTTATGTTAGATATAATAACAATTAAATATATTGCATATAGAAGGTGGGACTTACTGTGGTTTATCTTGGGTATCTTGGGATGATGTGGCGGCTCGCGTCAGGTTGCAGGGGGCGTTGAAGGCTGCTCCCCTGTTCAGCAAGCTTCGTTAACATGCATCCGCTTATTACTTGCGCCACCAGAGATAAGTTAGATAAACTTGCTAAGCTGAATGAAACGGCCAGCTGATAAATTTATGAAGTGTTTCTGATTCTTCTTGACTTGTAGTTGGACGTTGAAATTACATCAAATCCATAAATTTAAATATTGTTGTTTCTCATTCGGAGATTGACGGCGAATTGTCATTTTTCCGAATTTATTTTCGATGTATTATTTTTATTTTATTATTTTTTTTCTCCGCCAAGTAGAATTTGCATAAAGTAGTTTATGCAAATTAGCTACTTGGCGCGTTATTTCCTTTTACGGGTAAAGAGGGGAATCAACGGGATTAGTGGATTCTGGGGGGACCTGGACTCAATGTCGGTCCGTAACAAAATCCTGACATCATGAAATACTTAATTCAAGACGCATTTCAAGATTCCCATTCCCAGAACCCACCCAACCAAACTTCTAACAAATTCCCAGAACACAACCCAAATTGAAACACGCAAAGTCTTATGTGTGATTCTGGGAATTTTGACAAAAATTACTTTACAATCCTCAACTAAGAAAATTATAAAAGGGCAGTGAATTTCAATTTCGGGATCAGTCAAGTTCCAGAGGTCGAACCGCTGACCGACCAGATAATTAGTAAGATTCCAGGGCCGTGTACAATATAATTACAAAACCGAGTTACCACAAATAAAACAAGCACCTCTTAGCAAAACAAAGTTGCGAAGTACATCGGAACATTGCGCAGCTCTCACTAAGAAAGGAACGAAGTACACAACCAGCGTAAGGAAATTAACTACCCAAAAGGAAACTAACTGGATGTATGAGTCGTTGAAAAAACGCATTGGTCAACGGAAAAAATTGATTAAACTGCACAAACACGATGATTCGCCTATTCTCATACACCTACAAAATCTTCAATGTTGACTACGAAAAGGAATTTCATATAACGAGGCAAACCACGTTAACGACGCCGCCGCCTCAGGGCCCAACAACTGGCGCCGATATTTTTTAGGTAAAGCTATAGAACGGACGGTTCTAATTAGAGCTACTAAATCCTAAATCCTACAAACCTACAAGAAACGCTACAGAAAAAACCATTGATAAATAAGCATAACCAATCTACTTGTGTACAATGATTTTACTTGACATCAGCAGCACAGATATTACGACAAAGAATATTTTCTCAGCACTTAAGAACATCAAATCAATCATTGCTTTAAAAGACCGTAAGACAAATAGCGCCGGCTTCTTAATTCAGCAGAAGTTATATTTACTACCTAAAATATCATACAAACATAATTCGCCATCGAATGTCCCAAGTGTACTGCCAAAACAACAATATACGAGTAATAGCAGCAGGATTCAGATCCTAGCTAACAAGGAGAGAGTTAGATCTAGCATTCCTGAAGGAGGAAAAGAGAAAAAAAAAAACTAGCGACAAAACGAACGTTCGCTTTAATGATTTTAATTCACTAACTAAAATTACATATAAAACATATATATATACAATAAACGAGCGAATCTAGGAAAATAAATAAAAAAAAAAAAACAACAACCTTTAACGAACGTACTGAGCAAGACACCCTTCCCTTTCCATCCGAGGCTGAGTCTGGCCCGGGAAGTACTATTCATAAACCAACACTCACAACAACAAAAAAAAAAAAAACAACAAAGCAGTCAAACAACAACAACCACGCACCATGTCCACCGAGTAGCAGTTCCAGCAGCAGAAGCAGAACAACAGGGAGCAGCAGCTAGCTCAGATGTAAGTAAGCAATTTATTTCTTCTTATTAACAATTTCATGAACATATTTTTTTATACAATCTATAATCTAAGTTCGTCCCAAAAATACTACTTAAAACTTAAACAAACCAGTCCTCAAAACTCTGTCCTGTCTACATTTGTGCTTATTGTGTGATCGTCAATCTTTGGGAAGTACTCCCACTATAAAAATTTTTATTTTAAAACATCTTTGGAATAGTGCTTGTCCTTGTCCCAAAACATTCCGTTGTTATTCCCCTATCCTTTTGCAACTATACTAGCCTAATTTCTGGATCCGTAGACTGTTATTTCATTTTCTACTTTAACTTAAATCAAGTCTGTTTATTCTAAAATATGGCCGTGAATTACACCAAGATCGGGAAGCTGTCAGCACAGCTAATACCCATCTTCTCCGGGGAATTAAATCCGCATATAGGTGCAGAGTTGGGAACATTCTTGGATTGTTGTAAGAGGGTCTTAAACTGCCCCAGGACCGAAGAACACGGGGCTTTTCTACAAATATTCCCTACTAGGCTACGGGGAGAAGGTTCTGCCCTATTCGCGTCCACTCCCTTTGCAACTTTTCAGGAAGCCGAGGACTTGCTAAGGAAAGTTTATTTGCCAGCAGAAAATTATCAGGATCTGGTAAATAGGCTACTAGCAATTCGGTAACATCCGGCAGACGCACTTGTCCTATTTCAGTTACGTTTGAAGAAGTCATTAAGGGAATGTAGGAAAGCCGCGGAGTTAAAATACGGTCCCATGTCCGAGGCAGTAAACACACAACTAGACGGCTTCGCTAAAAGCATCTACATGAAGGGGTTGATAAATCCGTACCATCGGCAATTTTTAATATTAATGGGCGACGCACCAATGGAAACTTTAATGGATTAAACATTAGAGTTGGAACAAATCCAACAACCTCAGCTGCCGTTAACCTCTTTGCAAATTTCACTTAATTCTCCGTCACCTTATTCACCAATAGCACCTCCAACCCCCTATAAACCGATTCTAGATACGCAAATGGACCAGTCTATGGCACAAATAATGCCCAATACCCCAGATGTGGAAACAATACCACACATACAACTAATAGCACAGGGGATTCCACACCTAGAGGCGCAAATACCGCCAGCTGACCAACCATACAGGGGAACGGAAGAAATAGTAAAACCAGAACCCCTCAGCATACCCCTGACATATGCAGACCCTCTCAGCAGGATAAGCTGCAGTTACTGCAACAAAAGGGGGCATGCCTATGAGGATTGTGTGAAAAGGAAGAACATACCCTTTTGCACACACTGCCAGCAATTAAATCACGATATCCATGATTGCCGGCAATTAGGGGAAGTAAAAAGAGTTCTGCACATAAGGCAGACTTGCGACTTCTGTGGCCAAATTTTAATAGCGTTTATAATAGTAGAACTTATATGTACGTTATTTTGTATAGCGATGGTTTGTTCAACCCTGTGTATTCATTAATTTTAATATTAGTGGTAATAATGAACGAAATTAATATATTATATTATATTGTGCATTTATTCCTGTACATGACCATATTGTGTATTTGTGAATGGATTTAAAAATGGTACCTACTGGAGATAGCAAATATGTTAGGTTGGGTAATGGGTGAGAAACGAAACTAGATAACCCCGGAGTATGGTTTTAACCTACCATTGCGAGCTATTATTAATTTCTGGCCTACTTTGATGGCTGTCTTGTTTGGCCTTGATACGGATGTATCGAAAGACAGGTCTTTCCACATCGGTGTTTTTTTGGACTTCTGCAACAATAGTTTTTTGTTGTCTTCGTTTTCAGATAAGGTAGTGTACGAGTTTAGTGAATTCGTATTTTTTTGTGTTTCTTCTTTTGGGATTAGATGTAAAGGTGTTGCCTTTATCTTGCTTGTTAATATTTTCGGATATTGTGGGTTTCTTCGGCAATTTTCTATTTTGAGGGTAGCTAGCGTATGAGCTTTCTGTTTTTGGACATGTCTTATATGTCCTTTTTATGTTTCTCCATGTAAAGGTGTCGCCTTTATCTTGGATTTGTTTACTTTTGATTATTGTGGGTTTTTGCCACAATTTTTTGTTTTGAGAGGAGCTAGGGCACTTGCCGCTTGACTTTTGGTTCCTCTTATTAGAGGATTAGAGTTTAATGTAAAGGTGTTACCTTTGTCTTGTGTTTGTTTAATGAATGAATTTCTTCCAGCCCCGGTGTCTACTACTAGGGTTGTGTTTCTTTCCACACCAACGTCTATTGGTAGCTGAACAGTTGGGATGCTGGTTAAATGAGAGTGCGGGCTCCTAGTGTACCGTCCCTGTTGGTCAGAAGAGTCGCAAATCTGCCGTATGCGTAAAATCCTTTTACCGGTTTCTGTGTGTGCGGCTGTATCTGTTTGCAGAGAACTGTTTAGGAAGGCTCCATCGCCTGATTTCCGATTAAGACAGAGCGCTTCTTCCTTCGGTTTCACTGGAACAGCTTTGGTCCGTTGAAATCGTACGGGCACGCAAACAGTTCTACCTGAAACTACCTCCACTGGTAGGTGGTGTATCCCTATCGCTGAGGTTTCGCAGCCAGTTTCTCGAGTAAGAGAATTCTTGGAGAGGTTACAGGCGGTATATCTGACCTTTTTGGGTCCCGCTGTGACTGTAACTTGCTTTACATCGGCTGCCCGTGTGTGATTGCGGTTTTTGGTTTTAAATTTCAGGGGAATACCAAATTCTTCCGAATTTTGTTTCGTGTGTGGTAAGGTCAACTGTTGGTTCGCTGATCGAAGATTTCCCACCATCACTGGGGTTTCGAAACCGGATTCTTGTTTGGAACAATCCTTGGGGATGTTACAGGCGGTATGACCAACCGCGTGATCTATAACTTGCCCTACACCGGCTGCCCTTTTGTTGCGTGGGTATTCGTTCTTGGGGTTTAGTGGAATACTAAACTCTGCAGGATTTCGCTTGGTACGTGGGAAACTAAGCTGCTGATTTGGACCTTCTATCTTACAATTTTTGGTAAGGAAGTCGTTCCCTAGTAATCCGTCTTCGGTTAGGCCGGGCATATTGTGCACGACTTGGAACTTGCACGGAATTTTAGTTTTTAAGTTAAAGTTTCCTTGGCAACTTGCTAGGGTTCCTCCTGTTCCATATGGGGATTTCAACGCGCAAGTATCATCTCTGTTAATCTTAATATCCCTGAGTGCTTGCTCAGTGATGATGGTCACTTCAGTGCCTGTGTCTACCACTAGTTGAACGTGATCGTTTAGACCTACATCTAGAGGGAGGTTCACTGTGGGTGCACTAATTTGTGGCTGCTGATGGTATGGTAAATTGTAATTATTTTGCAATTCTGTTGGGCTGGATGTGTTTCTTCTATTCCGGGATTCCCATCTTTTTCGAGAAGCTGGCTGCAAAACCACAGCGATGGTGGTAAACAGTCAACTGGTAGAAGAAGTTCACGTGCCTGTATGATATCAACGGACCAAAGCTGTTCCACTCGAACCGAAGGAAAAAACGCTCTGTCTGAATCAGAAATCAGGCGATGGAGCCTTTCTATCGGACACATCACAGCCAGTAAGTACAACCAGTAGAAGAATGCTGCACATAGAGCAGATTTCCGACACTTCTGGCCAACAGGGAGACAACTTAGACCCTGGTCATCAGTCGCAAATTCAAGGGGTCAAAACACTCGGAAGTATAAAGAAACTACCTCACTAGGACCCCACACTCACCATTAACCGGCGTCCCAAATGTTTAGCTGCCGATAGACGTTGGTGTGGAAAGGAACACAACTCTAGTTGTGGACACCGGCGCTTGAAGAAACTCAAATGGCAAGCGAGCCATAGATAAAAGCACCACCTTTACGCTAAATTCTAAGAGGACCCAAAAGTCAAGCGGCAAGTGCTCTAGCTCCTCTCAAAACAAAAAATTGTGGAAAAACCCACAATATCTAAAAATATTATTGAGCTAACCCAAGATAAAGGAAACACATTTACATACAATTCTGATCAGAGAAATAAAAAAAGGACATATAAGACATGTTCAAATACAATAAACTTAGACTTTAGCTCGCCGCAAAACAAAAACAACAAAAAACGATTCTTGCAAAAGTCCACAGCAACCGAACAAATTATTCAAACGTTCCATGAGGGAAACAATATGATGAAAAAACGCAAAAACCCTAAAGGCAAATCACCCGTGTGGAAAGCCCCCTCTTTTGTTACGGCAGTGACAAGACCAAATAAGACAGCCATCGAAGTTGGCAAAAAATTAATAATAGTCCGGAATGGCAGTTTAAAACCATATTCCATGGCTAGTTAGTTTCGATACCAATCATAGTTTTTAACCATTTCTGTCATTCTTACCAAGCCTAACACCTTTGCTATCTCCAGTAGGTACCACTTTTCAAATTCATATATAACAATGCACAATATATCCAGGTACGGAAATAAACATAATATGTACAAATTAAACAAATGACTTACTTTACTATATACTATTACCATTACTATAAAACTTAAAACATGGAAAATAAACGAAATTACTATGTACAAACAAATCCTTTACTGTCGAAATTAAAAGTAAAGAAATCTATTAATACATATATGATTACTATTAAAAGTAAACTAATTAGAAAAATAAAACCATTAGACAATTAGTTTCACGTACGTTTAAAATTGCAAATAAGCCAACCACTATACCAAATATCGTACTAAGGATTTCTTCTACTGTTAAAAATAAATAGAAGCAAACCTAGTAATGTAAAACTGTCTGAAGCTACCCAATTCGGAAACAGGCACATAATTATGAAAATATTAAAGAAACAAAATAGTTTTTAGTAATACAAATGTATAAATATAGAAAAATACAATTATACAAAAATAACAAAGAATTGTTAGCGACACAAAGTATAATTGTAAAATAATATGAAAACGTTAAGGAAACAAACGAATTTTTAGTAATACAAATATACAAATATAGAAAAATACAATTATACAAAAAAAAACAACAAAAGGTGTAACGGGAATGTTTGGAATACAAAAAGCTGCGTCCACCGAGATGGTAATGCGAACAACTGTCCTTGGTTTGATTCGCCAGCGATCGCATATTTCAATTACTTGGTATTGGTACCAACAAGGCAAATAAACGAACGAGACGATTCGAGAACTTCACCTCTTTTATTTCAAAAGACTCCTAAATTAGTATTGATCGTTTAACTGGTTATAGAAAATAAGTGTAAAATTTATAAATCCTTCTGTCTCCTTCTGGTGGCGGTTGTACACGCGTTGGTGGTTGAGTGCAGACTGACTCGTTGGGCGTAACTGCTAATTCAAAAAGGGACGCCATGGCGTCATCGATGGTGCCAATCGGCCAGCTGGTGCCAGCAGCTGCGTAACTGGTATACACAGCGAATGTACTAGATTTCTCCAGTACATTCCAGCACATTTAATTGCCAATCCGCAACAAAAGGAATTGTTAGTGTTATGAGGGTTGCCTTTTATATTTCGGGATTAGAGAACAAAAACAAATATTGATCATCGAAAATCACTTTATTGTTTTTCAAAATATTCCCCATGAAAATCTATACACTTTTGCATGCGTTTGAACCAATTGTCGAAGCACTTTTGCCACTCTGATTGAGGTATCTCCAACACATGCATTCTGAATGCAGCAACCGCTTCTTCAGGTGTCGAAAAACGTTGACCTCTCAGTTTGTTTTTTACGTACGGGAATAAAAAGAAGTTATTCGGTGCCAAGTCAGGACTATACGGCGGATGACCCATCAAATCGATGTTTTGGGTGCTCAAAAACGCAGTTGTCGCAGCCGATGTGTGAGAGCTTGCATT
This sequence comes from Microdon myrmicae, assembly GCA_963931805.1. Taxonomy (NCBI): domain Eukaryota; kingdom Metazoa; phylum Arthropoda; class Insecta; order Diptera; family Syrphidae; genus Microdon; species Microdon myrmicae. The sequence continues at coordinate 22,906 of CAWVOU010000039.1, forward strand.
GCCGTGGTGAAGAGTGATCCGTCTTCGGCGGTTGGTTTCTTGGAAGACAACTGGCAAACAATTGGTTGTGTACCACTCAGAATTGACTGTTCTGGGTTGTTCTAGTGGTACGGTTGCGACATGTCCAGTTTTTTCGAAAAAACAGGCGACCATTTTCTTGGAAGTGCTTCGTGCGCGAACAACTTTTGTTGGATTTGGCTCATCTTGAAACACCCAGACAGTCGACTGCTGTTTACTTTCGGGCTCATACGCGTAAATCCACGATTCATCACCTGTCACGATGTCATAGACGTGTTTCGAAGCACCGCGACCGTATTTTTTGAGCATTTCTTTCGACCAATTGGCACGAGCCTTTTTTTGGGCGATTGACAAATTGTGTGGGATCCAACGCGAACAAATTTTTTTGACAGTCAAATGTTTATTCAATATTGAATGTATGCTGGTCCCACTAACGGCTAAGCTTGTTTCAATCTCACGATAGGTCACATGACGATCTACCAATATCAGTTCGCGCACAGCATCAATGGTTTTCGGAACAACAACTGATTTTGGACGACCTTCACGAAATTCATCTTGGAGTGAACTACGACCACGATTGAATTCACCATACCATCGATACACACTGGTCCTTGATGGAGCTTCATCCCCAAAAATTGAATTAAGTTCATCCACGCACTGTTGCTGAGTTAATCCACGCCGAAAGTTGTAGAAAATAATCGCACGAAAATGTTTACGATTTAATTCCATTTTTGGGCCGAGATGAATCTTTTAGGTTACTGTAAACAACACAAATAGCGCTTGTATGTCAAAACGTTCTGAGTGCGTATAACCTCAAAATTGTCCAACTTTACGACAGAGCTGTCAATTGCCGGATTGCAACGCTAGGGTTGCCAAATCCCGAACAAATCTCGTACAAATAGTAAAATAAAATTACAAAAATAGAATACTAAAAATAATGGCATATATACATACAGATGGCCAAAAATTATACAAACCCAGAAAAGAATTATATAGCAAAGTAAACTACTACTTATATAGATAGTAAAATTATTGTAACGAGACAGAACGAAATTTTATGAGCAAACCACACTCACTAAGAAATATAAAAACCCATGAACACAATCTACATAGATGTTAAATAGAAACTTGTATATAAAAATAAGCAAATATAAATATCAGGCTCAACTCACACTTGCATCCACTACCGTATCACAGAAAATCACTCGCACCGATGATTTTATTTCTTTTCTGGGGGGAGGGAGGTTACACCTCGCCACATATCCTTCTTAAATAATATAACAATACACACAAGCAATAAACCTTAATCCAATCAATATCTCTTAAACCCCAATTATCCCAAGCATTTTTGCATACTATGCAAATCTCCCATTCATATCAGACCCCTGCCCATTGACGGCCATTCTTTATATCCTAAACACGCCAATCGCTACAAGTATTTTGCTTACAAAGCAACTCTTCTACCTTCAATCGATTCATCCACACGTGTTGCGATAAACGCATATCATACTTCACAACCCAAGTCCGCCACATTCTGCTTCATATGGCAAAAATCAAGCGGACACCTGGCCACGACCCGCACGGTCACATTTTACATATGTCAACAAGTGTACGACATGATATTCGAGAGCCAGCGGCATGTTCAAGGAACACAGACTAAGACACTGTGGAACAACGGAAGAACGCCGAACTCGGCGAAATGGCGAGTGTAACGGAGAATCGCAAATTGCTCATACGATACGATTGGCACATGGGGGCATTGGCCTGTAATTGGTTCGCCAAATTCAAAGCCAATTAATTCATTGCGAAATTCATTGCCTTTGCACTTTTAAGGGAAACGATTATGGAAGTATAAAACAATTATGCACTTACGGGCATTGGCCTGTATCTGATTCGCCCAATGGAAAGTAATTAAGCAATTGCGAAATTCTCTGTCGCTGCAGTTTCTGCAGAACAAACGATTGAGTTGGGACAGGCGAATAGCCTTTAAGTAGGATATACAATCGGTGCGAAAAAACGTACAAGCCACACTTTAAATCAATTAAAAAAGGTACGCAAGTGATTTTTGAAAAGTAGTCAGTGAGAGTCAGTCAGAGTCAGTGGGAAGCAGTGTGTGGGTTACAGTGAATAGTTAAAGTATAGTGCGAATGCGGGACGAAACCTCTGAACCAAGAGGATGGACCTTTTTTATTTTTTCGATTACCTAAGTTAAACCGTGAATCTCAATAAGTGTAAATGAAAAGCGTTTGTAACAGCAAACTTTCAAGAGTGTTATTAACAATAAATATAAAGTGAAAGAAAAGCCTGTTTTTAACTTCCGACAAACGTTCCACTCCAAAAGGAAGCCAATCTACGCAACCACATCAACAGAGAAGAAGACCATCTTACAGAAGAAAAGGACAACTACTAGAGGGAAGCCCCCACTGACCAAGTAAGCATCTAATGTCTATTAATATTAGAATAACCATGCTGCAGAGAGTGAAAATTTTCTACTATAATAAATAAATACCATTATTGATCATTGCACGAACGTACGATTTTTTAAGATGTATACAACGAGTGAATATTTTCTACTATAAATTAATAAATACAATTATGGATCATTGCACAAATGTACGATACTTTAGGATATATACTACGAAACAATGCAACGAGTGAATATTCCCTAATCTCTGTCCATATCCACTTCGAAAGAAGCAACAGTTAAACATCTCTCATTAAAGATATTTCGGTACCCAGCGAAGGGCCATTACTGAAGGAATAGATATCATGACCGTAACACTCACGCGATAACCAAATAATAAATGATAACACCCGGGGTTACGCTCAGGTGTTACATTTTAATAACTACATAACAAATCTTAATATCTGGGGTGACGCTCAGATATTACATTGTAATAACCAAAGAAACAATAAATAAAATAAAAAAATACTAACTCTGATAAATAATTATACGTAATTTCATATTAAGTTATTAGTGCATGTGGGTGTGTGGGTGTGTGTGTGTGTGTGTGTGACAGAAGGCCCCATTGGCCTCTGAGTAGTAGCATTGTAGCTACTGTTGACAAATGTAATGGCTGTTAAATCATTAACAGAATTGGCATACGCTTTAGTTCGAGGTATGCCGTCACTGTTGTTGTTGAGGGCATCACTTAGATACTGTGTTGATACATCTACAGTAGGAGTAGTTGTTTTCCTATTCCCTACACGCTGTTGAGGATTCCGCCATCTAACCTTGTATATGGGGTTCTCGTGCGTCACTGTTGGCGATTGTGGAACACATTCGCTGGTTTGCTATTGTTGGTGTGTTGTGAATTTGGCTTCACCTTTCGTAGACCAACTGGCGTAGGAATTCTAACCGGTTCAGGGGTTACTGTCTGAACAGTTTGGGGTTGAAGAAAGACTGCTGGTGAAGCCATGTGTTGTATTCCAGAATACTACCCTTATTCGATTTTTAACACTGAATCTCGTTACTTTTCTAACACACCGTTAAATCTACCTCTGTTCGTATCTAATTCTCACTTAATACATAACAGTAATAAACTTTCACAATATTCTATATCAAGCCTGTTACAGCACATTTCATAACATGCCCCTTTTCACAACATGCACCTTTTTTCCATTCAAAACATAGCACTTTGATTTTCGTTCAAAGTTTATTCTTCATTTAAAAGTCACCGAGACTAAAAGGAATACTTTGATGATTTTGTTCATGTTTATTCAATTTAAAAGTCACAGAGCCTAAAGGAATACTTTGATAAAATTAGTTTTGTTCACATTATAATTTTCAACCAATTAGAACACAATGTTCTATAAGAAGAGGAAAAATTGTATTGTAAAGTCACTTTTGAATTCAGTTCGGTTTCAGTTTGGCAGTAGAGTTTGAATTTGAGAGTTGAAGAAGTTTGAGTTCAGATTGAGTTTAGTTTGAATTGTGATATTAAAGTAACAACCTATAGGTTGTGGCGAGTAACTTTTATTTCAAAAAATAAACAAATTAAAAAAATACTATAAACGATAATATAAACAAATGTTTAAAATGGCTGGTAATATGAATTCATCGTAAAACCCTGAACCTCAGGCGTAAATAAAATATCCTTTACCAGAAGTAGACTTATAGTTCATCACATTCTGTTTCGGTCTGCCGACGAGACACTTAACGTTAATCATTTGGAAGTGTGTCTGCATCAAAGGAGACAACTAATTGCTTTCGGAGAGTACTTAAATAAGTACTTAGCAAGAAGAACAGCGAGAGTGGATAAGAGTAAGAACAAAAAGGAAAAATAAAAGGTCCCCGCTCTTCCGCCGGTGAGATAATCCAACCAAAGGATCCAAAAAAAAAAAAAAACACAAAAAAAATTAAATGTTTTTTTTTTTTTTTTTTTAAAACAAAAAAAATTAGATGTTTTTTTTTTTAGGAAAAAACGTTTTCAAGAAAAAAAAACCGACATAAAACAACGAAAAAAAACATAAAACAACGAAAAAAAAAGACCAGGATCTTCGACTTCTAGGGCGCGAAGTCTGCCTGGCAAGAATAACAAAATAAAATAAGATAAAGAAAGAAAGAAGAAGGACTCAACAACACAACAGACTCAAGAGAGAAAAAAAAGCGACGAAAAAGACTCCAAGCAAGTTATAGTTATATAACAAGTAGTAAGAAATTTTTGCATATAGATTTTTCTCTCTTCCTTTTGTTTTTTTTTTTTGTAGGAAATTTAACTTGGAACTTTTCCTGTTCAACAAAAATATTTTTTTCGATAGGAATGTCTTTGGAAATTCTCTTTTCCGTATTTTGACTACTTTTCCCGTTTTTTTGTTTCTCTCTCGTCGAAAATTTTCTTTCTTTACAGTTTTGGGTCCAATTTATCTTTTCCATATATATATTGAATAACAAAATAAAGGTCTTTTTTATAACCATATTTTTAAGAAGTGATAATAAATTTTCGGCATACTTTATTCCCAATTTTCACTATTACGAGTCCTTACTACACGAGACAGGCGGCTAGGCAGGGGGAAGAACAAATCCACTCAGAACAGATACACAATAAACCCCCTGAAATGGCTCTTTCTGTCGGAAGTTCTGATGTGTTCAGAATCATCCCTACCTTTGACGGGAAACCCTGCGACTTAGATAAATTTATTTCCGGGGGAGATATTTTATTTAGATCCATAAAAAAGGCAGACCCGGATATATACGAACTATTTTTAGAGCTAGTCAAGAATAGAATAGAGGGTCCTGCATACGATCTTATTAGGTATAGCAAAATTCGCTAAGTGGGAAGAATTAAAAGAAAAACTAGAACCGGAATATAAAGAGGAGCAATCTTGGTCGACGGCAAACAATGAGTTGATTTCTCTGAAACAACACTTCAGAGAAACCGTTCGGGAATACGGAGATAGAGTTGCGAATGCTCTGAGGACTCTGAACTCTGCCACGTGTGAAATAACAGCAGACGCGGTGATTAGGGAAAACTTGATCGAAGAAAACTTAAAATTGGCCGTGCAAATATTTGAGGATGGTCTAAAGAACAAATATTTGAAAATACTAGCTAAGGTCCATGCCCATGTAGTAGCGCATGCTGCTCGAATGGACAACTCTCCCAGGACATATCAATATAATGAAAGTCCTAGATTTAATCGTATAGTCTGCCAAACCTGTGGTAAGCCAGGGCATACACATGACACATGTTATCGGAACATGCAGTCCAACACTTTTCCGAATAGACAACCAATAAAAGGAGAATACAACATTATATGCAATTTCTTTAGACGGATTAATCACACAGAGAACGAGTGTAGATACAAGATATCTAGGAATGGATCGTCTTTAACATATTACCAACAAGGTACAACAACGCGTAACCCATTCCGAAATAATCCTACAAACTCCGAAAATCGTTTTGGTGAAAATTCTATGACCACCAATAGACAAAACGATCGACAAAATGTTCACTATTCTCGGGTGCAAGAGTCGGAAAAAGAGACCTGACGCCAACCAAAATTTATGGAAGACTAACAAAATTTTTCTATTTACAGCATTAGATCTTTGGAAATAGATAACGACAATTTTAATGAAGCTCCCAGCCAAATTTACCCTGAGCCCGCTATACATATTAACGAAGATAAACCTCACCCCGACATAATGACTCCGATTCAGACTACAATTCTGGAAAATAATTCAGCAACAAAGACTGAAGCTTCAGCAGTATTAAAGACTGAATTCCTCATATTTCGGCTATCCCTATTGACAACCCCGACACTTCAGCAACAAAGACTGAAAATTCAGCGGTGTTAAAGACTGAAGATCCAAAAGTTGCAGCACATAAAATCGAAACTCAAGCCAGTTCAGCAGCTAACACTGATGAACAAATATCTTCAGCAGCAAAGACTGACGGATTGAATGTTTCTACAGCAGATAAAACTGAAGAAATAGTTCAAACAGCAAGGACTGGGAACCAAGATGTTCTGACAGCTAATAAGTCTGAAAAACTATACGAATCAGTAAATGAGACTGAGAAACTAAATGATCCATCAGCAGTGAGTAAGACTGAAAAGATAAACGTTCCGACAGCTATGGAAAATGACGACATTAAGCCGGAAATACTAAATATTTCAAACAACGATACTGAACACAAACACTTACTCCTACACGAAATAATAAAAACTGAAAATAATAATTTAACTAAAATAGGTATTAAAAAGAAAAACTATATAAATACATTACAAATTTTTTTTAACAACAATAAAAATTTATTCGAACACAAAATACAAAAGAATAAAAAGTTACATCGTCGTTTAAATTATTTAAGATCCCTTTTCAAGAAGATTTTTGGTAATAATCATCTTTATTCAATCATCATAGTAATAGGCCCAAAAAGGTTTTGGAAAATATTCCATAAATTTAAGGAAAAGATACACACATAACAAATGGCCTTTGTTTTTTTATTCAATATATAAAGCCATATCTTTTCCATATATATATTGAATGATAACATAAAGGCTTCCTCTATCGAGGGAAGAGCGGGGACCTTTTATTTTTCCTTTTTGTTCTTACTCTTATCCACTCTCGCTGTTCCTTTTGCTAAGTACTTATTTAAAAACTCTCCGACAGCAATTAGTTGTCTCTTTTGATGCAGACACACTTCCAAATGATTAACGTTAAGTGTCTCGTCGGCAGACCGAAACAGAATGTGATGAACTATAAGTCTACTTCTGGTAAAGGATATTTTATTTACGCCTGAGGTTCAGGGTTTTACGATGAATTCATATTACCAGCCATTTTAAACATTTGTTTATATTATCGTTTATAGTATTTTTTTAATATGTTTATTTTTTGAAATAAAAGTTACCCGCCACAACCTGTAGGTTGTTACTTTAATATCACAATTCAAACTAAACTCAATCTAAACTCAAACTTCTTCAACTCTCAAATTCAAACTCTACTGCCAAACTGAAACTGAACTGAACTCAGAAGTGACTTTATAATACAATTTTTCCTCTTCTTATAGAACATTGTGTTCTAATTGGTTGGAAATTATAATGTGAACAAAACTAATTTTATCAAAGTATTCCTTTAGTTTTTCTGACTTTTAAATTGAATAAACATGAACAAAATCAAAGTATTCCTTTTGCCTCTGTGACTTCTAATTTTGAATAAACTTTGAACGAAAATCAAAGTGCTATGTTTTGATGAAAAAAGAGGCATGTTATGAACAAAGGGGCATTTTATGAAATGTACTGTAACTGAATCGATATAGAATATTGTGGATGTTATTTATGATATGTATTAAATGAGAATGTAAGATATGTTAGGAGAATGTTTTAAGGATGTGTTAGATTAAATAATGAGATTCAGTGTAACAACCTAATAAGGGTAGTATTCTGGAATACAACACATTTCATGATCCCCTTCCCAGAATCTATCCAACAAAAACCTTTACACGATTCTCGGAACAAAATTCCAATCGAAGCACGCCAAGCCTTGCTTACGCTTCTTGGAATTTTGACATTAAAATAGTTGACAAAAGTCAACTCCAAAAACTATAGAAGGGGAGTGGTTTTCAATTTCGCCATCAGCCTGATTTCAGAGGCGGAACCGCTGGCCGTGTGTCCGGTCAAACATATCTTAAATTTAAATACAATTAAAATTAATCTATTTTCAAATTTTCTAAATGTTTTCGGTCTTTTATTTTTTCACCGTCGACGCTCCGGGCTCTTCTCCCATCGTTTGGGAAAGCACGGCCCGGAGTACAACACCAACGTGCCGTATAAAGAGCTGTGTGAGCAACTCCCTAAGTTGCGACAACATCCCGGCAATGACGCTACAGGTTTCGCTTCACGACTGAAGCGGGCCATCGCACATGCAGGGAGGCAGCTGAACGCTGCTACGGACAGGCGAGTGGGGCCGTCTTCGCCACCCGCTTGGAAAGGATGGTGAAATCCGTAATAATCAAGGGCGTTAGGGGGGACAGCCCCGGCACTTCCTACGTACCGTAAGTGAGGCTTCTTTACACGAAGTGGTCGCCCAGCTCATTCAGCTGGAGCGATCAGAGAAAGAGATACTATGCTCCCTACGTTTGGGGACCAGGCCGGGGCCGGCGATCAGCCGCCCAATCGCCCGGCTTTGAGCACCAAGCACCCCCCCCCCCCCCGACATTTTCTGACACCGCTTCTCCGCCCGCACCCGCCCCGCACGCCCTAAGCCCGGGGCCACACCCTTTGTAAGTCCAATCCCGACGGACCATAACAGCCATCAGATTTAGGACAGGACTTTCGATCCTCGTCACTCAACACATCCACCAGGCTATATGCGGGGTGAATACTACGACCACTTGTAGCGTTCTACGAACGCACAATTCTGCGCAGGTAAGGTTCCTACCTTCAAAGAACTTTCTTACCTGAGAGCGTTGCACGCGCCCACAGACGCGTGCACCAAAGTCCCACCATAGGGCCTGCAACTCGCAGCCAACGTTGAGACCGACACCAAAAAGCAGGGAACAGAACGTCCCCAAAGCTTTTTATTTTTCCTACAAAAACAATTCCCAAAATGCCATACATGCTGCCTGCGCCCAGGAACATCTCATCGAACCGGCAATTCCGAAATTCGATACAAAAGAATTGCTATCATCAAAGAATGAGCCGATCAACGGATGCACGTGCGGGTAATCTAACGCAAGGACCACCCAAATCCGTTGAACAACAGAAGGCAGCCACGACCTATCGCAATCGAATATATCCCAACGAGATTTCCGATAATTTATGAGGAGTTAAGCCAACAAAGGCAATACTCCGGTCCCACGGCCACGCTAGAATTTCGCACCATTATAAAGATCTAATGGATTTCGATTCCGGGTACCAAGTTCAAATAAGACCCACGGACCGCACGTCAAAACAATCGCCGAATATCTCTGGTCTGGGCGCCAGATGTTCTGTGCAAACAGAAGGCCGTGGAAATGAAATTCTATCACCAATGATAATGATGTATGCAAGGAATGACTTTCTCCTTTCAGGAAAATAGGAAATTACCCCTGGGATGAAATAGCATGCTGCTAACAGAGATTTCCGGAATTCTGTTAGCAGATCGAATAGAAAAATTTTTCCGTACAGATACGGATACCAGTTTGGAATCTGGATATCTGTGTGGGCAGGCAGACAGTCTAATTCGGATCGCCACCGGGACGAGAGCTCTGTATCGAACGGTCGGGATTGAACTTTCGAGCATCCGAGGAGGTCGAGAACAAGAGAGAGCTCGACGAGGAGGTATCCGTCGTTTCGCCCTTGCGCCAGAGTATCTCGCCGCGAAACTATTAAAGGTAATAGTAAACCTTCCGTGTCGTAAAAAGGAAATGTGTGTCGGTTCTCGTGTAATTCGGATTTATACGTTGAAGTTTATGTGTGGCGAAAGATGCTAAAACATTTACAATAAAATAGAAAGTGAAAAGATCTCTCAGCGTTTTATTTGTGACAATGCCCATGTGTTCCAGGTTGTTTCTCTATTCGTGAACAATGTTCGGCGGAACAGTTCGGTGACACTTCGACCATACTTATCCGCCAAAGTGGTGACCGCGACGCGAGTAAAAAGAACACGCACCAAATACAAAAAAAATGAACACGGGCGAAAATTAAAACGTGAACACTCGAGAGAAAACGGACAAACAATTCAAACAGTTTCCGAAACGCAACACTTAATCAGTGATATCACCAATTAAAACAAACAGTGAGTTGCAGTGAAAGTGCAGTGCCCACCTGAATGCAGCAAATTTTGCCACAAGGACGAGGATTCATCTCGTCGCTCACGGACGCCCAACGACAGGAAAACAGCGTATCCGCAAGTCATTCTTTTCCTTATTTTGTTTTTATTATATTTTAAAAAGCAAGTTTCTTTTAAATATATTTTCTCTCTCTTGTGAAAGCTCTTTCTGAGCCCAAAGTGAAATTTGTAAAGCTCCTTCACAACCGAAAAGTGAAAAACCATTTTTAAAATTGACAAAGCTCCTTCCGAGCGAAATTTAACTTTAAAAGTAAGTTACAAAAAGCAATTTTCGTCCTTGCATATTGTTTTTTTTTTCGTGTTCTTGTATTGTGTTCAAATAGATAGTAAAACATTTATTCCTTTGCAATTGCCAGTGTAAGCTCCTTCCGAGCAAAAATTTAAAACAAACGTACGCACAAATTTACAAACAAACAACAACAAAGAAATACATTTAAATCAATAAGTCAATTACAAATATTTAAAAAAAAAAAAAAAAAAAAAAATGTGTGTGCTTAAATGCAACACCGAATAAATATTAGTAAACTGCAATTAAGGAAGCTCAGATACAAATATTCAGAAGTAAAATTTTTGTAAGCTCCTTCTGAGCCACTTTGCAATAAGATTTATGCCACACCATTTATAGATACGACATTAAAAGAAAACTTAATTGTAAGAAATTTACAAAGCTCCTTCTGAGCCAGAAGTGAAATTTGTAAGCTCCTTCAGAGCCTGAAGCACACGCGAACCGACGACACACTCGACAAATTTTTTCTCGTTTTTCTCCTTTCGTGACGACGGCGAAATACAAGGGAAATTAATCCCCCGAAATAAAGGCAACGAAGAAACAGTTGCGCATCCGCGAAAAAACTTCGATAGTCCTCACCTCCTCGTTCTTCTCGTCCTCCTCCGAACGGAAAAGTTTCTCTCTGTCCGCTCGCAGCACAGTCGAACAACACGTAGGATCCCCTGGTGTAGGCCCACCCTTTTACTATCTTTGGAAAATAGATAGAATCCTTTTGTGCTAGGCCAATCCCTGAAAATTAAATCTTTGGAATCAGCAGGTCGTTTTACCGCGTTCCACTCGAAAAAAGTAAACGCGACCCTATCGTTAACAAGCGATCCGCGCACCGAGCGACGGATTTACGACGCGAAATTTCAAAGCAGATGCCAATCACGAGGTCCCAATCTTCGGTCGAAACAGCGACAATGGCAACTAGCAGGGACACTTCCTCGACGCCATCTCAACCAACTCCCTTACGGGAAGCCGACATACGCCCCTATACGGACCAACGTCCACGAAGGCCGAACGTCATATTACCGGACTTCACGTCCGACGACCCAGAGTACTGGTTCGGTTACGCCGAAAAAGCTTTCAGCGTGGAAGGAATCACCGACGAGGAGGTGAAATTCCTCGTGGTAACACGGGTACAAGACCCAAAATTGCTTCCATATGCGAAGTGTTTAATAAAAACCCCATTTCCGCAACCGTACACGGCGTTTAAGGAGATGGTGACTAAATCGCTTGCGACGTTTATTACGGTCGACCGACACCTCTGGGATGGGACCATCCCAGCGCGCCGCCTATTTCCGTGCGCTGGCCGGCACGGACATGTCCGAGACAGCCTTAACGGCTATATTTAGAGAGTCTTTGCCAGAATACGTTCAGGCAATCGTCGCGCCTCTAGCCGAATCTGGTCTCGATGAGCTAGCGCGACACGCCGAGGCAGTAATGGCCACGGACAGATCCCGAACGGATCTCCAATTCCAACGGCAATTCCTTCCCCGCGCAAAATCCACCTCTGCCCCAACCACGAACCTCCACGGTAACGTGCACTCATGCAACACAGACGAGCAATCAGATAGGACGGTTAGGCAGGCAGGTCCAGCAGTTGCAAGCGCAACTGAATAACCTCAGCGTGGGGAACAATTCATGGCCTAGCCGTGACAGATCGCGACGCCGAAGCAGGTCGCACGAAAACTTTAGACGCGGGCGCGGCAGATCGCGCACGCTAGCCAACGAAAACACCTTGGGCAGGTGTTACTTCCACCATCGTTTCGGGGCACAGGCCAGGAGGTGCAGGCAACCTTGCAACTGGATTCAGTCTCGTTCTTTAAACTAGAACTGCCGACCGTAGAAAAAGCGCAAACGGCCGGCAGCCCCCAATTAAGTCGCTTGTCAATTTACGACGTGAAGTTAAATGTGGACTTCATTATTGACACAGGTGCGGATATTTCCGTTCTTCCGCGCCCATACGCACCTGCAAATCGGTTGCCGGGTAAATTGAGATTGTTCGCCGCGAACAATACTCCAATTAAAACCTACGGACGAAAATTTATAACTTTAAAAATAGGCCTACGTCGACCAATTCGATGGTACTTCGTAGTGGCCAATGTGACCGAACCTCTAATAGGTTCGGACCTGCTGCGACACTACAAAGTAGTAGTGGACGTAGCCCGCAACAGACTGATGGACCCGTTAACGTCTCTCTCTCAGCCAGTAAACGCAAAGGCGGGAGAGGCATTGACGTTAACGTGCACTGTCGCAAACGGACCATTCAGCGATCTGTTGCGAAAATTTGCGGATATAACAGTTCCGCTTAGCAATCCCCGGCGTGCAAAAGCCGGCGTTTTTCATCACATTGAAACGCGCGGCCCCCAGTGACCCAACCCCCGCGCCGATTGGCTCCCGAAAAATTGCGTGAGGCTCGTGCAGAATTTGAGTATATGCTCGACTTAGGAATCTGCCAGCCGTCCAACAGCCCATGGGCGAGCCCACTTCATCTCGTCAAAAAGAGTAACGGCGAGTGGCGTCCATGTGGCGATTATCGAATGCTGAACGCAGTAACGACACCCGACAGATATCCGATAGCAAACCTGCACGACTTTTCTTATAAGCTGCAGGGGTGCGAAGTTTTCTCGACCCTCGACCTCACGAGGGCGTACCACCAAATTCCGGTGGCTCCCGAAGATATATCGAAAACTGCGGTAACCACACCTTTTGGACTATTCGAGTTCAAGGTGATGACATTCGGTCTCCGAAATGCAGCGCAAACGTTTCAGCGCTACATAGACTCAGCTCTCCGCGGACTTGACTTCTGCTATGCGTATATCGACGATATACTCATAGCATCGAAAAACATGACCGAACATCGCTCCCATTTGAAGCAAGTGTTCGAACGCCTCCGAGATTTCGGCCTGGTAATCAATCCAGACAAGTGCCACCTCGGAGAAGCGGAAGTCAAGTACCTTGGCTATTGTATAAATGGCCAAGGCGTCCGCCCATTACAAGACAGGGTGGACGCCCTAATGCAGTTTCCTCGCCCCAAGAATGTGCGAGAACTTAGGCGTTATCTGGGCATGTTAAACTTTTATCGCCCAACGCTTCGAAACGCCGCACAGGTCCAGGCTCCTCTGAACGAATACCTAGTAGGAGCCAAACGAAACGACAAACGACCGATTCAATGGACCGAGTCAGCTGACCAAGCTTTTCGCTTATCGCAAGAACAGCTGGCGAATGCAACTTTGCTTCGACATCCCATCGAAGGAGCCCCATTGTGCATACAGTGTGACGCTTCCGACACTGCAATTGGGACCGTACTCGAACAAGAGTGCGATGGTACATGGGAACCGCTGGGCTTCTTCTCAAAAAAATTGAACCCGACGCAGCGACGATACAGTGCCTACGACAGGGAGTTACTAGCGATGTACTCCGCAGTAAAGTAATTCTGGGACATGGTCGAAGGACGCCAGTTGACGATCAAAACTGATCACAAACCACTGGTGTACGCTTTCCGAAAGAAAGCGGAAAGTTCAACTCCGCGACAGGAACGGCACCTGGATTTCATCGGGCAATTTAGCACCCGAATCGTATATGTTCCAGGTGCAGACAACGTAATTGCAGGCGCTTTTTCGCGTATCGATGCAATTAAACTCCGTGCGCAAATCGATGATGCCGACTTGGCACAGGCGCAAGCAGAGAACCATCAACTCGAGTCCCGATTGAAAGCGGAGACAGCACTAGTTCTGCGTAAACTTCCTTTCAACGACTCAAACGATGAAGTCTGGTGTAATGTATCGACAGGGACAGCTAGCCCTTACATCCCAGAAAAGTTTCGAAGGAATATGTACGAAACATTCCATAACCCAGCCCACCCAAGCGGACGCGCAGCCGCTGCAGCCGCCCGACGTAGATTCGTCTGGTCACATATGGTAAAAGACATAACAAATTGGGCACGCAATTGTTTGCAATGACAGCGTTGCAAAGTCGATCGACACAACGTGCTACAACCAGCACAGTTTAAGCTCCCCGAGGCACGTTTCGCCCATGTACACATCGACATTGTGGGACCGCCGACGTCGTCGAGAGGTTACATGTACCTCCTGACGATGATCGATCGCTTCACTCGGTGGTCAGAAGCAGTGCCACTACGAACAGAGACCGCAGAGAATGTGGCCAAAGCATTCTATTCGACTTGGGTCACACGTTTCGGCGTTCCAGCTACTCTCGCAGCCCATCGAGGACAGTGAGGCAGCGATTTTCAGGCAGCTGACCGATCTACTCGGCTGCCAACAAAGCCATAGGACAGCTTATCACCCCCAGTCCAATGGGATGATTGAACGATGGCATCGCTCGCTGAAAGCCTCACTGATGTGTTATGACGATAATCAATGGCTGGACGCACTACCAACAGTTCTTTTAGGCTTGCGCACAAGCATAAAAGAAGACCTGGGAGCCTCAGCAGCAGATCTGACTTACGGAACCAATCTGCGCGTCCCAGGAGAGTTCTTCGCCGATGGAGAACCACCGCTCGAACAGTTGCCAAATTTGGAAAACCTACGCAAACTCATGCGAAAGGTCAGGGCAACAGCTGTCGCCAGACACGGTTCCAAGAGGATATTTGTTCACCCAGAGATGGACAGCTGCAAGCACGTCTTCATCAGGGTGGACAAAGTTAGGAAACCTCTAAAACCGCCCTACGAAGGGCCATACAAGGTGCTGGATCGAATAAACGACCGAGTTTTCTCCGTTGACATCGACGGCAAGCCGTACACCGTCAGTGTCGAAAGACTGAAACCGTGCCACCTGGTACTACCACCAGATACCGTACTGGGACAAGTGCATCAAGAACCAGCGGCGGCAGCCGAAAGCTGCCCCATACGCCACCCAGCAGATTCCCACGAAACGCCAGACACGTCAAATGTTGAGATTCAACCAAACCCTCGCGAAATGGTCGCCACGGGGCGTCGGGCATCCTACACGGACCGATAACGCGGCAGCGCGCCCGAGATCTGCGTGCACAAGAAGACGCTGCGAAGATTCTCAATGTACGGCAACCTGAAACCCCAACTTCTGACAAGCGAAAAAGAACAGCGAAGGCGATAACTTTCGCTCCTCTACCACCCAAACACCGCCCAATGCGGTAGGGAGCACGCCCATAAAACACAACTACACCCCCCCGGCAACTAACTACTTCATATCGTGACTACGCCACTAGGGGGGGGGGGGGGTGATGTAGCGTTCTACGAACGCACAATTCTGCGCAGGTAAGGTTCCTACCTTCAAAGAACTTTCCTACCTGAGAGCGTTGCACGCGCCCATAGACGCGTGCCCCAAAGTCCCACCATAGGGCCTGCAACTCGCAGCCAACGTTGAGACCGACACCAAAAAGCAGGGAACTGAACGCCCCCAAAGCTTTTTAGGTCAAGCTCAACAATTATAATTCATCGTGCCTGAAACAAAGGTATAAACATCCATGCGTTCTATTCCTAAAAAAACAATTCCCAAAATGCCATACATGCTGCCTGCGCCCAGGAACATCTCATCGAACCGGCAATTCCGAAATTCGATACAAAAGAATTGCTATCATCAAAGAATGAGCCGATCAACGGATGCACGTGCGGGTAATCTAACGCAAGGACCACCCAAATCCGTTGAACAACAGAAGGCAGCCACGACCTATCGCAATCGAATATATCCCAACGAGATATCCGATAATTTATGAGGAGTTAAGCCAACAAAGGCAATACTCCGGTCCCACGGCCACGCTAGAATTTCGCACCATTATAAAGATCTAATGGATTTCGATTCCGGGTACCAAGTTCAAATAAGACCCACGGACCGCACGTCAAAACAATCGCCGAATATCTCTGGTCTGGGCGCCAGATGTTCTGTGCAAACAGAAGGCCGTGGAAATGAAATTCTATCACCAATGATAATGATGTATGCAAGGAATGACTTTCTCCTTTCAGGAAAATAGGAAATTACCCCTGGGATGAAATAGCATGCTGCTAACAGAGATTTCCGGTATTCTGTTAGCAGATCGAATAGAAAAATTTTTCCGTACAGATACGGATACCGGTTTGGAATCTGGATATCTGTGTGGGCACACAGACAGTCTAATTCGGATCGCCACCGGGACGAGAGGTCTGTATCGAACGGTCGAGATTGAACTTTCGAGCATCCGAGGAGGTCGACAACGAGAGAGAGCTCGACGAGGAGATTGCAAGACTCGGTTCCTAGGCAATAACTGCCAGAGAACCAGGTGAGTCGGGCTCAACTGAAACTGCATTGTGGTTTAGATTTTGTTGAACTAGAACTGGCATTTGATTGAGCAAGACAGGTTGCGTAGTTGGGTTTCTAGTAGGAAGAACAATTCGCCAACTAGTGTTGTATTTTTCTTTTAACAATTATTTGTGTCTTGGTCTTAACCAAACCATGTCTATGGCGCAATTGGTCTAGACTCGGTTGATGAATTCCGCTTGTAGCCCAATGAAAGAAGGGTGGTGCTGGTGGCAACACAGAAGTTCAATTCAAAAATTTCACAATTGTTTTATTTAAGTCCATAATAGTTCAAACCGGAACACAATTGTTTTATTTAATTTTCGATTTATATTTCTTTCTATTTCTTTAATAATTTATACGTTGCGGTGGTCGAACCGCACGCCAGACACTTTTCTCAACTTTTTCTAATTTAAACATTTTTATTTAACACCCGGAGAACACAACACCACGGTTTCACGACTGAATTTAAAGAGGAAGCCGACGTATCCAAAACCAACTCTCTCTCCGTGGGCACTCACCCGTGACGCTCAGGGTCTGTCCTGCTCTCTCCACTGGGAGTCAGCCCCTGTGTCCACCAATTCATACCCCTTTCTTCGTTTCCTTGTACAATGCACCGTTACTTTATAACGGCACATCTTACCAAGGATACTTATTGGGGGAGGTGTTGTTGTATTTATTATTTTTTATTATTATATATTGGCATGTACGAACCCGGAAGTTCATGATCTCATCGACCCGGCCCAGCCACTGT
Source organism: Microdon myrmicae (assembly GCA_963931805.1). Taxonomy (NCBI): domain Eukaryota; kingdom Metazoa; phylum Arthropoda; class Insecta; order Diptera; family Syrphidae; genus Microdon; species Microdon myrmicae. The sequence goes on from CAWVOU010000039.1 coordinate 40,489, forward strand.
TCCCTGCCCTGTGTGCTCTCCTTCCACGTTCGACAATCCGGTCCGATCTCCTCGAGGTCCAATCTAACATTGTCCTCCCATCTCCGCCGCGGCCGTCCCGACGGTTTCGTTCTCGTTAATTTACTGTCAAAAATTCTATGTACGGTCCTATCATCACCCTTGACGTGGTGCGGGGGCTTAAACTACCACGAATCACTCAGGACCTTGCAGCAACCAAATATTATCTATTGGGATAGGGATCATGCATTTTTAGGGAAGTTATTTTATTTTAAAATTTGCCTGTTGCTTGGTGGGAATGTGATATTGTATTTTTAACCTGATGTTTGGAATTGGGAAAGGGTATGGATTGGCGAGGATTTGAGGTGTATTTTAGGGAGGGTGATAAATAACTGACATTAATTATATAACACTAGTAGGAGCATCGACTGAATATTGCAGTGCTGGGTGAGTTCTATCAAATGTTTTCCACATTGGTTCTCAATGGTTGTATGAACCGACGTTACGGTTGGTGCGGTCTTGAAATTGACGCCGCCCGAAATCACACAGCCAAGTTCTGTTTGCTGGGCCATGGGGGTTCCTGATAATCCCCTAATAATCCCTTCTTTTAGAATGGCTGGATACACATCGCTACCAAGTAACATGTCGACGATGGGTCCGCAAGCCGAATGTCTTGGATATGACTCCACTTATCACAAGATATACTTTGCGTCGGAACATAGCTGTCAGTTTGGGTAAGACCAACGACTTCAGCTGAATGTTAAAGTCGCCACTGGTATTCGGATGCATCGTTACTGACACCGCATGCCTGGATACTCTCGTATTGGCTTCTCCAACCCCTCGGATGTGAGCGTGATTCCTTTCCATCTTGAGCCCTAGAAATTGTACGGCAAGCTCAGAGGTGAAAGAAGCCTCCGCCCCAGGATCGAATAATGCTTCCAGCAGCACAGGTTGTCCAACAGTTGGGAAGACCGTAACTAACGTAGTAGGCAGAAGAACGAACCGTTTGTACTTTATGGGTTTCGGCTACGTGCATATTGTATACTGAAGCAGTCCTGGGGGGGGGGGGGGGGGGATACAAACTTCTGGGAATCATTCAACTGTGTGTGTTGAGTGGAAGAGGAAGTGGATTCGGATGGTGACTGGCTAGCCACCATTGAACGGGGTTCATCGGCATGCTATTTGTTAGCAGAGTCAGTTGTGTGCAGCAACGAATGATACTTCCTTTTGCATGTCAAACACGTGAACATTTTGCACAGTATGTGCATCTGACAGGCAGTTGAAACACAGTTTGTTTCTCCGAACGACTTCCTGTCGTTTGCTCGGATTCAACGCCCTGAATCGGTGGCAGTTCCTAATTGGATGGGACCCCTGGCACATACGCTCGATAGTCTACGTACGTTGCAACGTGCAACGGTTTTGATATCTTTTGACCAGGGTTGCCCATGCTGATTCGAAATTGCCGTCGACTATCGCAGTGTTTCGCAGCAGACGTTCCGTTTCTCCACTCAAATTCACCTTGAGGTAGTGCAGCCAGTGCACATCGGCTATGGAGGTATTCCTGATGATGAGGCCCTCAAACAAGCCTTTGAACCCCGGCCAAGTCTGATAGGAGCCGGAGAAGGTTGGTATTTTGACGGGGAGAAGCTTTAATTCCGCCGTTGGCGCCTTTGATCCTCCCATTGAGCGCTTGAAAGAATTGTGCAATAGGGATTGGGACTATATGTGGTGTAACTGTGCCTTCATCTCAGAGGAGTAGCTGTAGTACAATTCCTTGAGCTAATTGAAAGTCAACTCGTCCAAATATTTCGCCTTGGCCTCATCACTTGGAGCTGCGATTATTTTTTGATGAAGCCCCTTGCGTCTTCGAACGATTGCTCCAATTTTCTTAACCACGCTTCATTCATATGCATAGATTTGGCTGAATGCTCCAAGGGCAAGTATGCTTTATGATCGGAGGTTAATTCGGTCGGGATGTTCTGCAAGCCATTTATCAATTTCGACGTCCTTTGCTTGCTCATGGTGTCTTGTAGAGATTATAACCCACACCGAGTAGATATACGCACCTACTTGCACGCGGGCTGACAATGCAACCTCTTAAACGGACCTGGTGGGATGTGAAAATGCCTAAAGGTTTACTTGCGCTGAATTTTATAAATTGTAGACAAATAAATACAAACTATGCATTTTTGAAAAGTGGACTGTATTTTGATTTTTTTGCTAAATAATTATAAGTTCCACGTTCAGTTAGTCGAATGGTGGTTTGAAAAACTGCCTTTAAACTAATCGATCCGCTTCAGAATCTATCTTTACCACATCAGCCGTTTATTCTGGTGTTGTATTCCAGAATACTACCCTTATTAAATTTAACACTGAATCTCCTAACACATCCTTAAAAACTTCACTTAACATATATTACATTCTCACTTAATACATACCATTCATAAACATTCACAATATTACCAGTTACAGCACACTTAATAACCTGCACCTTTGTATTTATTGAAAACATAGCAACTTGGATTTTCATCCGAATTGAATGTGAAAAGTCAGAGAGAAAAAAATTGAATAGAAAAAAAATTCAGTTCATAAAGTTCGTTTGAGATTGTAAGTTGAATTGTGAGTTTGGAAAGTTGAGTTAAGAGCCCCTAAGTTGAGCCGTTGAATTTAAAAAAGGGTTTTTCTTGTTAATGGCGCCTCAGCCAGTTCTAACTGGACTTTCACCAAAGGAAGGTCCGCCTGCGACGCGGATCATAATACGTGGAGAATTCTTAGGAACCAGAGCGAGTGATCTAATTGGTTTAACTATTTGCGGATGTGACTGTCTTCTATCAGCAGAGTGGAAAAGTTGTAATAAGATTGTTGTGCGTACAGGACCAGCAAAGGAAGAAAAGGAATAATAAAAGGTCCCCGCTCTTCCCTCAACCGAGGAAGCACGGCGACGGACGTCAACACTGGTGGCAGCGGTGGGATACATTCAAAGGATCCCAAATAAAAAGAAGAAAATAAGAAGAAAAAAAAAACAAGAAAAAAAAATTTTTTTAAATAAAACAAAATTTAAAACAACAAAAAAAAAATGTTTATAAGAAGAAGAAAAAAGTAAACATAAAACAACGAAAAACAAAGTAAACAAAAATTTAAAACAACAAAAAAAAAATTGCTTATAAGAAGAAAAGTGAACACAAGAGAAATAACCAAATAAGAAGAAGAAAAAAAAATTTTCAAGAAGAAAAGAGAGAAAAAAAAACAGGAGAAATAACCAAACCAAAATAAGAAGAAAAAAAAAAAAACCCCGACATAAAACAACGAAATAAAAAGAAAAAAAAAGGAAAGCAGCAAAGACCAGGATGAGCAATCAACTTTAGGACGTGAAGTCTGCCTGGCGTCAAAGAAAAAAAAAATCTAAAAAGAAAAAGAACCACACAAAGGAAACAACCAAGGAAAACTGAAGAAAAAAAAACAAAACAGCAACACTCAAGACTGCTATCAACAGTACAACGACAACATTTAGTAGAGTAAGAATTTTTTTTAGCGACTTTTCTCTCTACTTTTTTTTAGGAATATTTTCTACTTGGAAGCTCTCCTTATCCCAATAGAATATTTTTTGGATAGAAATTTCTATCTAAATTATTTGCAAATTCTCATTTCAGTATTTCGAAGACATTTCCGTTTTTTTTTCTTTCTTTCTCGTCGAATTTTCTTTCTTTTCAGTTTTGGGACCAATTTATTTTTCTTTCCTATATATATATATATATATTGAATAACCAAAAGAAAGGCCAATTTTTCCATAACCATATTTTTAAGTTAACCATATTTTAAGAATTGAATTTTCGCCATACATTATTTTAAACTTTCACTATTACGAGTCCATATTACACGAGACAGGCGGCTAGGCAGGGGGAAGAACAAATCCACTATCAACCGATACACATTAAACCCCCTGAAATGGCTCTCTCTGTCGGAATTTCTGATGTTTTCAGAATCGTCCCCACCTTTGACGGGAAACCCTGCGACTTAGGTAAATTCATTTCCGGGGGAGACGTTTTATTTAGATCCATAAAGAAGGCAGACCCGGATATATACGAGACATTTTTAGATCTAGTCAAAAATAGACTAGAGGGTCATGCTTACGATCTGATCAGGTATAGCAAAATCGCTAAGTGGGAGGATTTAAAAGATAAACTCGAATCGGAATATGAAGAGGAGCAATCTCGGTCGACGGCACACAATGAGTTGATTTCTCTGAAACAACGCTACAGAGAAACCGTCCGGGAATACGGCGATAGAGTCGCGAATGCTCTAAGGACTTTAAACTCTGCCACGTGTGAAATAACAGCAGACGCGGTGGTTAGGGAATATTTAATAGAAGAAAACATAAAATTGGCCGTACAAACATTTGAGGATGGACTAAACAACGAACAGCTAAAGATACTAGCTAAAGTCCATGGGGGAAACAATTTAAAACAGTCGATTGCACATGTAGTGTCACATGCGGCTCGAATGGACAACTCTCCCAGGTCATATCAATACTATGAAAAACCTACATTCAATCGTATAGTCTGCCAAACCTGTGGTAGGTCAGGGCATACACAGGACACATGTTATCGGAACATGCAATCCAACTTTTTTCCGAATAGACAACCCATAAAAAGGGAATATAACATTGTATGTAATTTCTGTGGACGGAATAATCACACAGAGAATGAGTGTAGATACAAGATATCTAGGAATGGGTCGGCTTCAACAAATTACCAACAAGGTACAACAACGCGTAACCCATTCCGAAATAATCCTACAAACTCTGAAAATCGTTTTGGTGAAAATTCTAGGACCACCAATAGACAAAACGATAGACAAAATGTTCACTTTTCTCGGGTGCAAGAGTCGGAAAACGAGGCCTGACCCCAACCAAAATTGATGGAAGACAGACCAAATTTTTCTGTTTACAGCATTAGATCTTTGGAAATAGATAACGACCATTTTAATGAAGCTCCTAGCCAAATTTACCCTGAGCCCACATACTCCTATAAACCAAGCCATATAAACGAAGATAACCCTGTCCCTAATATAAAGACTCCGATTCATACTCCCATTCTGGAAAACAATTCAGCAACACAGACTGAAAATCCGAAATTTTCAGCAGTATTAAAGACTGAAATCGCTAATATCTCAGATATCCCTATTGACAACGCAGACACTTCAGCAACCAAGACTGAAAACTCAGCAGTATTAAAGACTGAAAATTCGGATCCTGCAGAAAATATACAAACAGAAATCCCGAATATTTCGGCTATCCCAATAGACAACCCCGACACTTCAGCAACAAAGACTGAACATTCAGCAGTGTTAACGACTGAAAACCCAATAGTTGCAATAAAAGTCGAAACCCAAGTCAGTTCAGCAGCTAATACTGATGAACAAATCTTTTCTGCAGCAAAGACTGAAGGATTGAATGTTTGTACAGCAGATTTAACTGAAGAAATAGTTCAAACAGCAAATAGTACTGGGAACCAAGATGTTCTAACAGCTAATAAGTCTGAAGAACTATTCGAATCAGTAAATGAGACTGAGAAACTAAACGATTCATCAGCAGTGAGTAAGACTGAAAAGGTAAACGTTCCGACAGAAGTTAAAGCTATAGAAAATGATGACATTGAGCCGAAGACACTAAACATTTTAAATAACGATACTGAACAGCAACACGAAGTAATGAAAATTGAAAATAATAATTCAATTAAAGAAGTTAAAGCTATAGAAAATGATGACAATGAGCCGAAAACACAAAAAATTTTAAACAACGAAAACAAACACAGACACTTACTCAAACACGATATAATAAATAATGAAAATAATAATTTAACTAAAATAGGTACGGAAAAGGAAAACCATATAAGTACATTACAAATTCTTTTTTTCAACAATAAACATTTATTCAAACACAAAATACAAAAAAATAAAAAGTTACACAATCATTTAGCACATTTGAAATCAGTTCTTAAGAAGATTTTTGGTATTATGCATTTCTATACAATAATCATAGTAATAGGCCCAAAAAGGTTTTGGAAAATTTTCCATAAATTTAAGGAAAAAATAAACACATAACAAATGGCCTTTGTTTTTTTATTCAATATATATGAACTAATCAAACAATTGTAAGAATTGACGAAAACGAAAAAAAAAAAAAAAAAAAAGTTAAAGAGGGAGAATAACAAAAGAAAATTTTAGAGGTGGGAGAATAACAAAAGAAAATTTTAGAGGTAATATATATATTGGAAATTTTGGAATTAATATATATTCGAACGGAAAAGGAAAGAAAGGTAATTTTAGAGGTAATATATGTATTGGAAATTTTGGAATTAATATATATATATTCGAACGGAAATGAGAATTTTGAATATTAATATTATGTAATTAATATAATAAGTAATAATAACTTTTGGATAAGAAAACAAAAGGTTCCAAGCAGAAATATTTAAATTTAATTAGTTAACATGTAATGTAAATAGACTATTTGTACTATTTTTCTAGTGTTAAGACCTTTTTGATTATTGGAAAAATTTAGTTAATATATAATGTAAATAGATTATTTTTCTAGTATTAAGAACTTTTTGATTATTGTAACCTTTGATGAAAGATTAATTTTGAAAACCATTGTAATGTAATTGAACGAAAATCCAAGTCTTTAATTAATCTTAATTTAATATATAGTTACTAGAAAATTATTCTCTTCAAGGATAATTTTCTTTCTCGAAGAAGGGTGGGATGTTGTATTCCAGAATACTACCCTTATTAAATTTAACACTGAATCTCCTAACACATCCTTAAAAACTTCACTTAACATATATTACATTCTCACTTAATACATACCATTCATAAACATTCACAATATTACCAATTACAGCACACTTAATAACCTGCACCTTTTTATTTATTGAAAACATAGCAACTTGGATTTTCGTCCGAATTGAATGTGAAAAGTCAGAGAGAAAAAAATAGAATAGAAAAAAAGTTCAGTTGATATTTGTCAGCCGTAAAGAAAGGTTGAGAATGATTTGTTATGGAGCAGCTAGCGTCGCAATAACATATTAAGTTTATTAATTATTAACTTTAAATAATTGTTTGTTATTGTTGTTTAAATAATAATTAGCGCTAAAGCAGATTTCGGCTTGATTGACTTTGTAAATAAACAGAATAGTCGCAATTGGGAAATCTTAAAAGCCAGTTGTACGTGAATTATAAGTGAGTTGTTTTTGGAAAATCATAACAGTCAATCAAAAAAAAATAATAAGTCCACGCTCTTCCCTCATACCGAGGAAGCACGGCGTCCGGACTACAACACTGGTGTCGAATCACCTTAGGTACACTACGACGTAGTTGGCCATTTTATTAAGCTCCAACCCAGCCGGTAAGTAAAATTAATAATCAATACCCTTTGTTTTGTTTCATAGTTTTTTTCTCATGAATTATTTGTGTTGGGGTATAATTTCAAGGGAACAATGAACAGCGAATTGTTATAAATCTGTTGTACGGCAAATATTCACTGGCGAAAAACTATGGCGCCAGTATATGATTCAATTAGCATTTTATTCCCACAAATCTAGTAGCCATATGATCAACTTGTCACGAAAGTATTTGGAGTTCCAGTACAGCACACTATATAATTTTCCAATTTAGAATATGTTAAGATAAGTTTTTAATTCATCGCTTATTTGAAAACACTGTATTGTTTTAGAAAACCAGCAGTCAAGATCATAGTACAGCAAAATTATGACGCGAATATAAAGTAAAACATTCCAATAGCCTGCTTAAATGTAATCACCTGTTGGTACGTAAAATCAATGTCCCAATCGGGTGTGGTTAATTGTTGTAAATTACTATTCCATCCGATTAAGGTTTAATCTTGAAATTATCATTTTATGAAACAAGGATTTATGTTATATCGCCGCCGTTGTTACACTTTTAACCACACCGCAAAACACTCTATGGAAAATTTAACAAGCCTCATACTTGTTAAATAAGGCCAAGACCGAATCCTGGTTGTAGTGCCGATGATGATGATGATGATAATGAAAGTAGTGTGTTTATGGCGTCCCTGCGGCACTCAATCATCACCTCATCAGTTCAAACCTTGAAATTGCCCCCTTGTGAGCGCTTCTGGCGTCGTCTCGAAATATCCCTTGAGAGCGCTTTTGGGGCTTGGTGCTCCGGCTACCGGGGCGGGCTTTTTGCGCATGGGCGAGCTTACATGTTCTGAAAGCACATTAATTGCATGTTTTAATGAACGAATGCGAATGTTTGAATTGTGTTTTATTTTAGAGGGGCTATCTTTAGGCGTACAACTCTTGGGTATTGAAACGAAAGCACATTAATTGCGCGTATATTAATTGTGTACATGAATGAATTTTTTGTATCTAACTGCAGGATCATCAAAAAAACTCAATTTTCAGCGGTGTTGGAATCTTTTGCTTATATTATTGAATGAAAAAATGATTGCAACAATTTTATCCCATTATCTAATTGCAAGATCATCAAAAAACCCCCCAGTTTGCAATTGCGTGTGAGATAGCGTTGTTTTTAGCAGTGTGGTATAAAAGGGCTGTGTCCTCTCGCGTTCTATACATTTCATCTGTGAATATCTGCCTTCAAACGGTAAGTTATCTTAAATTAAACATTGATCATTCCGTTCCGTTAAAATTGAAAATACTGTTTATGCGCATGAGAATTGGCAGTTAAAATTGAAAATACTGTTTTTATGTATTGCATTTGGCCGTTAAAATTGAAAATTAATAGCTGATTGTCTTGGGTATTGAGAGCTTTTTGTATATTAATTGGTGCTACATTACGTGTTGGTATATCGATCGAATTTTTAATGTGTCGTATAGTTTTTGTGGGTTTACGCTTTATCGTTTACAAAAGCTTTGAAAGAACACATTAATACTGGATATATTATTAGTCATTGAGCTGAGTAATATATAAGCATTTTTTGGATATTATTGCTATATTAATTGTGTTATCGAGAGATTGTATGAATTTCACAATATCATGTAATTGTGGCGTCATCAATATAACTCAAATTATTAAGTGTATTAAGAGTGATTGTATGAATTTCACCATATTATGTAAGTGTGGCGTCATCAAGATAACTCAATTTTTAAGTGTATTAATGAGTCAATGAGTCTTTGTGTGGATTTCACCATATATGTAATTGCGGCGTTGCTACGGACCGACCTTGAGTCCAGGTCTCCCCAGCATCCACTAATCCCCTTTCGTTAGTTTCCCTCTTTACCTTTAAACGGAGACCAACTCGCCCAGTAGTTAATTTGCATAAACTACTTTATGCAAATTCTACTTGGCAAAGAAAATAAAAACCGGTGTTGACGTCAAATAGTTAAATAAAACGTCAACGGCGAAAAAAAATTAATAAGTAAGTCATTCGACGTAAAACCTTGAATTCATTTCGACGTTAAACTACGCTCGAGGCTTGCCATTAAAATCAACATTGTATTGAAAGTAAAGTTTTAATACAAAAGAAACCAATTTTATCCATTAAATAATTGGTTCGTCTGTGTACGTGATCGGCACAGAAGGATACCTTACCATCAGTTGAACTTCATTTTGACAAAGTGACCGATAAGAACAACACAACGAAGCTGAACAGGGGAGCAGCCATCAACGCATCCTACAACCAGTCGCAGACAACAGAAACAGAACCACCAACTGCTGACAAGCAGCTTCTCCAACGACCACTCTCGGTGTCCAAAGTAAGTCCCCTTTTATTTACAAATATAATATAATTACCGATATTAATAAATTGTTAGTAATGACATAACAATTTTGGCGCAGCCGGTTACCACCAGCTGAGATTTGTATCGAATCCGTCGGGGATACAAATCCAGTCCTGGGAAGAGCCCTGGGGCTCTAACGTCCCTATGTGGACTAGGGGAACCAGCGGTCAGGTTAAAAGAAAATAAAAGCCGTATAAAAGAAAAAAAAAACAAATAAATATATTGGTTCTCTTTTTCTCCGTTACGTTTTTCAATTACAGGTAAGAGGAAGAACTGAAGGGGGGGAAGAACATTCACCCAAATATTTTTCGTTGTTCTAGTGTTCTCGTTTCAGATTTTTATCTTCTTCTTTCTGTTTATTTATCTAGATCGGGTCTTGTCTCTCATCGGTGGGTTGTTTTAAATTGGTTCTTGCCTCTGATCGTTGGAACATTTATTTAAATAAAATGAATCCTTCATCGTTGGATTATTATTCCGCTATCGTGTTTTCGTTCGCTACGGTTAAAAGCGAACTGCGGTCAGAATAATCCGGGTAGCCCCCATACGCAAACAATTAAACGCGCG
>CAWVOU010000040.1:0-33091 GCA_963931805.1 Microdon myrmicae
AACAAACCACAATAAGGGATGGATCGGTTCCTCAAAAATATAACAAGAAGAACCACGTCGATATAAACTCAAATAGTCAAGTCACCCACCATAGAAGTAACAAGATTGACTACGAGAATGCCAGCACCAAAAGGTATACTCCGTTCTTGGCAAATTATTGGGTGCCGGCAGTACAACTGGAAAAGCATTCATGCGATATAACCGTTGACACGGTAATATACTGTTCAATAGCACGGCGGATGACATTAACGGAAAACTAAATGGTACGAGGTATATCAACGGGCGCATAAAGAAAAGCTTCTCTTCTTCATTATCTTCTGCTGATGCGGTATAGTCTGTCGATCTGTCTGGTGCTCTAGAAAGTGTTTTTTGAATTTTATTTGAAGTAAACGTTAAAGTGGCAATAATAAGTACTAGTGAGAATAAATTAATATTTGAATTATATAAGAGTTTTTTTGTGACACCATAAAATCCTTGTAAGAGGCCGCCACAGCCAACTATTGTAGTTGTCTTCTGGATACATCGCTGCGCGCAAACCAACTATTGGAATTGGCTGTTGGAGCGATATATTTGCCTGCACCACAGCGTGTTGCACACCCATACAAGATCAAGCTGACTAAGAATTGAAGCCGATGGACCATTTGAAGCGACGTACGTTCTTCGATTGGGCTCTGGAAAAATTGCGCCAAGATGATGAATTTCATCGCAAAATCATCTTCAGTGACGAAGCTCATTTTTGGCTCAATGGGTTCGTCAATAAGCAAAACATGCGTTATTGGTCGGGTGAAAATCCGCATGTGCTTCATGAATCACCACTTCATCCACAAAAAATAACTGTTTGGTGCGGTTTGCATGCCGGCGGTGTCATTGGGACATATTTTTTCGTCCACGATAACGATCGTCACGTACTGTGAATGGCCATCGTTATCGCGCCATGATTACCGATTATTTTTGGCCCGAATTGGAAGATATGGACTTGGGCGACATGTGGTTTCAACAGGACGGTGCCACAAGCCACACAGCACTCGATACAATCGATTTATTCAAGAGTAAGTTTGATGAGTGTGTTATCTCAAGAAATGAGCCAGTCGGTTGGCCGCCTCGTTCGTGCGATTTAACGCCTCTAGACTATTTTCTATGGGGCTACGTCAAGTCATTGGTCTATGCCAACAAGCCGACGACGTTGGAAGAGCTCAGAGCCAACACTGAACGCGAAATAGCGGTCGTTCCGGCCGAAATGTGTGGCCGAGTCATCGAAAATCGGGTCCAACGAATCGACCGCTGCAAACGTTCCCTTCGGTGGCCATATGAACGAAGTCGAGTTCCATTCATAAATGTTTTGATTGTACTTCAAGCCGATGATAAAGTTTTTGAAATATCTCAAATGGTTTGCATTTTATTTTAAAAAAAAAGTTGTCAAGTCCCTATTGGAAAACCCGATATATTCTTGTGTGCATCTACTCAGCGTACGCCAATAATAAGAAGACGAAGCAAACATTTTAAGGGATTGTAATTATAAATACTTTTTTGATATTGAAAAGGATAGCATTGCGGTATGTAAAAAGTTCTTTATAGAAAGATTTGATATAACTATAGGCAGACTACATAGGAAAAGACTTACGTGGAAAAATGAAAGGATCTTACCGAAAGAGTCTTGAGAAACTAGTGGATGCCGTAAAAGGTCATATATAAAATTGTCCACACTATGAAAACCATTACAGGCGTCCTAAACATCGAAACAGAAAATACCTGAGTTCTGATGTGAACTTAAGAAAAATGTACAACCTGCATGCCGACAAGTGCGAAGAGAACAATACAACATTTCTCAGCGAGCAGATATATAGGACAAATTTTATGAATCATTTTCATTTAAGTTTTCATCACCCAGATACACTTTTGGGAAATGGGGGACAATGTAAGGTTTGACATTGAGGAGATCGGATCAGATGGTCAAGCGCGGAAGGAGAGTGCACAGGACAGGGAGCGTTGGCGCAGCCGAGTCAGTGAAGTCATTGGTGCCTATAGACCAATAAATAGTAATAGTATTAAAATTATAGGTCAGAAGCCGGTTTTCAGGCACTACACAGGTTCCCATAGTTTGCATGAGAACACTACTGACAACGGACTACGAGTCATCGAACTGGAAGCATCGAAAAACTTGGTCGTTTCAAGTACCAGGTTTCCGCGTAAAGATATCCACAAGGCCACCTGGGTATCACCTGATGGAGCCACTCGCAACCAAGTTGACCACGTGTTGATAGATCGCCGCCACTCCTCGACCCTGATGACGGTACGAACGTACCGAGGTGTCAACCTCGACTCGTATCACTATCTTGTTGGTACAGTTTTCCGAGCGCGGATTGCCTTACTGAGACGTATTGCATCCGCGGATCACGTTCGAATCAAAACGGCTGCCTCACGCAATGAGAACACCAGTAACACCTTTGGTCATGCGTTAAGACTCGCCCTCGAAGAGCTCGACGGAGGGAGAGTAAGTCCTTGGGCCAGAATGCCGGGCGTAGAAGAGAAATGGACACGCCTTAAGAATACTGTCATTAGTACTGCCAACTCCATTTTAGGCAGTAGTCGTAGAGATCGGAGCGACTGGTTTGATGATGAGTGAAAACTAGCGACTGAACGTAAGAATGCCGGGCAATGCAGTAGTCTCATAGGATGCGCGAGGAGAACTACAAAGAGCTCAGAAGATCTAAAAAAAAAGACTTCGCAGGCAAAAGAAACGTGCCTGGGAAAAAAATCTAGTCTGTGGAATAGAGAAAAGTAGAGAGCGAGGTCCGCACCAGGCGCGGAAGTTCTACCAAATAATCCGCAGTATGACGCGGTATACACCACGCTGCACTTACTGCAGGGATAAAGAGGGTAATCTGATCACCGAACCTGAAGGCATTCTGGAGCGATGGGAAGTGCACTTCAATGAATTGCTAAATGGTCAGCCCACAGAAGAATTGGAGGCTCCACCAATGTAAGATCAAGTCCAACTGCTGCCGCCACTGAGCATTGAGGAAACATTAAAAGCCACAAGACAGCTCAAATCAAATAAAGCCGCCGGAGCTGATGGCATACCAGGTGAACTGATCAAACAAGGAGGGACAGCGTTACATCCCGCAGTTCATGAGATCTTGGTGCACGTATGGGAGCAAGAGGAGATGCCGGAAGATTGGCGTCGTGGTATAATTTGTCCCATACATAAGAAAGGAGATATCACACTGTGCAGCAACTATAACGGTATAATATTGCTGAGTACCGTCTATAAGATACTCTCCACTATCCTACAAGATCGGATAGCCCCATACGCTAAAGTCATCATTGGTCAATATCAGTGTAGCTTCATCCCAGGCAAATCAGCGATTGATCGGACATTCACCCTTAGGCAGGCGAAGGAAAAATGTCTGGATTTAAAGATTCCATTATATCATCTACTCATAGACTTTAATGTTGACCATGACCAACGTAACTAGTCAAGTAAAAATAGCGGGATTGCTGTCCAAACCAATAAACATATTTAATGGACTCCGACAAGGGGACAGTCTGGCCTGCCTCCTCTTCAATCTGGCGTTGAAGAAAGCAATCCGTGACCCTGGCGTCACAACTAGAGGGACTATTATCACCAAGTCCAGCCAGATACTTGCCTACGCAGATGACATCAACATCATCGGTAAAACCAAATCGGGCGTACAGCACACCTTCACCCAGATCGAACAGGCGGCACAAAAACTGGGACTGCACATTAATGAGGGGAAAACTAAGTACATGGTGGCAACTTCTGCGAAGAGAAAACCTAACGTTGGTCAAACTATCAGGGCAGTGGAGCACGAATTTGGACTAGTGCAATCCTACCTTGGGTCAATAGTATCAGCCGATAACAATATGGAAGAAGAAATACGCGAACGGCTGATCAAATCCAACAAAGCCTACTATGGTCTATCACGGCTCTTTAAATCCCGAAATTTATCCAGAACATCCAAGCTACTACTGTACAAGACCATAGTCTTACCAGTACTCATGTATGGATCCGAGACCTGGGTGCTCAATATAAGGCACTCTGAACTCTTAGCCACGTTCGAGAGGAAGGTGTTAAGGAGAATTGTCGGTCCCGTATGTGAGGGTGAACAGATTTATTTAACAAGGCTTTGGCGTTTGTAACAGATACACACACAATTCACAAGCAAATAGTGAAGAACACCGAACGAAAATCGAATAAGAAAATGCACCAGAGCCGTATACCATAGCGATAACATAACAAATCCACATCAGTCGAATGTACTTGAGTTTAGAAATCGAATTCGTACACACGGCGGTGGCCTGATGGGTTGCGCTTTGGTTCAATTTTTGGTGTTTCTAACTGTCATAGCGTCAGTTCGAATCACACGTTCTTCACTATTATCCAAAACGCTATAAGGCCAAGACCGGATCCCAGTTGTAGTGCCGATAATGATGATGATTAAAATTATAGTATGATTTTAATTGCAATTGAAAACGTTGAGTACGTTTTAAAAATAATGTACCGCATCAAGGAGTGTGTACAAGATAAGCCAACAGAATGTAGGGTCTGCTCACGTACTATCACATCTCCTCAACAGTCGCTACTTCGCGAGTGGTGGTTCAATAGGAACACCAACGCAAGGTTGAAGTTCATGCTCTGGTGGACCCGTGTTCAGAGGCCACCTTCATCTCCGAATCATTCACTTAACGGCTGTCTCTGGCGCCAAGCATCGTTTGTTCCAGTATGCGGTGTCAGAGGTGTTCGCTGCCTAACGGCAAAGTCCCAAGCATCAATCACCATATGACCCCGTTTTAATACACGAATGTGGAACGTTCTGCCTGATCATGTGTTTCCTGCCCGTTGTGATGTCCAGACATTCAAGACCAATATACATCGACACCTCCTTTCCTTATCCATTTCCTCTCCATCCGCTCGCACTGTGCTCTGACATTTAAGGGTACTTCAAAATCCCCTTTTGTGCGCGCGTTAGTGTAAAAAAAAAAAATTAATAAACAGCTCCAACTTTCTCATTACATGTCACAACCACGAACGTTGGTGCGGAATCTCTCATTAGTAGCAGATCCAGGACTAACAGATCCGAACATTGAATTGAGTGACAAGGTGGATCCTATCACCAGAGCTACCCCGCGCTTTTCTTGAAGAGTTGATGAAAAACAAGAACTCCGACCTCTTTACTCAGGCTACCCACTTGGGATGGATACTGCAACACACTTAAAACCATCAGATTCTGGTAAAACCAAATATCTAAGCAGGCATCATATTTTCACTGATCGCAAATTGCGACTTTTCAAATCCAACTCACATCAATTGAGTGACTTTGCGACTACAGCTCACAATGCATTTCACCGGATGGAGGGAAGGTTTAGGCAAAAGCATCAATTCCATGAGCTATTCAAGAGGTTCTTGGAAGAATACATTACGCTCAATCACATGAGCGAAATGAATACCGGAAACACGTCCGTGCAGGGAACAATCGTAAGGGCGATCATGAGATACCGAGAAACTCACATACTTAGGTGAGAATAATGCAAGTTCGCGATACAGTAAAAATCGAAAGGGAAGAAAAAATAGAAACCAAAGCCAGTCATGGAAAAAGGAAGAAATTCCACTTCAACTAGATCTCGTCAAAATCAGGGCTTGCGTACCAAACCTGTGAATTAAGCTAAACTTCACTGGAGATGGTAGTAGCCTAATTAATAACTTTAATAGCGATAACAATGATCAATCGCACCGGAAGTATTAAAATTGCATTCTTCAATGCATCCTTTGAATAAATCCGATTTAAGTAACCTTGATTAAGTGCGCTCTCTGCCAATATGTGCAATAGGTGGTCGAAGCCCACTCCAAGATCAACATAATTTGATTCAACCACAATTGTATGCAGACATTAGACGCAGAAACGAAATAAATAAGCAGACTGCACTGTGAGTAGGGCGTTAGAATATACTCACAGCTAGGCCAGCTTGTCGTAAGAGGCGACTAAAGGCCGAGTGGTAGCCGGGGTCCCAACGCCCTGTGCGCCCGGTGAAATACCACCCCATCAAGCTTTAGGCTCCGTGAAATGGTTGGGAGAAATCCCTGGCCATCTTTCGGAGCTTGACTGATGGACCGGTTCGAGAAAAGGTTGGTTAGGTGGTAGTCGGTCCCAAGGTGAGATACCACCCCGACACGCTGTACATTCCGCGATATCGCCGAGAGAAATCTTCGACGGTGTTTCGGATGTGTGGCTGATGGCCCGGACTGACACGGGGATGAGTCATGATGGTGCCTTCTGATATAAAGAATTCCGGAGGTAAACTAGTCTCCCATTCGGATCTCCGGGGGGGACTATGTCAGGGGGAACATCATGCAGATATCATGATAAATAATGGAACTTTAAGAGGTTCGTCATCGCATAACCGGGCTCGCTCTCGAGGCTCTGCCCACGCTCGACTGGTGACGGCATTTTGTAACATCAGGGGCATCGGTTTCACCAATACCAATGTAAACGCCGTCCACCAATATTTGCAAACAACGAAACCTGATATCCTTGCCCTAACTGAGACCCAGGTCGATTCGTCAACTGATTCGACATATCTTCGTTGCTCAGGATACGACTTACATTCGAGATTCCGTTTTAAGGGCGGAGTCTGCGTCTTCGCACGGTCCAATCTGGCTTGCCAGAGGATGGAGGCGTTGGAACCCAATAATATTGACATCATATGGTTGAGGGTCGTACTGCGGTATTCCGCTAAATTTCTTTGTTGTCTTTACCGCTTCCCGAACGACGATCGACCGGCGACATTTTTCAAACATCTTTCACATACCGTCGACTGGATACAGAACAACCACCCAGCTTCTGAAATTGTTGTCCTTGGTGATTTTAATGTGCACATTTCCGGCTGGTTGTTACATTCTAACAGAACCGACGAGGATGGGAGGCTGGCGGAGATGTTTGCTGTAAGCCACAACTTGACTCAACTCGTGGAGGAACCAACTCTAGTGCCGGATGCCCGAGGCGATTATGCGAACACCCTGGATATGTTCTTGACATCCGAACCGAGTATTTATACCGTAGAGGTTTCTGCGCCACTGGGAAACTCAGATCACTGCTTGGTATCTGTCGCGCAAGCACTTGCATACCAAGCGAACAACCGGCCTAGGCAGCTTCGCCATGTATGGAAGTATGGGGCCGCTAACTGGGACGATTTGCGAGATTTCTTCGCATCCTTTCCATGGTCCGAGGTGTGCTTCGGAAACTCCGATGTTAACGCATGCGCGGAGTCGGTATCAGAGATTATTCTTCTGGGGATGGAGATGTATATTCCACATTTCATCAAACGAAGTTCGTCTGATAAACCTTGGTTTGACAAAAAATGCGAGCTGATTACAGCGGCAAAAAATAGAGCTTTTAAGCAATGGCGCTCCAATCCCACCGATGCTAACAGAACGAATTTTGTTAGAATCAGAAACGCGTGCAACCAGGCGATTGATACCGCGAAGAAGGCTCACAACGACAGGGTGATCAATAAGCTTCCTCGGTGCCCAACTGGTTCGCGCTCCTTCTGGTCAATGGCAAAGGCTGTCAGCAGTAACTTCGCATCCTCCTCCTCCCATCCGTTGGTGACAGACAGCAACCGGTCCGGACGGAATACCAGCAATAGTCCTTAAGAACTGTGCTCCAGAACTATCGCCGGTTCTTGGCAGACTCTTCCGCTTATCTTATGCACAGAGGACCTTTCCTGCCTGCTGGAAAATCGCTCGAGTTCAGCCAATCCCAAAGACGGGAAAAAAGTATCTCCCACAAAATAACCGTCCGATAGCATTACTGTCTATTTTATCTAAGGTAATGGAAAAAGTCATCAATACAGAGTTGGTTAAGTATTTGGAGTGCAACGGACTCCTGAAGGATCGTCAATACGGATTCCGTGGCAGGCGGTCCACAGGAGACCTTTTGACACTTATAACCGATATATGGACATCTGCGATTGAGCGGTATGGTGAGTCAAGGGCGGTCGCATTGGATATCTCCAAGGCTTTTGACCGCGTCTGGCACGGGGCATTGCTGAGCAAACTTCGTTCATATGGACTTTCCCAACAGCTTTGCGACTGGACGAGGAGCTTCCTTGAGAAGCGA
This sequence comes from Microdon myrmicae, assembly GCA_963931805.1. NCBI lineage: Eukaryota > Metazoa > Arthropoda > Insecta > Diptera > Syrphidae > Microdon > Microdon myrmicae. The sequence continues at coordinate 8,139 of CAWVOU010000040.1, forward strand.
TCGATCGGGGTTGTTGTGGACGGCGAGTGTTCGAATCTGTATCCTGTTAATTCGGGGGTGCCCCAAGGTTCTATTTTGGCTCCAACCTTGTTCTTGCTTCACATAAATGATTTGTTGGAGACAACGGATAACAAAGTGTTCAGTTTTGCGGATGATAGTACGCTTGTTTCCTCCTTTTCGAGTGATCGGCCGATTGATGCGTCAACGTCACACCAGCTGAGATGTAGACAGATTGACTCTCTGAATCGGGATCTGGATAAAGTCCTGCAGTGGGGAAGGCCAATCTTGTCGACTTCAATGCAACGAAGACCGAGTATACAACATTCACAAAGAAAACTGGATCATCGGTTCCACAGCTGATGATGAATGGCCGGGCCCTCGAGGCTGGGAAAAGTTTGAAATTGCTCGGCGTCACGGTCTGTGGGAATGTATCATGGCATAAACACGTGTCGAACATCGCCAGGTCAGCCTCAGGAAAACTGAGTTATCTTTTTAGAGCCAAGAAATATTTTACTCCGGCCCAAATTCTTCTCCTATATAAATCCCAAATTAGACCCGCGCTCGAATATTGCTCTCATGTTTGGAGCTCTGCTCCTAAACATACCCTCGACCTACTTGAGAGCATACAGAGATAAGCGATCCGCCTGATCGGGGACGCGGTGCTGACGTCGGGACTACAGTCGCTATCACATCGAAGGCTCGTAGCCGACCTCTGTCTGTTTTACAGATATTATCACCGGCACTGTTCTTCGGAGATTCGTGGTATTGTTCCACGCAATTCGGCTTATATGCGCTCCACAAGACAATCCGACGGATTGCACCCGTTTGTGGTTCATCTCCCGACGGCGCGAACACCCCTGCATCAGAACTCGTTCCGTTACAGAGCGGGGAGGCTGTGGAACTCCCTTCCCACGCGAGTGTTCCCGGAGCGTTACAACCTGCAACTGTTCAAAAAGACTGCAACAGTTATTTGATGGCATCTCGGGGCGCCCATTCGGCGCTATAGGTTCGCCTCTCCCGAGAGAAGTCTAATTATAAATAAAAAAGACATTGTCTCTTTCAACAGAATCAGGCGATGAGCTCAGGTCCACAACCAGCAGTAATAACTCCTCAAGCACTGAACTTGGAATCAATTCCAGTGCTACATGTGCAACACAAACAGTGGTTATATCAAGAAAATACGAGGAAAGCCGTTAAAGCAGATTTTCTGGATTTAATATCAATTGATGTTCTCACCACTGGGGGTTCTAGCTCTGGGGTTCCTAAGCAAATTTCATATTTTCAAACACTAACAATTGCTGCTGGCAAATAAGAAGACTTCACTCAAGAAATTTCCCTACCGCGTTCTAATCAGATAACTTTGCATAAATCCAAGTGTTGAAAACGATACCCTGCCCGCGAAAAAAGAACTAAAAGACATATTACTTCAAATGCTTGTACTGCTCTAGAAACAAATCCAATGTCCAATTAAACAATACCAATCGTAGCATTCAATCAAGGAAACAGAATCAACAACCCGACCAGTTCATGTCCATAGCTGAGCTTGCAAGTACTATACTGCTTGAATTAAGCCAATAAATGGGGTGGTATCCCCACTAAACTAAAACTAAAACCATCCGTCCATACGAAATTGAACGTAACAAATATCTAAGCGAATTAGGACGTATTAATAGAACATCAGCCACTGTAGCAGTACAACAAATTAGCAATCTTCACTTCCACACAATCAATGATATAAGGTATAGGAATCATTGTGTGAAGAGGTTCATCCTTACCCAAAAGGAGTGTATAACATGAAGAAATGAAATAAAATTATAAGGTCAATTCTTAGCATAAAAAACTACTGGTTTCTCTAATCAGGTTTGGTGTGCTTGGTGCAGGAAAGGAAGAACTACCCATCGTCGGATTAGGGAATCAGTTGTCCCATTGGACCTGCACACTGAGTAGTCTGTTTTTCCCACAGAAAAAAGTAGAGACAGATATATAGCAGCAAACCGCAGGAGGAATCCTCAGCTCAGTCAAATAACTGGCTGGAAGACTGTGTTTTTAAACAGCAAAAAAGAATACTGGCTCCACTCAAAAATCGTACGTATAATTTAACCAAGAGATAAATTTGTGGTACCCTCAAATATCGAAGCTCAGCGCGAGTGTAACAAAAGGGCGGAGAATGATACGGACCTCGCGTCCAAGCCCTCAGCCCAACATCCACTAATCTCCACAATTTCCCCTCTCTACCTATAAAATAACAATTTCGTCAAGTAGCTAATTTGCATAAAGAACTTTATGCAAATTGTACTTGGCAAGAATAATAATAATCCGGTAAGCTTTTCCATTGATTTACAAAAGACAGGAAGAGGATGTCAAGACATAAGGCAACCAGTCGGGAATCCGTACCAAGGGATCCGAAGTGGTCCAGACCGCGGTCGGAAGTATACCGGATACCTTACCTAAACAGGGGAAAGGCGGCGAAAACTTGTCAGGCTCCAAGCACCCCAACCCCATATTGATAGCTGACAAACCAGAGAAAGCTAACGAAGAAGAAGCAGTGGTAGAACACTCACTGCCAAACGCTTCGGAGGTAGACATTTTTCTGAACAGACCGGCGATAGTACCGGCACGTTCACGAAAAATGCTTAGACTTCCCATAGAAATCCGGGAAGAGGTAGTGCTAGTACCTAAAGCAGTACAATCATGGATTTTCATATCTAATTGTATTTTAGGGAAAGGGAAGAGTGCCCAAGTAGAGGTACTCAATATCGCAAGCTACCTCCAAACCATAGACCGGATTGTGGTGGAATTACATCCAATGAAGACATTTTCCATCTTTCCGCTGGAAAATGAGGACAACCGTTCTACGGGATATAATTCGGATAAAAAACCTTCCGAGGGGGAACACCTCCAGTATATCCGACATCTATTCCCGGAGGAGGAATCACCAAAAGATCCAAGGCTGACACAATTACACGAGGAACTCCACTTAGGGAAAAACCTAAGCCCTCAAGAGTTTCAATGCATAGTGGAAATATGTGAGGAGTTTAACAACATTTTCCACCTCAATGGTGACCTCCTGACATATACCAGTGCCATAATGCATGATACCGGTCATACAGGAGCAAGCACCGATAAATCAACGAATGTACCGTCTGTCTGAATGCAAGAAAGAGGTGCTAAACGAGCAAGTACGGGATATGCTGGAGAATTATATCATTCAACCAAGCAAAAGTCCGTGGAACTCACCACTCTTGGTGGTTCCTAAGAAAGCGGGCCTCGATGGAAAAGTCCGATGGAGAGTTGTGGTCGACTTCAGGAAACTGAACGACAAAACCATTGGTGACGCGTACCCTCTCCCTCGAATAGAGGACATTTTGGACCAGCTCGCTCACTCACGCTATTTTTCCACACTCGATTTAGCCAGCGGCTACCACCAAGTCTTAGTGAATCAGAAGGATCGAAATAAGACAGCGTTCAGCACAAATTACGGGCATTATGAGTTCAAACGTATGCCATTTGGTCTGAAGGGAGCACCAGCTACGTTTCAGAGACTCATGAACCATGTCCTAACCGGGTTGCAAGGTATCGAATGCTTTCGTTATCTGGACGACGTTGTCATATATGGGAAAAATCTCGAACACCATAATGACAAACTCCGGAAAGTATTCGACCAAATGAGATACCACAACCTCAAGCTGCAACCGGAGAAAAACAAAAGGAAGTAGTATATCTGGGACATGTTTGTTTCGAAAAAGGGGCAATGCCAAATCCCGACACGACAGCTAGTGTCAGGGATTTCCCCATTCCCAAGACGGCAAAGCCCCCCGCGTGGCAGAAACCTTGACGTGGTGTGGGGGCTTAAACTACAATGAATCACCCAGGCTATGCTGACGGAAGCATACGCTTCCACTAGGACCACCCATGCCAGACAGGCTAGAGAGGAGTAACACACAAAGATCTACCACCCCTAATCCAGGGTGTTACGCGTCACCGTGCCCATTGGATGGTTTGCAGCCTGGGGTATAATATACTGGCTGTATTATAACGGCGCCTCTCTGGTACCGGGTCGAATCAGAGCAGTAAGCGGGGCTCTGATATGGCGGACTATTTGAAAGAGTGATCTCATCAAATGAATGATCAATACACAAAAAACAATCTCACGAAAAGCCCCGTAGGCGTGGGTGTGATGAGCCGACACTACCATAAGGGAACAAATCATCAAGAAAACACCCACTCGGCAAAAAGAAGACGTAGGGAAAAACGGAAAAAGCGAGATATACGCGTCGGCGCGTGGAATGTTCGAACGTTATATAAACCAGGTGCGATACAGACGGTCGTAGAAAACACGAAACAATATAAAATGGACATCGTCGCGCTCCAGGAAGTCCGACCCCCACATCAAGTAATCGAAACCAACGGATTTACACTGGTGTGTGGAGATACCGGTACACATAACCTGGGAACCGGCTTCATCATAAGCAAGAAGATTACGCCCTATGTCAAAGATGTGACATTTATTAATGACCGAATGTCTGTGCTAAAAATACAGGGCCCATGGTACAATTATGTATTTATAAACGTACACGCCCCAACAGAATCTACGGAGGAAGAAACGAAGGACACATTCTACGAGACCCTAGAGGAAGTATTCGATGGGATCTCATCATTCGATGTTAAAATCCTCCTCGGGGACCTCAATACGAAAATTGGAAAGGAAGATATCTTTCAACCAACTATAGGTAAAGAAAGTCTACACGACGTTTCAAATGATAATGGAATTCAAATTATCACGTTCGCAGCGTTAAAAGATATGTTAGTGAAAAGCACAAGCAAATTCATAAAGCCACATGGATATCACCCGACGGCGTAACGCGTAACCAAATAGACCACTTCCTCATAGACAAAAGACACCACTCGAATATCCTTGAGGTAAGATCATATAGAGGAGCAGATTGCGACTCCGATCATCTTCGAGTGAGGGGGGCAAAATCAGGAGCCGGTTCGCAGCAAACACACATGGGCAGTCACGGGAGACGAGCAAAAAGTTCGACATTGATAAACTAAAAGACCTGCGCAAAAGGGCTGAATATCAAGACGAACTAACGAATAGATTTAGCATTCTAGAGAATGGGAGCAGCGAGGAAGAGGAAGCTAATAGTGTGGACACTAAATGGACATCGATCAGAGACACAATCAAACAAACAGCCCAAAAGGTATTAGGATTTAAGAAAACAATTAAGTCCAAACCTTAGTTGGACGATGAGTGTAGGGCGAAGATCAAAGAACGTAAACGCCTCAGAGTGATCCACTTTGAAAGATATGATCAAGTAAACGCAGAAAGATACTCGACAATTCGGAAAGAGACAACGAGACTTTTCAAAAGCGAATGGGAGAAGACTCGGATCGGAAAAATCCTAGAAAATGCCAGAGCAAAGAATATCAAAGGTATGTATGCCGGCATAAATTCAATTAGAAACGGCTACCGAGGGAGAGCCAAAATAATCCGAGACACAAACGGCTGCCTGGTGACAGAAACAAACAATATCGTGACAAGATGGAAGCAGCACTTTGAAAACCTGCTCAATGTGCGCACCCATTACAAGCAAATAAACGCACCAGACGTACCTACGTACATAAGTCGAGCTTCAGATCTCAGAGACCTCTTTCAACGAAGTTGTAGACGCAATAAATCGATTGAAAAACAACAAAGCTCCCGGAGTCGACTGCATACCGGCAGAGCTTGTGAAGCATGGAGGAGATGCAAAAGCTCGAAAGACCCACCAACTCATCAAAACAATATGGGATAAGGAAGTCACTCCGGAAGAATGGAATACCTCAATGTTCGTCCCCATTTTCAAAAGGCGATAGATCTGACTGCGAAAACGATAGAGGAATATTATTGCTACCAACCACATACACAATACTAACAAATGTCATACTGGCGAATATCACACCGTACGCAGAAGAATTACTTGGAGACTACCAACGCGGATTCCGTAGCAACCGGTCAGCAAGCGACCAAATGTTCACAATAAGGCAATTGCTGGAAAAGAAGTGGGAATACGGAGAGACGGTTCACCAACTGTTCGTTGACTTCAAAAAAGCCTACGACCCAGTCGCAAGGCAAAGACTCTACCATATTGTGGTTGAGCTGGGAATCCCAAAAAAAAAAATATGCCGCTCTCATTCAAATTTGCATGAACGAAAACAAAGGGCGAGTTAGAATAGAAAACCACCTTTCAGAACCATTTGAAATCCGGGACAGAATAAAACAGGGAGATGGTCTATCACCGTGTCTTTTTAACCTTGTGCTCGAGTATGTCATCAGAAAGGTACAAGATGACAACATGACCGAATCATCTCGAATCATCAGTGCTCGCATATGCGGATGACATCGCCGTTCTGAGCGATAATCTAGAAACTGTTAGTAAAAACTGTGAAGTCATCACGCAAGCGGAAGAAGAGGTGGGCCTAGAAATATATTGTGACGCATATGACAATCAGTACTGGAATCTTCGAGAAAGTCCGAAACAAAGTACTAGATTATTTTAGGAAGTACTGGAAAACTGGAATAGAACATTCAAGACTATGGAACGGACGGAAACGATACACCAAATCAGAATGAGGAAAAACGGTATAAATACGTCGCACGCAGAGCGGAAGTTAAGTTAGAGATAAGTAAGACAGTGAAGCAAGCGATACGTCTCGAGTGAGAAGTAAGTAAAATACGCGATAATCACGGAAGCGATAATAAAGAAAACGTTAAGTGTACGGTAAAAAAAGTAACGGTTGTTATTAACGGACTAATAAAGTGTTACAGTAATTCAAAATCGATTTAACGGCTCTTATTTATTTTAAAATAATTAATCCAGCGAACCCTAAGCTCGCTACAATTGGTGTCAGAAGTGGGATTAATTATTGTTTAAGTGAATAAGTGTGTGAAAGTGTGTTGTGGCGATGTCAGATCGACATTTGGAGGATCTTCGCGTTCCTGAGTTGAAGAAGGAACTTGAGGACCGGAATCTGGATAGCAGAGGACAGAAGCAAATTCTTCGACAACGTCTGCAAGCAGCTATGGAGGAAGAGGGTATTGATGTCAACACATATGTTTTTACGATTGGTCCAGACTGTCCGTTTGGAGAAGAAACAGCGAGTCAAGATGGTTGCAATGTAACGGAGAAGAGTTCGCCACTGTTAGACATTTCGGAGATGTTCCGGATGATGATGACAAAATTCGACGCACAAGCTGCAGATGTTAAGGCAAAGTTTGATGTCCAAAATTCAAAATTCGACGCCCAAAATTCAAAATTCGACGCCGTAAATTCAAAATTGGACGCGCAAGCTGCAGATGTCAATGGAAAGTTGGATGCCCAAACACAATGGATGAAATGTAATTTTCAACACTTTAAGGACGAAATTCGAAACGAAGTAGAAAATCTAGATCTAAAAAACGAAACTGAATTCAAGAAAGTCACCGATGAAATAATACGAATAGAAAAGAGACTTGATTGTGTTGAGAGAAATAAGACATCGCCAGGCAATCAACATGACTACAAAGATACAAGGATGCAACCGCCAACCTTCGATGGAACGGGACCCTTCTCCGTATTTATACGTCAGTTTGACGCCGCGGCCAATTATAATAAGTGGTCGGATGAGCAAAAGTCAACATCACTAATCCTGTCACTCCGCGGGGCGGCTGCAGAATTGCTACAAACCATACCAGCAGAGAAGCAAACAGATTTCCAAGCGATAAGAGACGGCCTTGAAGCTAGGTATGGCGACAACCACATGCAGCAGGTCTACCGCATGCAACTGCGGAGCAGAACGCAGAAACCGGGAGAAAATCTTCAACAGTTGCAGGCAGACATTGAGCGATTGGCAAACTTGGCTTATACAAATATGACTAAAGAATTTCTGAACGAGGTAGCAATGGATGCATTTATAAACGCACTCCAAGATCGGGACTTGCAACAGGCCGTTCGTTTGGCAGGAAAGAAGACGACTAATGAAATACTGGCGTTCGCATTGGCATATGAATCTGCTAAACTGGCTACCAGGAGTACATATAGAGTTCGAGAAACGTCCGTCCAAGAATGTTCCTGCCAAAGAATCGGGCATGTACAACGGAGAACCCCGAGAACTGACATGAAGTGTTGGACATGCGGCGAAGTCGGCCACATCTCTGTTGACTGTAGGAAACGTCGACGAATGAATGAAACATCAAGTGAGAATTGTTATTCATGCGCTAATCATAAGAGGAGACTATCAACGGACCAACCTGAGGTCAATAGCTCGGGAAACTTGTAAGGGCAGACTTTATGGGGCGAAAGTCGCCTGGTGGAATTTGCAGCCCCAGCATCGTAACTGTATCACAACTCCAACGGGATAACCAAAGTTTGGTTATAACTACGATTGTTAATGGAAGGACAACAACAGTGACAATCGACACTGGAGCAACGAGATCCATAATTCGGCCGGATGTCGTGGGCCAAATTGCCCTTAATAAAAATAGAAGATACGCTTTGAGGACTGCCACAGGGGAATGTTCTACAGTCTACGGAGAAGTCGAGAGAATAATAGTGCTGGGCAATATTTCCATTTCCCACAAATTTTTGGTTGCCGATATTACGGACGAATGCATTCTTGGAATGGATTTCATGAAGGAGCACCAAGTTGTTCTAGATATCGGGCAAAGAACACTGCGAATTGGTAACTTGGAGGTTGCTATTACACTGCAGGACGAACAATTGCGAAGGCTGAAATGTTATGTGCGTGAGGAGGATGAGATCCCAGCTCGTTCAGACTCGGTAATTTGGACCAGTCTCGAGAGTGATCCCGGTGACAATCGGTTTTACATCACCGAAGCTGCACAAAATCAGCGCAAGGGGAACATCCTTGTTGGGAAAGCCCTTATCGATGCGAAGAAGCACATCGTACCCGTCAGAGTACTAAATGCGTCCAAAGAGCCGATCACAATAAGAAAAGGAGAGGTAATCGCAGAATGTGCACCCGTGTCAATGATAAGCTCAATTCCGACAAGGGGAGAGGAGCATTCAATTCAACAGCCCTCTGGTACACCGGCTGTGGTTAATAGGTTGATGTCCCGGAAAATCGGATTAACAGACAGAGAAAAGGCAAGCGTTAAATCACTCCTGTACGATTTTTCTGATATTTTTGTGACAGGACATGATAAATTCGGACGCACCGGTATAGTTAAACATCGCATTGACACGGGTGAGTCAAGACCTATAAGACAGCCACCTCGTCGACTACCGTTGGCCAAACAATCAGAAGTAGGCAACATGATTCGAGAGATGGAAGAGCAAGGAGTCATCGAGAAATCATCGAGCCCATGGGCTTCGCCGGTAGTGCTCGTCAAGAAGACGGATGGGACAACTAGATTTTGTGTCGACTACCGCCGGTTAAACGACGTTACGAAGAAAGACAGTTACCCACTTCCTCGAATCGACGACACACTAGATACCCTTTCTGGAGCTCAGTGGTTCTCAACATTGGACCTAAAAAGTGGTTACTGGCAAGTGGAAGTGGAGGAGGAGGACAAGGAGAAGACAGCGTTTACTACCGGAAACGGACTTTATCAATTCAACGTGATGCCTTTTGGATTGTGTAATGCCCCAGCAACGTTTGAACGATTAATGGAAAGTGTTCTACGGGGACTTACATGGAAGACGTGTCTTGTGTACTTGGATGATATCATCGTTGTTGGAAGGAATTTACCAGAACACATCAATAATCTGCGCTCCGTCTTCGAACGACTAAGACAGGCCAACTTAAAGCTCAATTCGAAGAAATGTGAACTCTTCCAAAGGAGAGTAAAATTTCTGGGACACATCGTTTCATCTGCAGGAGTTCAAACGGATCCTGACAAGATAGCAGCCGTCCGTGAGTGGCCTACTCCAGAAGACAAGCAGCCGTTGAGAAGCTTTATGGGATTAGCCACATATTACCGACGGTTTGTTAAAGGTTTCGCCAATGTGGCAAAACCCCTACATGAACTAACGGGTAAAGACAAGAAATTCAATTGGACAGAAAAGTGTGAGGCAGCATTCAACACATTGAAGGCCGAGTTATGTAAGACACCAACATTGGCATTCCCAAGAGCGGATTGCCCATTTATATTGGATACTGATGGAAGTAACACAGGAATCGGAGCAGTGTTGTCACAGGAAGTCGATGGTAAAGAGAGAGTTGTCGCATGTTATAGTCGAGTTCTATCTAAGCCAGAGAGAAATTACTGCGCAACAAGAAAGGAACTGCTGGCTGTCGTAGAAGCCGTTAAGAATTTCCATAAATACCTCTACGGACGTCGATTCAACCTTCGGACGGATCATGCGGCCCTGAAATGGTTGCTAAATTTTAAGAATCCGGAAGGACAAATAGCTCGATGGATCGAACGACTTCAAACGTACGATTTCCAAATTTCCCACCGTCAAGGGAAAGTGCATAATAACGCTGATGCTCTATCAAGAAGACCAAGTAAGCCAGATTGTAAACATTGTCATAGAGCGGAAGAGAAAGAAGAGGCGTACGACCTGCGAAATGTACAAGTAGAAGTACTAGATGGGTGGACGAGTGATGCTATACGCGCAGCTCAACTTCAGGATGAAGATATGTCGCTAATTCTGGAATACAAAGAAAAGAACGAGCGGCCAACTTGGAACAATATTTCCGACAAGAGTGGAACATTTAAGGCATATTGGGCACAATGGAATTCCTTGCTAGTGGAAGATGGTATTCTTAAGCGTAAATGGGAAGCCGCGGACGGAAAATCCCATCGAATGCAGATTCTAGTCCCACCATCAAAAGTGAAGGATGTACTAACAGAAATGCATGACGGGGCCTCCGGTGGACATTTGGGAGTTAATAAGACACTTTCAAAATTACGATCTCGTTTCTACTGGCTTCACATGAGAGATGACGTCGAGTCTTGGTGTAGGAAGTGCACAACTTGCACTGCGACCAAGGGACCAACGGCAAAACCAAGGAGCGCTATGAAGCAGTACAACGTGGGTGCCCCTTTCGAGCGAATTGCGATTGATATCTCAGGACCATTCCCAAAAACAAACGACAACAACAAATACATGTTAGTTATCATGGATTACTTCAGCAAGTGGGTAGAAGTCCTTCCAATTCCAAACCAAGAAGCAACAACCGTCATTGAGCAGCTAATCAATAATTGGATCAGCAGATATGGAGTTCCCTGTGAGCTTCATTCTGATCAAGGCCGAAATTTCGAATCACAGATATTTCAAGGCATCTGTGCGGCACTGGGCGTAAGGAAAACCAGGACCACAACCTTACATCCGCAGTCAGACGGAATGGTCGAAAGGTTCAACCGAACAATGAAAGAGTACTTATCGAAGGTCGTTAGTGATCACCAAAGAGATTGGGACAAATATGTACAAACCTTTCTCATGAGCTATAGATCGGCTAATCACGATACGACGGGCCATTCTCCAGCAAAAATTATATTTGGACGGGAGATACGATTACCAGCCGATCTGCGATTCGGAATACCTCCAGACGCCATAGACAAGACCGAAGACTACGTAGCCGAATGGAGAAATCGCCTCGATGAGATTCATCATTTGGTTCGAAAGCAAATCAAGGTATCCAGTGACAGGATGAAAACAAGGTACTACGTTCGAGCCAACGCATCCGGATTTAATGCAGGCGATAACGTATGGCTTTATAACCCTCATCGGCAAAAAGGAAGGTCTCCGAAGTTGCAGCAACATTGGGAAGGACCGTATAAGATTCTCACAAGAATTAACGACGTTGTCTATAGGATTCAGCGAAGACCGAACGCCAAGATGAAAGTGGTACATCGTGACCGACTGGCGACTTTTGTTAACCCAGGAGATCAGTGAACTTAGTTCGGGACGAACTAATCTAGGCGGAGGGTAGTGTGACGCATATGACAATCAGTACTGGAATCTTCGAGAAAGTCCGAAACAAAGTACTAGATTATTTTAGGAAGTACTGGAAAACTGGAATAGAACATTCAAGACTATGGAACGGACGGAAACGATACACCAAATCAGAATGAGGAAAAACGGTATAAATACGTCGCACGCAGAGCGGAAGTTAAGTTAGAGATAAGTAAGACAGTGAAGCAAGCGATACGTCTCGAGTGAGAAGTAAGAAGTAAAATACGCGATAATCACGGAAGCGATAATAAAGAAAACGTTAAGTGTACGGTAAAAAAAAGTAACGGTTGTTATTAACGGACTAATAAAGTGTTACAGTAATTCAAAATCGATTTAACGGCTCTTATTTATTTTAAAATAATTAATCCAGCGAACCCTAAGCTCGCTACAATATGAAGACAAAACAAAATACATGATTACGGCGAGAGCAGGTGGAACTCGGGGAACACATATAAACGTCAGAGGCAATATATTTGGAACGATACTGACGGCCAGTAACGAAATGCCGAAGGAAATTAACAAAAGACTACACTCCGGCAACGCTAGTTGGCACGCAGTCAGTAAACTGCTGAAATCCAAACTGCTATCGTGTAACATAAAGCTCCGTGTCTATAGAACCATAATCATGCCGATTGTTCTATACGGATGCGAAACATGGGCTCTCACACAACGGGAAGAAAACAAATTCCGCGTATTCGAGAATAAAGTTTTGAGGGGTATCTTTGGGGGTAAATATGACGAGGAGGCAGGACAATGGAGAAAACTCCATAACCACGAATTGGTAGAGCTGTACCGAAAACCTACAATAGTGAGAGTAATCAAGTCGCGAAGATTAAGATGGGCCGGACACGTGGCGCGAATGGGCAACGATAGGACCGTGCGTAGAATTCTTGACGGCGGACCAACGGAAAGGAGACCGGTAGGACGGCCGCTACGGAGATGGGAGCACAATGTTAGGTTTGACCTCGAGGAGATTGGATCGGATGGTCGAACGTGGAAGGAGTGCATAGGACAGAGAATGGTGGCGGAGTCGAGTCGGTGAGGTCATGAACCTCCGGGTTCCTACAGGCCAATAAATAATAAAAAAAAATTAAAAAAAAAAAAATAATAATAATAATAATTAAAGGCGATGGCGCCGAAAATAAAAGAATAAAACGTCAACGACAAGAAAAAATAAATTGAACTGAGAAAACGGTTCCTTGAAAAGCGGACGTAAAAATATTCGATTGAATTAGTGGAAAGATTAAACGCAACGACACGAGTGCATTACAATGCCGCGACGACACACGGATGCGAGTTGCTTAACAATAACGACACGAGTGCATTAAAGTGCTTAACAATAGCGGACTCAACAAAAGAAAAATAGTTCAAGACAACAGGTGGATCAAAAAGCTGCACCCCCTGCACCTGAATACCCGGATCTTCGACCCGAGAAGCGGTCAGACAACCCCCAAGTCAAACGAACTTATTTAATAAAATATTAGTTTGTAACCCTAAACTTCATTACATTTTCCCTAAATTGTTAAAATAACCTAACAAGAGACATAATGGCCCTGAATGCCTGGACATTACAATGACGAAGAAACACATGATCAGACTAAATTCCACATTCATGTGTTTCGGTTAAAGTAGGATTCTCCCTTTAATTGTAAGATACGTGATTTAATTTCCATTTGTTGTGCTGCAGAAAACAACGATCCTGATAAAACAAATATGCCGGAGAAGGGCTTGGCCACACAGCTAACAATTATTCATCACGTAATTAAGAAAAACTAAAGTAGGATTCTCCGTTTAATTGATTTTACTTAACCTTTTCTAACGTCGTAAAACATGCAATGTGATCGAAAATGTAAGATTCCTGATTCTAACCATTTGTTGTGTTACAGAAGGCAACGATCCTGATAGAACTAATATGGCGGAGAAGGGCTTGGGCCGCACAGCTAACAATTAACAAAACGCACGAAATAATTTCAATGAGTGGAAAACACTTAAATTGCAATATCATAGAATTATAATCAATGCCAATCATTTCCAATTTGTAAACAAGCTAGTCTCAGGAGACGCTAACCTATAAGGTTGGTATAACCCTCTTAGATATGCATTGGCACGTATTTGGTGTATTCTCCTGAATTATTAGATACCCCAAATCTATATCAAAAACTGATGTCATGTGGCCGTAAACGTCTGTAACTCGTTCAGCTACTAGTCTAATATTCTAAGTTACTCCTTAACGAAATATATTGTTTCCGTGAAAACAATGTTTATTGTATAACATTTCCGAGTATGACTATACTAGCCTAAGTGTTAGAACTATAGTTAGAAATTTATAGGTTAGTTATCTGCCTATCTATGGATCCTCAAAATGATTTCGATTTGATTTATATGGCGTTTTTTGAAAAGTCTCACCACCATGGTAATTGCCATCACTATGATCATCGCCATCAGCATCAATTTCCATGGAATCATCAGTTGAACTTTCGGGAATTTCTGAGTTGAACAACTGGCACTCTTTCATCGCCCTGTAGATGAAATCAACATCATTTGGATCATCTGGTGTGAAATACAATTCAGTCGGCTCATTTTCATCTGATGAGTCTTCACTAGAATCTACTGATGATTCTTCATTAGTACTTTTCGGTACTTCCTTGGCAATATCTTCGGGTAAATTTAATTCCTCTTGAACTGAAACGTAGATACTACGTTCTGCACCTGCAGAGATCCCATGTGCCATTATATCTTTCCATTTTATTGATAATGTCTTGTTATTTTCTGGCCAAACATAGTCCAAGGATCTACAATTCAGGAATAACATAATTAATTCTATTGAATTAGAGCGATTAACTCAACATTTTACAATGTGTTTATGAATAATTTTCCCACTCCGAGGACTTTACCATCAATCTTCAATTGGGTATTGAGCGACGAATATATTAAATCAGACCCTGCAGCCGCTTCCTCCTATTATTTTCAAATTCAAATGTTATTGGAACAATTTAACAAGAAAAATACCATAATTACCATTTCTTATATATGAATGAAATAATAAATGTAAAATTCAAAATTCTCCGGGCACGCTTTGTACACAACTGACTTCAAATTCACGAATTTGACATCCAGGAGACGCATATGCAGATATGTCCACCAACTACAAAAGTATTTTTATTAATTCGGTTCAACAATTTTAAACTTTATACTCTACATACATTTGGCTAGGCCCAAATTTAAAAAAAAAACGACATACATTTTATCAACATATTACCGAAATAAATACAGAAATATTGAACAAGTTATTCATTGATTGTATTCTAAGAATAAATGATGAAGTTTGTTACATACTAACTCCCCCTCCGCCGTTGGCCTCACGAGAGAACGTTAAACATAAACAATTATATATATGTTACGGACCTGGAAAATTGTTGTGGTTTATTCACACAATTTAAATGTAGTAATTTCAATTTAAATATAGTAATTTGTATTGATAAATTATATAATTAAGGGGGTATTCTGGTCTAGACGCACGAATTTAACGCAATTTTTAAAGTGCTGTAAAAAAAAAAGCAATCAATATTTTTACTATTCATTTTTTTATAGGATGTTTACTAATATTTCAAGAATACAGTAAAAAAATTGAAAGTAAAAAATTCAAAATTCAAAAAGTTAGCAGCTGATGAAGTGGGGGATCTCATAAGGTTGGCACGCGACCATACCCACGACTCAACCCTCCTAGTAATCTGAAAAAAAAAAGAAATAAAGATTATTAATTTACAGAAATGCCTCTATCGTTGGAACTAAAAAAAGTTGAAAATTTGGGGATGAGGATAGTTCATACAATAGAAAAGTCTATAAAGAAGACATATACTAAATTTGAGGTGAATCGGTTCAGTGGAACTTGAAAAATCGTGGGTATTGTTTTAAAAAAGACAGTTTCGAGAAAAACGCGTTTAGAGTTTAAAGTTCCGGCCGAGCCGGTTTAGACGGTGCGTCCGTTAAACAGCCATACCTCCGAAAATAATTTGAATTTTCTAAAATCCTCTAAGACATATTCTTGGAGGGTTAAGCTTTGAAAATATTGTAGCGAGCTTAGGGTTCGCTGGATTAATTATTCACACCAAATAAGCCGTGAAATCAATTTTCTATTCAATCTTTATTTTTCTGCTCTTGACAACCGTTCTTTTCTTTTTCGCTCCTCTGTCAAAAGTGACACTTCTGTCACTGGAGACATCGTTTTTCCTTTCGCTTCTTTCTGCTCATAGTCTCCAGTTTTCCAGTACTTTCCAGAATATTCCAGTACTTTGTTTTGGAGTGTTGCCAGCTCGTCACAATACCCTCCGCCTAGATTAGTTCGTCCCGAACTAAGTTCACTGGTCCTCTGGGTTAACCAAAGTTGCCAGTCGGTCACGATGTACTATTTTCATCTTGGCGTTCGGCGGTGGAAGTTCTTGACCTTCTTCCAAATTTTCTACTGCTCTCCTTTTCGCGTCAGTTCTAGCCTGCCGCCATTCTTTCTTTTCCTGACGACGGAATTCCTCTTGCATTTTAGGGATCTCATGGGAATAGTATGAGAGAAAGTGCATGTGCACACCCTTAAGCTCTTCTGGAGTTTGCACATCACGTAAGCGATCTAGATCTTCATCTTTAATTACACGCATATCATCTGGTATTGGAGCATCTGTCGATTTCATAACCGTATCCAACTGGTAGTTCCGCATCTTTTCAAATAACTGGAGCGGTTTGTTCTTTGGAGCTGACAGTAAACACCAGCGTGCGTCGTAGTAATAGACTTTCCATAGATCGTTGCACGTTAATTCTGGTTTCACGTGTTCTTCTCTATAGAACGCAATGAACGGCACTTCTAGCTGTTGATTACGCCTACAACCTAGGGCTTGATTGATCTTCCCCCCGTATGTGGTGGCTTACAATAGCGGTCTCGACCTCCAACATCCGTTGATCTCTCTTGTTCGGAAACAGTTGATTAACAAAACGCCTGTTTGTAAATCCATTCAGCTTCATCTTGTAGTTCATTGGGCCTTCTGGAACAGGCGTAACTGGAACTTCGCGCAATTGCATTCGCTCAGGAATATCCGTTTTACGGATTTCATTGTCTAAATCCGTAAAGTGACCCCTTTGAACCAATTCACTAGGTTCGTATTCGGGTTCATATCCATCCTGGTCATAATTAGTGAAATCCTCATAGTCGAAATCTACACTGAAACTGTCCTGACCTTCTTGCAATGACGCGTCAGTGACTAGAAGTCGTCTTTTCTTCTTCTTCTCAGCAATTGGCCTTCCTTGGTCGTCTACAATAAAATCCTCAAGATCAGACTCCGATTCCTCATCATCATTGAAATGTTTTGCCGCCCCAGTTTCCCTGTGACTACATTCAGAGCGGCGTTCAATATCGTCTTCGGCTATAGCCTCACGTGCTGTTCCTCTCCATCACTTTCTTCGTCCTGTGTACGACACAGACGCTTGGAACGCTTTCTGCGTTCGACTCTCAGACCAAGATTCTCTTCAATAAGGTCACAGTCGTCGTCTTCCAGTGGGTCGTCCAACTCGTCATCATTATTGTAAATCCGTTTCGGGGAACGGCCTGAAGCATCAGTGTCTTCACCATCACTGCCGTCCTCTTCAATCGGGTTATCATCGATGAGATCTTTCAGTTCTTCACGTAACACATCATCGTCATATTCCTCTTCCTCACTGCTGTTGGCCATAGCTTTGCCTTCCTGAGTTTCTTCCTTTCATGTGGCTCCAATTCCTCCTCATCCTCAGATTCTTCCGCTTCCGAGTCCCAGAATTCTTTCATACACTGCCTTTGGGCGTCCAATTTTGCATTAACCACTGCAGCTCGGGTATCCAATTTTGCAGCTCGCGCGTCCAATTTTGCGTTAACGTCTGCAGCTCGCGCATCCAATTTTGCCTTAAACTCTGCGGCTCGCGCGTCCAATTTCGCCATCACAATCCTGGACATCTCCGAAATGTCCAACGGTGGCGAACTCTTCTCCGTTACATTGGCACCATCTTGACTCGCTGTTTCTTCTCCATCCGGACAGTCTGGCCCACTCGTAAAGGCATCTGTGCCGACATCAACATCCTCTTCCTCTATTGCTGCTTGCAGACGCTGTCGAAGAATTGGCTTCTCTCCTCTGCTATCCAGGTTCCAGTCCTCCAAATTTTGATCTGACATCTTCGCCACACACTTTCACAGACTTACTTCTTCAATTAATCCCACTTCTGACACCAATTGTAGCGAGCTTAGGGTTCGCTGGATTAATTATTCACACCAAATAAGCCGTGAAATCAATTTTCTATTCAATCTTTATTTTTCTGCTCTTGACGACCGTTCTTTTCTTTTTCGCTCCTCTGTCAAAAGTGACACTTCTGTCACTGGAGACATCGTTTTTCCTTTCGCTTCTTTCTGCTCATAGTCTCCAGTTTTCCAGTACTTTCCAGAATATCCCAGTACTTTGTTTTGGAGTATTGCAGCTCGTCACAATATGGAAAAAAAACGATTTTTTCAAATTTCTAGACCAGAATACCCCCTTAAGGTAAATGAATTGACTTACTTGGTCTTGATTTTGGTCGACCGTGGAGCGGTCGCTATAGCTGCTGCTGGCAGGTTGCAGGGGGCGTTGGGTTTTGTGCTCCCCTGTTCAGCTTACTGTTGGTTGTTAATAATAGGTCTTAGCGACTCCCCCTTGTTCCAACCTTTCTTCTTCGTCAGAAGCCGCTCCTCGGGATGCAATTATTCTATTATAAATAGCACTTGCAATTGAGCACATGGATTTGTATTGATCGTTGTTTTCCAACTTGTGTTTAGCTGATTTTTCAGTTCTATATCGGAAATTGACTGTTGTTTTCCAACTCGTAGTTTAACGTCTAATGAATCTTTTTTTGTTTTCGGCGTTGACGTTGAGTTTTTATTCGGCGCCAACGTCGTTTTTTATTATTTTCCTGCCAAGTAGAATTTGCATAGAGTAGTTTATGGAAATTAGTTAGGCGAGGACATGGACGCGAGTTCCGTAAGAATACATTCCCCCTTAAATAATGATAGCTTCATTCTTAGAAGAGGAATGAAGCTTGGCTACAAAAGTATAGACTGTAGCGTTGAACCCTACACCGGTTGTGGTGCATTACTTTCCCTTGTTTGTCGTGGTTTCTCCGCTTTTGGCCTCCTCTATTCGTAGTAAGATTTCAACCTGTTGTTGTGCACCACCGCATTTCTTCTCCCTACCTTCACTACGCTATTCACCGGACTCTTTACTTGTATTACCTTAGAGGGACCCTGTTATGTTTGTGTATAACAATATTATAATATAATTAGGGTAAATTAAAGTAAGAAGGGGACTTACTGTGATTAAATTAGAGCGACCGTTGAGCGGTCGCTGTGCTGTTGTTGTTGTTGGCTGGTTTGTTGCAGGGGGCGTTGTTTTGTTGCTCCCCTATCAAACAATTATCTCGAATAGGTAGGGACCGCTTTAGAGGTCGCTTACTCTGCAAGTCATCTAGTTCATCCACAATCTTGTCACCTTGAACTATCTTATTTATCAACGGACTGTTATTACATTCTGCTTTGATCTCCTTGGTCTCCTCTTCGTCAGATGAAAGAAGATAGTCTTGTATAGGTAAAGCCGCAACGCCAGAACTTTCACCAACCGTTCCTTGCGTTTTCTAATCTTCTCTTTGTTCTCTTTGTACTTTTTGACTTCCAATTGATTATCTATGCGATCCTCTTCTTTCCGAGGTGTGATTACTTGGAGATTGACGTTGAAAATTGTCGAATTTTATTTTTTTTTTCCGTTGACGTATATTTTTATTTTATTTGACGCCAACGTCGTTTTTTATTAATTTCTCCGTCAAGTAGAATTTGCATAAAGTAGTTTATGCAAATTAGCTACTTGGCGCGTTATTCTCCTTTTACAGGTAAAGAGGGGAATCGAAGGAGGATGTGTGGATTCTGGGGGGACCTGGACTCAATGTCGGTCCGTAACAATACCTTCCCGCCTTAAATAGTGATAGCTCCATTCTTAGAAGAGGAATGAAGCTTGGCTACTAAAGTATCAAACTGTAGCGTTGATCCCTACACCGTCTGTGGTGTATTATCTTCCCTTGTTTGTCGTGGTCTCGTCTGCTTTTGGCTTCCTCTATTCGTAATAGGGTTTTAGCCTATTATTGTGCACCACCACATTTCTTCTCCCTACCTTAACGACGCTATTTACCGGACTATTGATTTGCACTACCTTATAGGGACCCCTCCATATGGGAGCTAATTTTCCTTGCTTTTGAGCATTGCGTATTAAAACTTTGTCGCCCACATGGAACGTGAATGGGCGTATCTTACGGTCGTAGTACTCTTTCGACTTCTTCTTGGAAGTTAATAGGTTACGCCTTGCTATTTCGTACGTATGTTGAAGTTTGTACTTCAATAGCTTATGGTAACTGTTATGGTTGTATACCGGTTCCGGAGGTTGCTTTATGCTCGTCGGTACCTCCGGGTTAAACCCAAATAGACAGTCCATTGGCGTAAGCTTAGTACCTTCGTGTACATTGGTGTTGTATACGAATGTTGCCGTTCTCAGGTACTGGTCCCATGATTGGGAATTCCCATCTACAATGCTTCGCAGGTAATCTACGAGTGGACGATGGGCTCTTTCTAAGGTTCCATTCGATTGTGGGTAGTACGCTGAGGTTTGTAGTTTTTTAATACGGAGCAGTTTGCACACGGTTTTAAACAATCTGCTTAGGAAATTGCTTCCCTGATCGGTGACCAATTGCTTCGGAACACCATACCGAGCAATTATTTGGTCGAAAAAGACTGTGGCCACCGTTTCTGCCTCCGCATCTGGGAGAGCGTAGCAATCTATATACTTCGACAAGTTGTCTTGGAATGTAAGTATATATTGATTGCCGGTTGGAGTGCGATCAAGAGGACCTACTATATCTAAGTATACTTTGTCGAAAGGCCTCGTTGCAATGTCGGTTATTACCATGGGCATACGTATGTTCGGTGAAGATTTCATGGTTTGACATGTTTTACATACTTTAATGTATTGTTTAATGTCGCGCATCATGTTCTTCCACCAAAAATTTCTACGTATTTTGTGGTACGTTTTACTCACTCCTTGGTGTCCGCCCAAAGGAGGATCATGGTATTCCCGGAGTAGGAACTGAATGTCTTCAGGATTGGTTATCTCCATTCCTTTTTCCGTGCAGGACGGAATGGGATCCTCGTTAAGAGAGGACTTATCGTCATTTGGACTATCCTGAGTTCCTTCGCTTGCCCTTAACTTTTTAGCTTGGGCGCATGTTAGTACATTGCACTCATCACAAATTTTCGGGATACGACTCAAGGTATCCGCATTAGTGTTGTATTTACCGGGTTTATATTCGATTTGGTAGTCGTACTCCAGTAGTTTGCGATGGAACCTTAGTAAACGTGACGTGGGGTCTTCCACGTTAAATACTCCCTTTAACGGTTTGTGGTCCGTATATATATTAAATTTTCTCCCTTGTAAATAACAACGGAAATTCTTAGCCGCCCAAACAATGGCTAATAACTCTTTCTCAATCGTAGAGTAGTTCTTTTCCGCCTTATTCAAGGTTTGACTGGCATATGCGACTGGCTGGTCCTTACCGATTTCGCCTTGCGACAGTACGGCGCCCAGTGCTTCGTTGCTCGCATCCGTGGTCAGATTAAAGGGTTTGGTAAAATCTGGATAGATTAACAGTGGCGGCGAGACCAATAACTCCTTTATGTTATCAAATGCTTGTTGGCATTTGTCTGACCAGGTGAATTTGACGTCCTTCCTTAACAAATTTGTTAAGGGGCGTACTATCTTCGAAAAATTTTGAACAAATTTTCGATAGTAATTCACCAAGCCTAGAAACGATTGGACGTGCTTTACCGTTTTGGGAATGGGGAAATCCCTGACACTAGCTGTCGTGTCTGGATTTGGCATTGCCCCTTTTTTGGAACAAACATGTCCCAGATATACTACTTCCTTCTGGAGGAACTTGCATTTCTCCGGTTGCAACTTGAGGTTGTGATATCTAATTTGCTCGAATACTTTCCGGAGTTTGTCATTATGGTGTTCTAGGTTTTTCCCATATATGACAACGTCGTCCAGATAAACAAAGCATTCGATTCCTTGCAACCCGGTTAGGACATGGTTCATGAGTCTCTGAAACGTAGCTGGTGCTCCCTTCAGACCAAATGGCATACGTTTGAACTCGTAGTGCCCGTAATTTGTGCTGAACGCTGTCTTACTTTGATCCTTCGGATCTACTAAGACTTGGTGGTAGCCGCTGACTAAATCGAGCGTGGAAAAATAGCGTGAGTGACCGAGCTGGTCTAAAATGTCCTCTATTCGAGGGAGAGGGTACGCATCACCGATGGTTTTGTCGTTCAGTTTTCTGAAATCGACCACAACTCTCCATCGGGTTTTTCCATCGGGGCCCGCTTTCTTAGGAACTACCAAGAGTGGTGAGTTCCACGGACTTTTGCTTGGTTGAATGATCTCATTCTCCAGCATCTCCCGTACTTGCTCGTTGATCACCTCTTTCTTGCACTCAGGCAGACGGTACATTCTTTGATTTATCGGTGCTTGATCCTGTATCACCGGTATCTCATGCGTTATTGCACTGGTATATGTTAGGAGGTCACCTTTAAGGTGGAAAATATCGTTAAACTCCTCACATATTTCCACTATGGATTGACATTCTTGAGGACTTAGGTTTTTACCTATGTGGAGTTCCTCGTGTAATTGTGTCAACCTTGGATCTTTTGGTAATTCTTCCTGTGAGAATAAATGTCGGATATACTGGAGGTTGTCTCCCTCCGAAAGTTTTTTATCCGCATTGTATTCCGTAGAGCGGTTGTCCTCATTTTCCAGCGGAAAGGTGGAAATGTCCTTCATTGGATGTAACTCCACCATGATTCGGTCTATGGTTTGGGGGTAGTTTGCGATATTGAGTACCTCTACATGGGCACTCTTCGCTTTCCCTACAATACAATTGGATATGAAAATCCATGATTGTACTGCTTTAGGTACTAGCACTACCTCTTCCCGGATTTCTATGGGAAGTCTAAGCATTTTTCGTGAACGTGCCGGTATTATCGCCGGTGTGTCCAGAAAAATTTCTACCTCCGAAGCGTTTGGCAGTGAGTGTTTCACCACTGTTGCTTCTTTGTTAGCTTTCTTTGGTTTGTCAGCTATAAATGTGGGGTTGGAATGCTTGGAGCCTGACAAAATCTCGCCCCCTTTCCCCTGTTTGGGTAGGGTATCCGGTGTAGTTCCGACCGCGGTCTGGATCTCTATGGATCCCCTTGGCTCGGTTTCCCAACTGGTTGCCTTATGTCTTGGCGTCCGCTTCCTATCTTTTGTAAATTCAACGGAAAAACTTACCGGATTTACATTGGTTTGGGAGAATTCCAAACAATTCCCGGGTCCGTTGACTTTACAATTCCTAGCTAGGAAGTCGTTTCCTAACAACCCATCTTCTGACAATCCCGGTAGGGAGTCCATTACCTGAAAGTTACAGGAGATTGGTTGGGGCAGTTTGAATATTCCCTTACAAAAACCCCTAGACTTTCCCTTTCCAAAAAGCGTTTGGAGAGTAGTGGCCTTTTTTGTATCCAGTGTTGTTCCATTTTGGAGTGCCTTCAGTTTAAGAAGGCTCATCTCCGCACCTGTGTCCACTATTAGACATGTAGTGTTTCTACATCCTATGTCTAATGGGAGCTGGACTATTGGAACTTTTGTTGGTGGTTGAGGACAGTTTTCTTTATTTGGCGGCTTTAATTCGGTCGGGTTGGGGAATTCCTGCCCGACCTCTGGGAGTTTTCCGACTTCTCCCATTTTGCTTTTAGTCGACACACTGTCGCCATGTGGTTGTGTCGCTTACAAAATGTGTACCATTCCCCGTTCTTTTGTCGCCTATGTCCCTTTTTTGGCGTTTCTGACGCGTCCGTAGCGGTTGAATTCGACTGTCTACGGTTCGGTTCGGGTCGATGGCGTTGTAATCGGTGTTGGCGTTGTTTTATTTTTCGAGCCTCCGAGTGTTCAGTACTGCTCGTACTAATACTACTCTTGGCTCGAGTCTGTTTACCGCCTTTGTCGCATGGCTGTTTGCTGTCCTTTGACTTTTTTCCTTTTTGGACTGTCTGCCATTCTGTATTGACCGTGCAGGTCTTTGGGGTGTGGTCTCTACGTACAGACTTAACCACATTGGGTGTCTCTGTTGGCTTTCGTGGTTTTATCCATTTTGCCTTGAAACGGCACTCGTCCCCCGTGTGACCCTTTCGGCCACAAAACTCACAACAACATCGAATGCTGTACACTCTACGATTCGATGTAGTTGCTTGTTTCGATGTGGATGGTCGTTCCTGCTGGTTTGAGGTATTCACCGGTGACTTCCTTTGGTTCTGTGACCTTATTTGTGTAGGTTCAGTATTCTCCGCCTTCCTTTGTGTATTAAGTGTCCGACAATCCTGGGCATCGTGCCCATATCGATTACACTTTGTACACTTTGGTGTGTTTCGGCGTCGAAGGCATTCGTCGTATACATGCCCTTTTCTATTGCAGAAGCTGCAAGTCATGCGTGTTACCCATGGATTTGGTGTACGCTTGTCCCTACCTTGACTAGAGGAGTCACTAAGATAATCACCTCCGCCTCTTTGAAGGTGTCGTGGTGCCTCGGGCTTCTTTGGGCTAGACCCAGTTGGTCTTCTAGAAATGTGTGGTGGTGTATCCGACCTAAACGGGTTTTTCCCTGGTTGTGGGCGTGTAACGGGGTGAGATTGTTCTTGGAATCTAGTGTTAGAGTTCCTATTCTCTACTACCCGAGACGCAACGTGTCTAGGTTTATTCTGCCTTTGTCTCGATTCCTGGGGGTTTGGTCGAGTATCCCCGTAGGCCCTATCTAAAACCCTATTTCTTTCCTCTGGGGGGTCTTGTTCCTCCTCCCAATAGTAGAATGGATTATTCTTAAGCATTGGTTGCCTATTTG
>CAWVOU010000041.1:0-55689 GCA_963931805.1 Microdon myrmicae
GGATGAACAAGATCCCCCAGAGGAAACAAATAGGGTTTTAGATAGAACCTACGGGGATACCCGACCAAACCCCCAGGAATCGAGACAAAGGCAGAAGAGGCCTAGACACGATGCGTCTCGGGTAGTAGAGAATAGGAACTCGAACACTAGATTCCAAGAACGATCTCAACCCGTTACACGCCCACAACCTGGGAAAAACCCGTTTAGGTCGGATACACCACCACACACATCTAATAGAAGACCAACCGGGTCTAAGTCAAAGAAACCCGAGGAACCACGATACCGTCAAAGAGGCGGAGGTGACTACCTTACTGACTCCTCTAGTCAAGGTAGGGACAAGCGTACACCAAATCCATGGGTAACACGCATGACTTGCAGCTTCTGCAATAGAAAAGGGCATGTATACGACGAATGCCTTCGACGCCGAAACACTCCAAAGTGTACAAAGTGTGATCGATATGGACACGATGCCCAGGATTGTCGGACACTAAGTACACGAAGGAAGGCGGACAATCCCGAACCTACACCAAAGTCACAGAATCAAAGGAAGTCACCTGTGAATACCTCAAACCAGCAGGAACGACCATGTACTTCGAAACAAGCAAATACATCGAATCATAGAGTGTATAGCATTCGATGTTGTTGTGAGTTTTGTGGCCGAAAGGGTCACACGGGGGACGAGTGTCGTATCAAGGCAAAGTGGATAAAACCACAAAAGCCAACAAAGACACCCAATGTGGTTAAGTCTGTACGTAGCGACCACACCCCACAGACCTGCACGGTCAATACAGAATGGCAGACAGTCCAAAAAGGAACAAATTAAAGGACAGCAAACAGTCACGCGACAAAGGGGGTAAACAGACTCGAGCCAAGAGTAGTATTAGTATGAGCAGTACTGAACACTCAGAGGCTCGAAAAATAAAACAACGCCAACACCGATTACAACGCCATCGAACCGAATCGAACCGTAGCCAGTCGAATTCAACCGCTACGGACGCGTCAGAGACGCCAAAAAAGAGGCATCGGCGACAGAAGAACGGTGAATGGTGCACATTTTGGAAGCGACATAACCACATGGCGACAGTGTGTCGACTAAAAGCAAAATGGGAGAAGTCGGAAAACTCCCAGAGGTCGGGCCGGAATTCCCCAACCCGACCGAATTAAAGCCGCCAAATAAAGAAAACTGTCCTCAACCACCAACAAAAGTTCCAATAGTCCAGCTCTCATTAGACATTGGATGTAGAAATACTACATGTCTAATAGTGGACACAGGTGCGGAGATCAGCCTTCTTAAGCTGAAGGC
The DNA here is from genome assembly GCA_963931805.1 of Microdon myrmicae. Lineage (NCBI taxonomy): Eukaryota > Metazoa > Arthropoda > Insecta > Diptera > Syrphidae > Microdon > Microdon myrmicae. The sequence continues at coordinate 1,304 of CAWVOU010000041.1, forward strand.
ACTCCAAGATGGAACAACACTGGATACCAAAAAGGCAACTACTCTCCAAACGCTTTTTGGAAAGGGAAAGTCTAGGGGCTTTTGTAAGGGAATATTCAAACTGCCCCAACCAATCTCCTGTAGCTTTCAGGTAATGGACTCCCTACCGGGATTGTCAGAATATGGGTTATTAGGAAACGACTTCCTAGCTAGGAATTGTAAAATCAACGGACCCGGGAATTGTTTGGAATTCTCCCAAACCAATTTAAATCCGGTAAGTTTTTCCGTTGAATTTACAAAAGGTAGGAAGCAGACGCCAAGACATAAGGCAACCAGTCGGGAACCAGACCCAAGGGGATCCATAGAGGTCCGGCCGGAAATACACCGGATACCCTACCCAAACAGGGGAAAGGGGGCGAACATTTGTCAGGCTCCAAACATCCCACACCCACTTTAAAAGCTGACAAACCAAAGAAAGCTAACAAAGAAGTAACAGTGGTGGAACACTCACTACCAAACGCTTCGGAGGTAGAAATTTTTCTGAACAAACGGCAATAATACCGGCACGGTCACGAAAAATGCTGAGACTTCCCATAGAAATTCGGGAAGAGGTAATTCTAGTACCTAAACCAATGCAATCAGGGATTTTCATATCCAATTGTAGGGAAAGCGAAGAGTGCCCAAGTAGAGGTACTCAATATCGCAAACTACCTCCAAACCATAGACCGAATCATGGTGGAGTTACATCCAATGAAGGACTTTTCCACCTTTCCGCTGGAAAATGAGGACAACCGTTCTACGGAATACAATGCGGAAAAAAACCTTCGGAGAGAGAAAACCTCCAGTATATCTGACATTTATTCTCAGAGGAGGAATTACCAAAAGATCCAAGGTTGACACAATTGCACGAGGAACTCCACTTAGGTAAAAACCTAAGTCCTCAAGAGTGTCAATCCATAGTGGAAATATGTGAGGATATTTTCCACCCAAAAGGTGACCTCCTAACATATACCAGTGCAATAACGCATGAGATACCGGTGATACAGGATCAAGCACCGATAAATCAACGAATGTACCGTCTGCCTGAGTACCGTCAACGAGCAAGTACGGGATATGCTGGAGAATGATACCATTCAACCAAGCAAAAGTCTGTGGAACTCACCACTCTTGGTAGTTCCTAAGAAAGCGGGCCCCGATGGAAAAACCCGATGGAGAGTTGTGGTCGATTTCAGAAAACTGAACGACAAAACCATCGGTGATGCGTACCCTCTCCCTCGAATAGAGGACATTTTAGACTAGCTCGGTCATTCACGCTATTTTTCCACGCTCGATTTAGCCAGCGGCTACCACCAAGTCTTAGTAGATCCGAAGGATCAAAATAAGACAGCGTTCAGCACAAATTACGGGCACTATGAGTTCAAACGTATGCCATTTGGTCTGAAGGGAGCACCAGCTACGTTTCAGAGACTCATGAACTATGTGCTAACCGGGTTGCAAGGAATCGAATCCTTTGTTTATCTGGATGACGTGGTCATATATGGGAAAAACCTAGAACACCATAATGACAAACTCCGGAAAAAATTCGATCAAATTAGATACCACAACCTCAAGTTGCAACCGGAGAAATGCAAGTTCCTCCAGAAGGAAGTAGTATATCTGGGACATGTTTGTTCCGAAAAAGGGGCAATGCCAAATCCAGACCCGACAGCTAGTGTCAGGGATTTCCCCATTCCCAAAACGGTAAAGCACGTCCAATCGTTTCTAGGCTTGGCGAACTACTATCGAAAATTTGTTCAAAATTGTTCGAAGATAGTACGCCCCTTAAAAAATTTGTTAAGGAAGGACGGTATACCCGCCTGTCACCCGGGAGACCGGGGTTCGATTCCCCGTCGGGGAGCCCCTGGCGCAAGACTAATGACCTTGCCCAGAAAAAATAAATCATTATGGAAAATTTAATAAGCCTCAAGACTTGCTAAATAAGGCCAAGACCGGTTCCCGGTTGTAGTGCCGACGATGATGATGAAGGAAGGACGTCAAATTCACCTGGTCAGACAAATGCCAACAAGCATTTGATAACATAAAGGAGTTATTGGTCTCGTCGCCACTGTTAATCTATCCAGATTTTACCAAACCCTTTAATCTGACCACGGATGCGAGCAACGAAGCACTGGGTGCCGTACTGTCGCAAGGCGAAATCGGTAAGGACCAGCCAGTCGCATATGCCAGTCGAACCTTGAATAAGGCGGAAAAGAACTACTCTACAATCGAGAAAGAGTTACTAGCCATTGTTTGGGCGGCTAAGAATTTCCGTTGTTATTTACGAGGGAGAAAATTTAATGTATACACGGACCACAAACCGTTAAAGGGAGTATTCAGCGTGAAAGACCCCACGACACGTTTACTAAGATTCAATCGCAAACTACTGGAGTACGACTACCAAATCGAGTATAAACCCGGTAAATACAACACTAATGCGGATACCTTGAGTCGTATCCCGCAACTTTGTGATGAGACTCCCACACTACCAAGGTGCAATGTACTAACATGCGCCCAAGCTAAAAAGTTAAGGGCAAGCGAAGGAACTCAGGATAGTCCAAATGACGATAAGTCCTCCCTTAACGAGGATCCCATTCCGGCCTGCACGGAAAAAGGAATGTAGATAACCAATCCTGAAGACATTCAGTTCCTACTCCGCGAATACCATGATCCTCCTTTGGGTGGACAACAAGGAGTGAGTAAAACGTACTACAAAATACGTAGACATTTTTGGTGGAAGAACATGATGCGAGTTAACACACCCAACTCCCAACTAGAAGATAAGATTCATCACAAACCTACATCACAATGTAATAAAAATGATGACCTCCAACGTGATCAACATTGAAGATAAGATTTACTGCTGCATCTGTCCAAACAATGCAACAGATAAACCTTCAGCATTGAAGATAGGATTCAATGCTGCACCCGACATGACACAGCTGTCCAAACAACCATCGACCAGGATTATCAAAACGATCCCACGACCCAAATAAAGTGTGAGATAAGAAATTGTAGAAACAACAAAAGATGACTGGAAAAGGGATACAGGCGAACGGTGGAATCGGGCAGTCAGGTTTCATCGACTGACGTGTTAAGATATACCTAGTATTTAGAATATTTTGAAAGTCGTAAGAAAATAAAGTGCAAACGTTTTTGTAATTAAATAAGAAGACTTATTAATTGGCGATCCTGCCAGGAGGATATAAATTCTAATTTTGTATCACCCTGTGGACCAACAACCCAAGGAAGACCCCGAAGAGCTCGAAACTAAGAGGAACCTCAGAGCCATATCCAGGGAACCCAAAAAAAGGAACAAATCGTACGGACTCGAAGACAAGAGGACACGCAGCATTTGACATCCTTAGCATCGATGTACATAGTACATCAGACTGGTAAGAAATCTTTTATATTTTACTGAACATATAAAAGTGAAAAAAACAATAGAGAATTCAAATAAAACAATGAACAAATAACATATTAATAAGTAAACTTCAGTGAAAATAGTGAACAAACTAACATAGTCAATAGAGAATTCAAATTAAATGAAAATAACGAAAGTAAAAACATTCAAAAACAGAGCTATACAATATAATATACTCAATAAAGACACCGATAGTGACAGTGAAGAAGAACCGGCAAAGAACCCATCAATAATATACACACCAAGTGCACCAAAAATGACGACAGCAGCGGAAACCCAAGCCCAAATCAGCCACTTGGCTAAAAACCAGGAAATACTCGGATCAGAGAACAAAACACTACGCGAATATATCAAAACGATAGAGACAAGAGGATTCGGAAATGTAGAGCCCATCACAATAAGAAAATTGCAACCCAAAACTCTATCATTGCAAAATTCGAACGAAATAGATACGGAAATATTCAAGGCTCTTCCGACATTCGACGGAAACCAAGAAAGCTATAGAGCATGGAGAAGCCGAGTTAGCACGTGTATGAAAAACATAGAAAACTTTCAAGACACTAATAAATACTTCACCTGCCTCTCGATAGTGAATTCAAAAATCCAGGGAACAGCTGCAAACGTGTTAGTTGCACATAATACAATTTTCAACTTCGAGGCCATCATGAATAGATTGGACTACGTTTACGGAGATAGACGACCACTATACGTGCTCGAAGAGAACTTGCAGAGGATCACGCAGGGACACCTAAATCTCTCACCGTATCACGACGAGGCTAACAGGGCACTTAATTTGGTGCTGAGCAAAATCGAAATTACCGAAGGAGAACATGCAGAAGGATTCATCAGACACACAATAGAAGGAGGAGTACGTGCATTCATCAGAGGCTTATACTGTGACTATACAAGGACATCATTATACACGTTCAAGCCGCAAGATCTAGAAAGTGCCTACGCTATGGCGAGCACTATTTCACATGATAGCAACGGCTATCAACTCCACCGTGCTAGACGTGAGCATTATCCTGTCCAATCATTTAAACCACCCACCCGCCCCCAACTACGACAACACTTCGTACAACTGAGACACGAACCACCAAGATATCGTCCCAACACACAGATCCAATGTAGACCCGCAGCGGAACCAATGGAAGTTGATGATTCACGGCAATTTATGCGACCAACCCTATACAACCCACATAATGATTCCTACAGGAACCAACAACAACATCAAGGATCTCACAGACAACAAAATTTCCCACGACAAGAAGCAACGAGAAGAGAACATGGTACATCCTCACAGAACCAGCACCCAACACGGAAATTCCAACGTGTACACAGAATCGAAGATACACGCGATAACGATTCCATGATCCCCCGAGTAGATGAAAATGAAGTTTGGGAGACTGAAAATTCTTTTTTTAGGGAAATAAACAGCCTTCCGTGTTTAGTTCTTAAAACTAAGGATACAGGAAGACCTATAATAATCTTAATAGACACAAGCGCTACCAACAACTACATATCCAGAAAATGTAATATCAGGACATCCATTCCCATTTCTCCCATAAAAGTAAAAAGCATCCATGGTATATCTGTATTGAAATCTAAGAAACGAATAAATTTATTAAATCACTATATAATGTTTTATGAGACAAATGAATTAAATGAATTTGATATGATCCTAGGAAAACAAGGCTTAGAGAAAATGAAAGCCCAAATAGACATGCAAAAGAACTTGTTGAGGACTAAATACCAGAAAAAACAAGAAATCAATTATACTATAGAAAACGGAAAATATAAAAGAGAAATTGACGAGATAATCCGAGTGAATGAGGACACGAATCCTACTTTGCCATTCACAACGACTATCGAAGCAACCATCAGAACTAAGAACGAAGACCCGATATACTCACCACAATACCAATACCCAGCAACGGATAATGATTTCGTTAACAAAGAAGTAAATAAATTACTAGACGAAGGTATAATACAAAAATCGTATAGCCCATACAACTCCCAGTATGGGTAGTCCCCAAAAAAAGGTTTAGATGAAGATGAACTAAACGCCGAAACCATCACGGATAGATATCCCCGATGTGAACCTAACCATTCAAAACTTGGGAAATGCCAGAATTTTTTCAACCTTAGACCTGGAATCTGGATTCCACCAGATAAAGTTGAGGGAATCCGACAGACTCAAGACGAGTTTTAACATCAATGGAGCCAAGTACGAATTCATACGAATGCCCTTCGGACTCAAGAACGCACCATCGATTTTCCAACGATGCGTGGATGACATTCTCCGACCATACATCGGCAAATTCGCGTATGTCTATATCGATGACGTACTAATTTTTTCAAATACTCCAGAGGAACATATTGAACACATAAAGATAATTATCAATGCCCTAAAGAACGCAAATATGAAGATATCAAACGAGAAATCCCATTTTTTTAACAAAGAAGTTAATTATTTGGGACATATAATTAAACATAATATTATAACCGTCGATCCGGAAAAAATCAACACAATAAAAAACTACCCCGAACCGACAAACCTGAAAGAACTAAGGTCATTTCTCGGACTTGCTGGATATTATAGAAGGTTTATTAAAGGTCACGCAAACATCACTAAACCTATGACATTATTATTACAACAGGAAAATGGGCAAACATCGAAGAATAAAAGCGCTAAAGTGCCAATAAAATTCGATGAAAATGTCAACAAAATAAAACATGAATTAAGCGCACAAGTAGAACTATATCAACCGGATTACTCAAAACTCTTCGACCTCACTACGGACGCGAGTAACTTCGCCATAGGAGCTGTATTAAGCCAAGGAAGAAACCCTATCACCTTCATATCAAGAACATTAACGTCTAGTGAACAGAACTACTCTACCAATGAAAAAGAATTGTTGGCTATCGTATGGGCACTTCAGAAATTAAGAAATCTACTATATGGAATAACTAATTTAACTATCTATACCGACCACTAATCACTAACATTCGCAACCTCAGAGAAGAACCCTAATACAAAATTAAAAAGATGGAAGAATTTCATCGAAGAGTTTAGAGCAAAAATCGTCTACAAACCGGGAAATCAAAACGTTGTAGCAGACGCCCTATCCCGCCAACAAATCAAGTCAATCTCATGTTCAGATCATTCCGCAGTAAGTTTGTGGAAGTGTTTAGGTTTGTGCGTCAGCACGGACGCGGATTCAACAGAAACCCACTGAATGTTCTCCAAAAAAATTGTTCGCAAAGGAGACCGAACACACGAAAAGCGAAATGTTCGCCAAAAACAACATGAGGCTGACGAACACTGGCCTCTGCACTCAAGTTCCTAGGTTCTGTGCACTACAAAACAAACATCAAATAAAAACGCCGGAGAATTTTAGTTTCTAGATTCTTTATTTAACTGGTATGCTTTTATTGAAGTCGATCCTTAATTCAAACAGTGAATGGAATTATAAACTAATTTGAAAAACACAACACATGCTATTTAGATTAATTCTACACGGCAACGGGTATTTGCACTTTTTTGCTTTGTCATTAAATAATCACAGAGTGGAGAAATATTGTTTAATCTTTAATACATTATTATATTTGCACTTATTAAACCGATTAAAGAATGTTATTTAAGTCACGAAATTTTTGGGTTCTACTTTTAGATTATTAATATACGCTTGTCGCGCCTTTATTGAATCACGCTACGCGACTGTGGCACAATTCGACCTCAACGACTCATCTGTGAGAACACCTCGGTGTATAATATCTGACTGACTAATCCCATTGGAAATCATTAAAGTGAAAGAATCCCGAAAGAAACTGGAAGGAAGGCGGAGTTACACGATTAACTTGATGTAGTTAATCGTGATTGGACCTGACGGAATAGGCATACATTACGCATGTGTGCGTATGCCATGCATACGATCGTTCGGCGACCGTGGATGGAGGGCAACATCGCTAGTGCATTTTCTAAGAATGCAAACACTAGCATGTGGGGTGTGAAAAACTGAAACCGATAATTTGGTCATCCTAATGGAAGGCCATAAATCTTCATTTCGGTTGCCGATGATTACATTGCAACGAACATAGGGTGCAGCCGTTGCCAGATGTTGAAAGTAAACATTTTCTGGCTGCATCCTGGTCGTTGCGCGATTACGGTCTCTGAACATGGGGACCGCTAATTGGAAGCCAGCGATTGCTGGTAAACAGGGACATGTTTGATTTGCGTCAACAGAAACCTTGTCGGCGGTAGTAAATCAATAGGGGCAATAGCCGTATGCATGTTATGCCGGGGGTAAACAAATACAACGAGTCACAAGGAACTCTTGTTGATTGTTGTTTCCATAGCTTAAGGCTATGGAAACGAGATGCCCTGGCAGAATGTATGCCTAAAGATAAGATTTCAGATGCCATGGCAATGTGATGATTTTGCCATGGACTTATGTTCTTTTCAGGAAATGATGTACGCCTCGGGGGTAAATTTTCGATGCCACGGCAAGGTGATAAGCTTTGCCGTGGGCTTAATGTTTTTTAGGGAATATGGTCTGGCCGAGGGTGAGTTTTCGATGCCACGGCAAGGTGATAAGCTTTGCCGTGGGCTTAATGTTTTTTAGGGAATATGGTCTGGCCGAGGGTGAGTTTTCGATGCCACGGCAAGGTGATAAGCTTTGCCGTGGATTTAATGTTTTCAGTGGTGATGCTGGAGAAAAAGGGGTTTGGAAGGAAATCCCCTACAGAATAGGTAAGCTGCCTAACATAAATTCAAAACGGTTATCCGATTGGGTAACCGTATTAATTCCGGCGATTTGGCTGAGGGTAAATGCCGTAGCAAGGTTACGCAACCTTGCTGAAGTTCGACCGAGAGGTAAGTCGTTCGCCTGGAATAGTGGGGATCGAGCGATGCGTGGCTCTTCGGGCCCTGAAAAGCCCCACATCACTCCCTCCCCAGTGACGTAGTCACGAAACAGGTAAGGCAGGTTAGGGGGTGGTAAGTTGGTTATGGGCGCGCGTATGAGCGCGAGTACGGGGAGGTTGTGCCGGTGGAGTAGGAGCGGTGTCAGTAGATGGAGGTGATTCTGGAGCGGAAGCTTCCAGAAAACAGGGCTTAAGCCTTTCGACGCTGACCGTGGATCGCTTGCCTCTAATGTCGATCTCGAAGACGCGGTCACTGATGCGGCGGAAGACTTTGAATGGGCCATCATAAGGTGGGTCGAGGGGTTTTTTGACCTTATCCACCCTGACAAAGACGTGCGTGCAGCTGTGCAGTTCAGGGTGGACGAAAAGTTTTTTGGAGCCGTGCCTGGTTACAGGGGTTGCCCTAACCTTACGTAGCAGGTCACGGAGATGTCCCAATTCGCGAAGTTGGTCACGCGGTGTTTCGCCATCCAGGAAAAGTTCTCCTGGAAGAAGGAGGTTGGTACCGTAGGTAAGCTCTGCTGCCGAAGCACCTAGGTCCTCCTTAATACTTGTCCTCAGGCCGAGGAGGACGGTTGGAAGGGCGTCAAACCATTGTGTGTCATTATGACACATGAGTGAGGCTTTAAGAGATCTATGCCAGCGCTCTATCATCCCATTTGATTGCGGGTGGTAGGCGGTGGTACGACTTCTTTGGCAGCCGAGAAGATTTGTTAGCTGCCTAAAAATTGTCGCCTCAAATTGTGGACCTCGGTCCGAAGTTATGGTGGTTGGTACACCGAAGCGTGTGACCCAAGTTGAGTAAAAGGCCTTGGCGACTGATTCGGCAGTAACTGCCCGGAGGGGTGTCGCCTCTGGCCATCGCGTGCAGCGATCCATCATAGTGAGGATATAAGAAAATCCTCTTGATGGAGTAAGCGGTCCCACTATGTCTATGTGGACATGGGCGAAGCGTGCCGTGGGAAGCTTGAATTGCGCTGGCTCCAGTACATTATGTCGCGCTACCTTGCAGCGCTGGCACTGGAGACAAGCACGGGCCCAACCGGTGAGGTCTTTGTTCATCCGGGGCCAAATAAATTTGCGACGGACAGCAGCGGCTGTTGCTCGGCCGCTGGGGTGGGCAGGGTTGTGGTAAACCTGGAACACGCCCTTACGAAGTTTCTCGGGAATGTAAGGTCTAGCGGTTCCAGTGGAGACATCACACCAGATTTCGCCCAAGGGGTCGCGAAGGGTAATTTTCTTAAGCTCTAGTGCCGTATCGGCAGTTAGGAGGGACTTGAGCTGTTCGTCCTCCTCTTGAGCTAGGGCAAGATCAGCGTTATTCAAGGCGGTACGCAAATGAATCGTATCGATTCGAGAAAGGGCGTCCGCCGTGACGTTCTGTTTACCGGAGATATGCTTGATCTCCGTAGAATATTGCCCAATGAGGTCTAATTGACGCTCTTGTCGGGGGGAGGCATTTCCCGACTTCTTCCGGAACGCATAGACCAATGGCTTGTGGTCTGTTAAGATGGAGAGTGAGCGACCTTCTATCATATGACGGAAGTACTTAACAGCGCTGTAGATCGCGAGCAATTCACGGTCGTAGGCGCTGTAACGTCGCTCAGTGGGACTCAGCTTCCTTGAAAAGAAACCAAGTGGTTCCGGACGGCCTTCAATGTCCTGTTCGAGGACGGCTCCGATTGCGGTATCCGATGCGTCGCATTGGATAGAAAGTGCCGCTCCCTCGAGAGGGTATCGGAGTAAGGTGGCATTTGCCAATTGTTCTTTGGACAGTTGGAATGCTCGATCTGAGACTTCTGTCCAATTAATGGGGCGCTTATCATTGCGCTTAGCTCCTTTTAAAAATTCATTGAGCGGAGCTTGAATCTGGGCAGCATTCTTCAGGGTTGGGCGGTAGAAGTTAAGCATGCCCAAAAATCGACGCAGCTCACTCACGTTAGTAGGCCGGGGGTACTTCATGAGGGCCTCCACACGGTCTGGAAGTGGGCGAATGCCCTGGTTGTCAACGACATAACCCAGATAGGTGATTTGCTCCTTGGCGTATTGACACTTATCTGGGTTGATGACAAGACCGAATTCGCGGAGGCGCTCTAGGACCTGACGTAAGTGGCGCTTATGTTCGGCGTGGTCTTTGGAGGCGATGAGAATATCATCAAGATAAGCATGGCAGCAATTAAGACCACGTAAAGCCGTGTCGATATAACGTTGGAATGTCTGTGCGGCATTCCTGAGGCCGAAAGTCATCACTTTGAACTCGAAGAGTCCGAAAGGTGTAATGACTGCGGTCTTGGGGATGTCTTCAGGTGCCACCGGAATTTGGTGGTATGCCCTGGTGAGATCCAGGGTGGTGAAGACATTGCACCCTCGTAACTTGTACGAAAAATCGTAGAGGTGTGCAATTGGGTATCTGTCCGGGACAGTTGCTGCGTTCAACAGCCTGTAATCGCCACATGGGCGCCACTCACCAGAACGTTTCTTCACTAAGTGGAGTGGGCTTGCCCAGGGACTGTCCGACGGTTGGCAGATACCTAGTTCGATCATATGCTCGAACCCCGCGCGCGCCGCACGTAATTTTTCCGGAGCCAGTCGACGTGGACGCTGGCTCACCGGGGGACCACGTGTTTCTATATGATGAAACACCGTGGCTTTATGTCGGCGCTGGTTAGGCAGAGGAATTGTTGTACTCACAAATTCCTGTACCATAACCTGGAATGGGTCTATGCACTCTGTGGCCCCTGAAGTTGCCGCTGGTGATGCCGTCATGGGCAAGGGGGGTGCGGTTGGAGCCACAAGTCTGTTATGGGTCGAATCGACCAACAGATTATGTGCGCCTAATAGGTCGGAACCTATCAGGGGTTCGTTCACGTCCGCAATGACGAAACGCCAAGTGATCGGACGACAAAGACCCAATTGAAGTGTCAGCTTTTTACGTCCGTACGTAAGTATCGGCGTATTATTTGCAGCTGACAATTTAAGTGCGGCTGGCACGCGGTTACGCGGAGCAAACGATCGCGGGAGGACTGAAATATCGGCGCCGGTATCGACAGTAAAAGCGATATTCAGTTTCGAATCCCGGATGGTTAAGCGGCTTATCGTAGGGGTGCCGGCCGATTGCGCGAGGGTGTCGGTCGGCAAAATTAGTTTAAAGAGCGCCTTTGGTTGGTGGAAGGTTGTGTCCAACCACAAGGCGCTTTGCAGTTAAATGCGCGATCACCATATCGTTGGTGATTGGCGCACCAAGGTAGAGTAACGGCATTATCTGGTATATTCTGCCTATTGGCATTGCCGTTACGGGGAGGTCGAGCCGGAGCTCGCTGGGAGTTGGCCCGGTGAGGGCCATTTTGAGAGGAATTGGCCCTCTGTGGGGCGTTTTGAGGCATATAGGCCCTCTGAGGGGCAGTTTGGTAGGAATTTTGCCGATTGAGAGGACGGCTCGGCATGGCTCGGTTCTGGGCGCTTCGAGGATTGTTCCTCACCTCCGCGCGCAATTGCGTTATCTCGCGGAGGAGTGAGGTTTGAAGCGCCCGAAGGTCAGCAGTGGTTAATTGAGGTGGCGAATTTCTTTGGTTAAGGTTGGGGCCTGCCTCTGGATTCCCCTGAGGGAAATTGGTTGAGGCGGGCCTTCTATGAGGCAATTGAGCTTGAGGAGAATTGGGAGTTGAGACCAATTGACGGGCTGAGAAAGGCAGACGAGGGTGCCGTGCAGGCTGGGCGGCGTGTTGAGAAACCGCCGCTACCTGGTACGCTGGAGGCTCAGAATACTGATCTGAGCTTTCCATAATTGCGTCCGCGATTTTGGATAAATAGCCCAAACTCTGATTGGGTTGGGCTATAAGTGCCGAACGGGCATGCTGGGGAAGACACCTCAAAAAGTGAGGCTTTATTAGGTCGTCCCCAATCCTGGTCCCCGCTATAGAGCGTAAATGGGTCAGGAAAAGAGATGGTCTCATCCCAGAAAGGTTGGTTACAGCGGCTAAACGTTGTTGCCGCATACTTCCAGGTTCGTCCAAAGCGTCGAGCAGAGCTTCACGCATGTTGCTATATGGGTTGCGGCCGGCCGATCTTATTATGTGGGCAACATGCGGTCGCTGAGTGCGGTCAAGCACTTTCAACAGCTCGACTGCACGAAGTTGTTCGTCGTGCAAGGCTGAGGCCTGGAAGATGCGGTCTGCCACTGCAAACCAAAGGTCTGGGTCCTCCTCGTCGAAGGGGGGAAGCCCTATATTTAAATGACGAGTCCCGTTCCCGAGGCTGGAAGCATCGCGGAATTCTTGGGACTCTGGGTGCCTATGAGTTTGTTGTGAGGTACCGGCACTAGTTGTGGGCATAAAAATGCCGGAATCTACCAAAGGGCCGGTACCAGGGGCGTTAGGAGCAGTCGGGAGTGTGTCTGTGGAAGAAGGCTGGGGTCGGTTCACGACGCTGGGGGCAACGGGTGGTGCCAGAGGAGTAGATTGTCCGGGCAAGTCTAGGTCAGCATCGACTTGCTCGGTGGGGAAATCGACGCTGGAGGCGTCGTGGAATTCGAGAGGCTCGGATTGTTCCTGAGCCTTTTTGGCCATGGTGTTTCTCGTGTTGACCATAATGGATAGTGACGCGAAACGGGAGTCAAAGGCGTAAGAGAACGCGAAGAAGGGTGAAAGGAGGCCAATGGGTGAAAAGGAGTCGCAGGAAGTTGAGAGAACCACGGATGTCTTAAAACAATGGTTTTCCCTAACCAAAATAAGCCGAGCGAAGGTCGGAAGTGGAGTCAAGAGGAGCCAAAAGGGAATCGAGCCGTGGGCTTACTTTGAGTCGCGAATAAGTGGTCGTGTGGAGTCGTGATATGAGTGTGAGGAGTCTTGTGCGTTCAAATGTGCCCAGAATGGGGCTTACAAATGGTTTTAGTTAAATTTTGTTTTTATACTTTATAGCATTTGGCAACATTCGTCTCTATTCAAGTTGGTTTGGAGTTAAAAATTTATTTGGTCGAGTACATTCGAAACAATCCTAATGTGATTATGACTTAGTGTATGAGGTGCAAACGTTTGCTTTGTTTTAAAGGGAATGTTATGTACTATTTTTGGAATGTTAATTGCATATGTTTGTTGGGCGATAATTTCCGGTTAAATATGTAAATTTTGTAATTTGGTGTTTATGCATAACTTGTACATGATCGTAAGTGTAGTTCTTTAGAATTAATAGTAGTTCCGTGTTGTTTTACACTGAACCGCGAATTGCGATCTGATTCGGGTTCTTAACATTCTATGCCTGCCAAATTGGATGTGTTACTATTAGGTGCTAAGTGAAAGAGTATATCTATTTTGTTTTAGCTTTACTTAATAATTAATTGACCTTGTTCTGTCAGTTGTCTATTAACTATGGGTCTTGTTGTTTTAGGTGTTATTTGTTAATTATTTTGAATATTTAATTTTGGCTTACGGTACTTAAAACTGTTTATGTAATTGTAAAAATAGTAAACGTGAATAATAAAGGAAAACGAGTGTTTGTTTTTAAATTTATATATGGTGGCTCAGAAGGAGCTCGCCGAAAAGGAATTAACAAATTTTGAAAAATATTAAAAGAACATAAAGTAAAGAAAGAAGAAAATAAACCTTGTCCTCGTATGGGGTGCCTGGTGATGTGGTGTTGGGGCTGTTGCTCCTAGCCCAGGTGTTGTTAGATACAGCTGTGTTGTTCCGGTCTCGGTAGTCCTCGACTGCTTCCGGTGATGTTATGCCAGGTGCTGTTGTTGGGCTGGCGTTGGGGCGTACCCTTTAATTGTCTTTTTAATTGGGTTGATGTGCATTGAAACGGTTATGTGCACGTGCTGTTTTTGATGTTTTCAATTTTATTGTCCAATGAGAGATGATGGTAAACAAAATCGACCGAAGCCCAATAACCGTATTGGCTGTGTTACTTCACTTTCGAATATAATATCTTTGCCGGATTTCACACGGAATTGGTTCATTCTCCGGTCATTAATGTTCGAAGGTTGCGCGTTTTTACGGGTTCACCAATGTGGAAGTGTTTAGGTTTGTGCGTCAGCACGGACGCGGATTCAACAGAAACCCACTGAATGTTCTCCAAAAAAATTGTTCGCAAAGGAGACCGAACACACGAAAAGCGAAATGTTCGCCAAAAACAACATGAGGCTGACGAACACTGGCCTCTGCACTCAAGTTCCTAGGTTCTGTGCACTACAAAACAAACATCAAATAAAAACGCCGGAGAATTTTAGTTTCTAGATTCTTTATTTAACTGGTATGCTTTTATTGAAGTCGATCCTTAATTCAAACAGTGAATGGAATTATAAACTAATTTGAAAAACACAACACATGCTATTTAGATTAATTCTACACGGCAACGGGTATTTGCACTTTTTTGCTTTGTCATTAAATAATCACAGAGTGGAGAAATATTGTTTAATCTTTAATACATTATTATATTTGCACTTATTAAACCGATTAAAGAATGTTATTTAAGTCACGAAATTTTTGGGTTCTACTTTTAGATTATTAATATACGCTTGTCGCGCCTTTATTGAATCACGCTACGCGACTGTGGCACAATTCGACCTCAACGACTCATCTGTGAGAACACCTCGGTGTATAATATCTGACTGACTAATCCCATTGGAAATCATTAAAGTGAAAGAATCCCGAAAGAAACTGGAAGGAAGGCGGAGTTACACGATTAACTTGATGTAGTTAATCGTGATTGGACCTGACGGAATAGGCATACATTACGCATGTGTGCGTATGCCATGCATACGATCGTTCGGCGACCGTGGATGGAGGGCAACATCGCTAGTGCATTTTCTAAGAATGCAAACACTAGCATGTGGGGTGTGAAAAACTGAAACCGATAATTTGGTCATCCTAATGGAAGGCCATAAATCTTCATTTCGGTTGCCGATGATTACATTGCAACGAACATAGGGTGCAGCCGTTGCCAGATGTTGAAAGTAAACATTTTCTGACTGCATCCTGGTCGTTGCGCGATTACGGTCTCTGAACATGGGGACCGCTAATTGGAAGCCAGCGATTGCTGGTAAACAGGGACATGTTTGATTTGCGTCAACAGAAACCTTGTCGGCGGTAGTAAATCAATAGGGGCAATAGCCGTATGCATGTTATGCCGGGGGTAAACAAATACAAGGAGTCACAAGGAACTCTTGTTGATTGTTGTTTCCATAGCTTAAGGCTATGGAAACGAGATGCCCTGGCAGAATGTATGCCTAAAGATAAGATTTCAGATGCCATGGCAATGTGATGATTTTGCCATGGACTTATGTTCTTTTCAGGAAATGATGTACGCCTCGGGGGTAAATTTTCGATGCCACGGCAAGGTGATAAGCTTTGCCGTGGGCTTAATGTTTTTTAGGAAATATGGTCTGGCCGAGGGTGAGTTTTCGATGCCACGGCAAGGTGATAAGCTTTGCCGTGGGCTTAATGTTTTTTAGGGAATATGGTCTGGCCGAGGGTGAGTTTTCGATGCCACGGCAAGGTGATAAGCTTTGCCGTGGATTTAATGTTTTCAGTGGTGATGCTGGAGAAAAAGGGGTTTGGAAGGAAATCCCCTACAGAATAGGTAAGCTGCCTAACATAAATTCAAAACGGTTATCCGATTGGGTAACCGTATTAATTCCGGCGATTTGGCTGAGGGTAAATGCCGTAGCAAGGTTACGCAACCTTGCTGAAGTTCGACCGAGAGGTAAGTCGTTCGCCTGGAATAGTGGGGATCGAGCGATGCGTGGCTCTTCGGGCCCTGAAAAGCCCCACAAGTTCACCTATTGATCAATTCGAAAAAAGCCCACAAGCACTCAACAAATATAAAAATCAAATAATTCTAACTAAAACATCATCTAATGACCTATGATGACATACTATCTTTAAAAACTCAAGAGACATAATTGATTTCAAAAACGAAGAAAACTTAATTTCCAACCTAACGAAAATACTGAACCCCAATGTAATTAATGCAGTACAAATTGACGAAGAAACAATTTTCCAATACGGAAATAAGATAAAGAAAACATTCAGTAACTACAAAATTGTTCTCACACAAACATTCTTAAAAGACATAACCGAACCTAACGAACAGCTTCAAATAATCAAAACTATCCACGAAAGAGCTCATCGAAATCATAGAAATAATAAACTAGAGATTTATGAAAAATACTATTGGCCCAACATAGATAAAGATTGCAAGAAATACGCAACCAACTGCAAGGTCTGTATGACCACGAAATACGACCAGAAACCCAACAACCATATCATTGGCACCACACCAATACCAAGCAAAGTTTCACAATATCTGCAAATAGACCTATTTCATATGAACAACGAAATCTACATCAGCTCCATCGACAGATACTCTAAATTCCTAACACGTCAATTGAAAAGTCCCCGGCCTGACACATAGATGGCGGCATCAGAATTAAATCCAATGATTTTTAGTTAGCCCTAACCTTCAAAAGACGCGTGTATAAATTTGACAGATGTCGGATCATTAGTTTGTGAATTATAGTATTTTGAGTGAAGCAACTTCTGTTATTGTGAAAAAATGGATAAAAAGGAATTTCGCGTGTTGATAAAATATTGCTTTTTGAAGGGAAAAAATACAGTTGAAGCAAAAACTTGGCTTGATGACGAGTTTCCAGACGCCGCCCCAGGCAAATCAACCATCAAGGATTGGTATGCTAAGTTTAGACGTGGTGAAATGAGCACCGAAGACGGTGAACGCAGTGGACGCCCAAAAGAGGTTGTTACCGACGAAAACATTAGAAAAATCCACAAGACGATTTTGAATGACCGTAAATTGAAATTGAATGAAATAGCAGGCACTCTAAAGATATCAACTGAACGTGTACATCATATCATTCACGAATATTTGGGTATGAGAAAGCTCTGTGCAAAGTGGGTGCCGCGCGAGCTCACTTTTGACCAAAAACAACGACGAGTTGATGATTCGGAGCAGTGTTTGGAGATGATCAAGCGTAATAAACCCGAGTTTTTGCGTCGATATGTGACAATGGTTGAAACATGGCTCCATCATTTCACTCCGAAGTCCAATCGACAGTCATCCGAGTGGACTGCACACGATGAACCCACCCCAAAGCGTGGAAAAACGCAACAGTCGGCTGGCAAGGTTATGGCGTCTGTATTTTGGGATGCGCGTGGAATAATTTTCATTGACTATCTTGAAAAAGGAAGGACCATCAACAGCGACTATTACACAGCGTTATTGGGCCGTTTGAAGGACGAAATCGCCGAAAAACGACCGCATTTGAAGAAAAAGAAAGTGCTGCTTCACCAAGACAATGCACTGTGTCACAAGTCAGTGAAAACGATGGCAAAAATCCATGAATTGGGCTTCGAATCGCTTCCGCATCCACCGTATTCTCCAGATCTGGCCCCCAGCGACTATTTCCTGTTCTCAGATCTCAAAAGAATGCTCGCTGGGAAGAAATTTTCGTCGAATGAAGAGGTGATCGCCGAAACTGAGGCCTATTTTGAATCAAAGGACAAATCGTACTACAAAAAAGGTATCGAAAAGTTGGAGGGTCGCTATAATCAGTGTATCACCCTCGAAGGGAATTATGTTGAATAAAAAAAACGAATTTTGCCAAATAAATGTGTTTTACTATGGAAGGCCGGGGACTTTTCAATTGACCTGTTACACCTACGCCACATTCCAAGTAAATTAAATACTCCCTTAGTCCTAGACGAACTCCTATCTCAAGTTTTTACATACCAAGGCCCAAGATATCTCACGACGGGTAACGAATCAATATTCATTAGTAATTATGCCAGAAACATTTACGACCGACACGACGTGATACACATAAGAGTCCCCACGGATCATTCCACATCCAACAGCCAAGTAGAACGCGCCCATTCTACAGTAATAGAAATAGTCCGGGCATTAACAAAAGCAAACGGAGGCGAATGTAAAGATTATATTTTCGACGCAGTCAAACAGTACAATCGAACAATTCACTCAGTGACTGGAAGAAAACCCGAGGACGTGTTTTTCAACCGAGCGGCGCACCTGGACATCAAGGAAAAATTAGAAGTAAAACAAAAGCAACTCCTAAACTACTTCAATAAAAACCGCAAAAAACCGAAAAAATCTATAAACCAGGAGAAAGAATTTACGTGAAATCCAAACGCCGAAATAAAAATACCGACAGGTTTATTGAACACATAGTACGAGAAGACAAAGGAAACACAGTAACCACAAATCGAAGTCTCCAAGTTCACAAGGACAATATCCGCTCACAACCATGCAGCTAAAGATAATTCTCACCATGCTCATCATTAAAATCCCAGTTGATACCACAACAGACCAGGAGCAAAAGAGGTATAAATTTCTTGGGAACCATATTTAAATTTATCACAGGTACTCTAGACCACGACGACATCATAGAAATACAAACTTACATATCATACAATACACGTCATGGAATATTCAAAAATCATTGCATGTTACTTTAAGGGCCATATACCCATTATATACAAATATCCAATGTTAACCACTAAGTATAAACCTAGCATCTAAGATCGCATACTGTAACCATTTGACTTATATTCACGTATCTAATTGTAAAAATAATATTGGTAGTTATATATGTATAAACAACAGACTACTGTACAATTAAGATTTTAAATATTGAACCAGCCCAATGCCTTATAACGAGAAGGTTATGCAACCACTATCAAGAAAAAAACAACTGATCCAAAGGAGGAAATCTCAAGAAACCTACGAAAGGGAGTTGCGACTTTTGGAGAAGGGACACATAACTCAGTGAAAACGAGGACGTTTTATTCTAAGCCAGGGGAGAGTTAACACACCCAACTCCCAACTAGAAGATAAGATTCATCACAAACCTACATCACAATGTAATAAAAATGATGACCTCCAACGTGATCAACATTGAAGATAAGATTTACTGCTGCATCTGTCCAAACAATGCAACAGATAAACCTTCAGCATTGCAGATGGGATTCAATGCTGCACCCGACATGACACAGCTGTCCAAACAACCATCGACCAGGATTATCAAAACGATCCCACGACCCAAATAAAGTGTGAGATAAGAAATTGTAGAAACAACAAAAGATGACTGGAAAAGGGATACAGGCGAACGGTGGAATCGGGCAGTCAGGTTTCATCGACTGACGTGTTAAGATATACCTAGTATTTAGAATATTTTGAAAGTCGTAAGAAAATAAAGTGCAAACGTTTTTGTAATTAAATAAGAAGACTTATTAATTTGCGCGACATTAAACAATACATCAAAGTATGTAAAACATGTCAAAACATGAAATCTTCACGGAACATACGTATGCCCATGGTAATACGAGTAACCGACATTGCAAAGAGGCCTTTCGACAAAGTATACTTAGATAGATTAGTAGGTCCTCTTGATCGCACTCCAACCGGCAATCAATATATACTTACATTCCAAGACAACTTGTCGAAGTATATAGATTGCTACGCCCTCCCAGATGCGGAGGCAGAAACGGCGGCCACAGTCTTTTTCGACCAAATAATTGCTCGGTATGGTGTTCCGAAGCAATTGGTCACCGATCAGGGAAGCAATTTCCTAAGCAGTTTGCTTAAAAGCGTGTGCAAACTGCTCCGTATTAAAAAACTACAAACCTCAGCGTACCACCCACAATCGAATGGAGCCTTAGAAAGAGCCCATCGTCCACTCGTAGATTATCTGCGAAGCATTGTGGATGGGAATTCCCAATCATGGGACCAGTACCTGAGACCGGCAACATTCGTATACAACACCAATGTACACGAAGGTACTGAGCTTAAGCCAATGGACTGTCTATTTGGGTTCACCCCGGAGGTTCCGACGAGCATAAAGCAACCTCCGGAACCGGTATACAACCATGACAGTTACCATAAGCTATTGAAGTACAAACTTCAACATACGTATGAAATAGCAAGGCGTAACCTGTAAACTTCCAAGAAGAAGTCGAAAGAGTACTACGACCGTAAGACACGCCCAGTTACGTTCCATGTGGGCGACAAAGTTTTAATACGGAACGCGCAAAAGCAAGGAAAGTTGGCTCCCATATGGAGGGGTCCCTATAAGGTAGTGCAAATAAATAGTCCGGTAAACAGCGTCGTTAAGGTAGGGAGAAGAAACGTGGTGGTGTACAATAATAGGCCAAAACCCTACTACGAATAGAGGAAGCCAAAAGCAAACAAGACCACGAAAAACAAGGGAAGATAACACACCACAGACGGTGTAGGCATCAACGCTACAGTTTGATACTTTTGTAGCCAAGCTTCATTCCTCTTCTAAGAATGAAGCTATCACTATTTAAGGGGGGCAGGTATTGTTACGGACCGACCTTGAGTCCAGGTCACCCCAAAATCCACTAATCCCCCTTCGTTAGTTTCCCCTCTTTACCTGTAAACGGAGAACAACTCGCCAAGTAGTTAATTTGCATAAACTACTTTATGCAAATTCTACTTGGCAGAGAAAATAATAAAAACCGGCGTTGGCGTCGATTAATAAAACTAAACGTCAACGGCGAAGATAATAATATTTTCATTCGACGTAAATCTCCGACGTAAGACACACGAAGCAAAAATCAAACAACAACCAAACAATAGTTTCGTGTGTGTATCTGCTAGAAACGCCACATCCACTCCCTGCCCAGTAACTTTCGTTACGATCAACTTTGAGACGACTGAGCGAAGAGCGATCGAGAGAATGTCAGAGCAGGCCAGTGGGCCGTTGCTCTGTGTAGAAGTCGTGTGATTGCAAGTAAAGTAAAGTTCTGTGTGTGGATGGGAGTGTGTGTTATGTCGTACAGATATCACGTCGGGGTCACCAGTTATAGCGTTTGCGACGATAGTGAAGAGCGAGTGATTCGAACCGACGCTATCACGGTTAGAATCACTAAAAGATAGAACCAAAGCTCTTACCCATCAGGCCACTGCCGCTTATGTGAATTTGAATTCTAAACTCAAATACATTCGACTAATGTGGTAATGGTATATTATTGCTATGGTATAGGGCTTTAATGGATGTGCTTTTGGTGGTGTTGTTCTTTACTATTCGTGTGTGTATCTGCTAGAAACGCCATATATATATATATATGTATATATATATATATATATATATATATATATATACATACATATATATATATATATATATATTCCGTAGGAATATAGAACATCCGCAGCGCCAGTAGTTGTTTTGATTCTTCTTTTATATATATATATATTATCTTGGGGATTAGGATGAAATCGGTTCTTCACCATGTCCCGTTCTTCGCACAGCACGGACAGTTGAGCGCAGGGTAACAGTCCGTTACGTGCCGTAATGGTCACCCGATCAGATACCAGGGCGCCGACGGTGGACCTTCTGACTTTGCCACTGGAACACCCAATGTTATTTACACGCACCACACTTACCCTCAAATTCCGGGGATTTCGTCAAGGGATTTGTTATATAAAGTCCTTCCTGGTCTCGTTTCCAGGTTCCAGTCATCTAACCTATAAACAAGTGGTGTTCCCCTAAGACAGTGTGGCGGTTCTTTTGAACGCCACCATCCACCTTTCCATTTACCTGGTTAAAAACCCCACCGAGGGCATGCTAAAGGCATAAAGAAGCGGGTTTAGTGACAGTCCCATTGAACGTCACTATTTCAATGAGGTGGTCGCTGTACCTGGCATCGCAGGAATTTTGGAGCCAATAATCCTGGCCGACACAAACAGCATCGGCATCAAATATCAGGCCCTAAAAGTAATTCACCGGTTGTATATTGCATCACCAAAATTCTGGTAAAGAATTGTAAACGCGGAATACATCCGGGCAACACATTCGGCGCTATCCTTGTTTACTTGCACTGCTACGCACCTGCGCGAGGATCGTGTCACGTATGCAAATACACGGCAAAGTAACCAAGCAGCAAGCTTGCTCCTTCATCTCTCGCCCAGACGTCGGAGGCAACATCGTATTGTGCACATGAGTAATTTGGTTGGGCCACCATCATCGGTGCGACGACACACTCATCGTGTGTACCTCTTACGTAAGGTAAACATTCCAACCCTTCGTTGGGATGCTGGTGCCAGCTGCGAATCGTTTCTCATGGTGTTGCCCTAAGGGATTCGATGATCCACGGTGTGCTTACTGTGGACATACACACACTCCATGAGCACCAGAAGAAAACTTTATTTATGTTTCGCGCTTCTATGTGCCGATGCTAGGGAGAATCGCGCCATATAAGGTCATCGAAGCGATGGTTGGGATTTTTGGGTTCTGGCGCTTGGACGACAAAAAAATAAAAAAAGAAAAAGGATGAAATGGCAATGACTGCCTAGATAAAATAAGTAAAGAGGTAACTTTTGAGGATCGTTGAAGAATTTAGAGTCAGTCGTTAATTGCGGTCGAGGAAGTTCGGTAAAAAGACACTTGTGCTGAGTCGGATATGGTGAGCCTAATGGTTAACATTTAATGTATAGTTGTGTCCTGAAATTGTATATCGATACTGAATGTGAACAATTAATTGAATGTATAGTCGTGTCCTGAAATTGTATATCGATACTGAAAATGAACATTTAATTTAAATTCGTGTCCTGAAATTGTATATCCATACTGAATGTGAACATTTAAGTTAATGTATAGTTTGTGTCCTGAAAGTATTATATCAACACAAATGTGAACTTTTAGTTTAACCCCAAAAGGAATAAATAAAGTGAGGACGAATATATACAAGACGAAGTTTTAATTCGTGTAGTCAGGGACAGAAGAAAATCTGTGGAACAAACGTGGTGAACCTCTGCCCCCGTGGCACCCGGTACCTTGCCATACCACGAAGACACCACAACAGCAATGGGACAACGAAGTACACGGGATTTTCCTCACAAAATCACTTCACATTGAAACGAACGGAATTTCTTTTACGTCAAATGTCTTTCTTGGACTACCTTTTTATTTATCACAAACATTACAACTAAAAATTCATTTTAACACATAATTAAAGGAACAAAGGTTTAAATTACAAAAAGAAACTAAAACTATTCACTTCATGCGATTTGTACGTGCTCCTCCGAGGAGATCAGATCTGATTCTTTTTTTCTTCTCAACAAAAAACAGAATTCAATTTACTCTAAAAAAAAAATGGTTGTCTGGGCGCAAGGCGCTCGGACATTATATTCGTGACAACGTATCCTAATTATGTAACATTGAATATACAAGTTATTAAATCAAAATTAAAGTGTTTTTTCCGAATGCCTCCAAGTGTAGGAATTAATTTTGGTTTGCTTAACGAAATTTTACAAGTAGTGCAAACTACTGTGTATTCGTCAGGACACAGTTGTCGATTTTCTTTTGTGTGCCAGTCCGAAATTACGTTCATCTGTTGCACTGTGATCGGTTTTAAATCGCGTTCAAACCAAAGTCTATCGTAAACAGAGCAAGCATACCCAAAGTTATTGTCAAAAAACATAAATTTAAATCTTGATATCGATTTGTTCCATTTCATGTCCCATGCCTCTTGCGCCGATATAACTGGTTGTATTGTAAAATACACGGGTTCTGCTGCTGAAGGCTGTTGTAGGTTTACAACCTGTAGTTCTTGAACGTTGTTTGATCTTGCCGCTGCGAAACCACTATGAACAGACAATTTTCTCTTAGCTATATCCGATTTATTTAATGCTGCAAGGCGCTGCCTGTATTCGCGTTGTCTCTGTGTATTTTTTGTCTTTACACTTTCAACCTGTACAGCTGTTCTCGACAGTGCAAGGCGCTGTCTCTCTGCATTTGACTTAGGAGCAATTAAGAGAGTCGCGCTCTCGCTCACTGCGGCTCGCGCGTTATCGGTTATCGTTATCGTAACGCTACAAACTTTTTTCCGAATGCCTCCCAAGGTATACCGATTTATAAGACGATGCTCTCTCCCCAACATTCGCCATCTCGCCAATACTCCGAAAGGAAACCCTACCTAACCGACCCTTTGCAATCAACACGATGCCGGTTCGCGCCTCAGTTCGTATTTAATTGTAGACCGTATAAACCATGATCGATATAAAGTATTAAGTTAAAGTGGATTATCGAATTAGACTAGAATTTAAATTCGTTACTCCATCAAACAAATTAATGAGGAAAAGAATAATAATAGAATAATAGAATTAATTAATTAAACCAAAACTGTATTAGAATAGAGTGCATACTTAAATAAACTAAAACTATAATGAAATAGAATTCATTCTCTTTACTGCCTCTCGGTGGGGCAATGGTAATTGGAAAGGCTATTACGTAACAAGTTTGTCTTCCAATTGCCGTGTGCGATTGTTTTGGATTATTTGTTTTATCAGTGTGCCAATATTGTGAATAATGGATCGGAATAATGGCTCCCTTTGCGTAAAGCGGTGACGATATCTCATTCTGCAGAGCTTTTTACGCTCCCGGATGAGACGAAGAGTGATGTCGTCATGGGGTAATCTGATGTCTTTTCAAGTTTGTATTTCGGGACAACAGGAATCTCGTGAAGTCGATCTGCAGCGTTATTTATCTCAACCGACGTTGGGTTCCTGTCAGTGAGAAGAGTTGGTGGAATTTTTCGTTCAATGTGACATTGAAGTTGTCCCAAATTGTGCGCCCATAATCGGATATGTATGATGTGGCTGCTCTGACGATGTGCCCGCCTTATATAGCCCCGCAGCCATCCTCTCGTTCGCTCGTTTCCTGGGTGCTGTTTTCCTCAATAGTTTCCTCGAACCGGTGCGCCGCTGATCGTTGTTGCCCGGGAACTTGTGTGCTGGTGCTTGCCCTGCCTTTCCTGGGAATTCATGTGGGCGTGATGTATCGCCAACAGCCGAAAAGCCCTGAATTCTCAATGTTCTTTTCACTGGTTGGAGTTCTTATGTTATTTAAAGTAAATAGAAAAAAAAAGACTTTGTTTTACTTTTATTTCTTAAGAGAAATATTTTTATTTATTAAGAGATATCAGTCAAGTTTTACACGTTGTAAGTTAGTTTGTGAAGTTTGTTCTTTTCTTTCTTAGACTCTATTTTAGTTTACACTAGGTGTTTTTTTTGTTTATTTTCTTTGCAGTAGGTTTTCTGTAAATTTGTTTTTCTTTATCAACACTTTTTGTTTCGTTTTTGAAAAGTATCAACCAGCAAATATTTCCTTTCGCAGACTTTATCCGACTAACTCCTGACCCACTCCTACCCAACAACGAGTACCCTCCCCATGATCGCCCATTTCCGACACTCATCCTTATTTTCCCATTGCCCCACCCATTGAAGGTGAATAAACTCTTGCGAATTAACTCAACAGTCAACGAACCCAGGGAGAATGGGAAAATTGCAAAGGAGAGCATGGAGATTTCGGGGTTGATTTGGTTTCGCTTGCAATGAAAATCGAAGCCAGAAGGGTGATCGCATGAGCCCGTTTCATGCCTGGATTGTTCTCAGAGTGCAGAACCAGAAGTGCACTTGGACAAGGGGAAATGGAACGGGTTGAAGAGTATATTCATGCATACTTTTCACCTGATATTGATTTTGTTCCCAATGCTTGTACTCTTTGGTGCAGGAGCGAGGGGTACCGCTTGGGATCTTTTTTTGCATTGGAATGTGTAAAAGGAATTTGGTGATAGACTAAACTGTTTCGCTATGTAGAAACAGCGTCGTCTACCCATGTTTTGCTATTGCTAACCAGCAGAACATTTTTATGATTATTCATCTAGAATAATGCTATGGGGTTTTTAGGGAATAGTGTTTTTTAGGCCAAAAAGGATGCGAATCAGCTTAATGGTTCGGGGGTTTTTAATTATGTAACAAGACCTAGCGGTAAGTCATTCTATTCTGTCGTTAGAAATTAGCCGCAACGTGTCATCTCTATCTTCTTTGAATATTATTACGGCCATTGGTGATTTGAACTTGGAAAATGTATTAAGGGCCAATTTTCTAGAAGTTCATTATCATCTTGTTCTGTTTTTACTATCTTATCTTCTAGTCACACAACTTCGCAAATCTTCTTAACGTCAGAATTCAAAGCGCACTTCTCTGCAAGTAAGCGTTGCCGTATTATCACCTCCGAATATTATAATGTTTTCATAGACAGAGCAAGTGACAAAATGTCGGAATTAAAACAAATATATTCGAAAAACTTTTTTTTACATTATGTTATATTAAAATCAAACTCCAATCAAATGATTTTTAGCTTAAACACATGATACGTATCACTGTTCCTGTGCAAGCAGTTATTTTACTTAATTTAAGAAATTTGAGAAATCCTAGTTCTTACATAGTAATAAACGACAAAAAATGCCTGCTAGGGCAAATCTATGATAATATTAATGATTAATTGGTTCGGCTTATCACTTCTATGTACAAGCTTCCTGCAGAAGTCTTTTTAGGCTGCTCAAATCTGCATTCGTTAAAATTAAGTAAACTATTATATTTTTTAGAATACAGTCGCAATTAATTTTGAACGTAGCTTCATATGTAAGCAAAGTACTGTTTATCTTTGAAACTGGAAGAACCATATTTGTAAAGCCCTTTAAATTAGACAAACATAAAAAACCGATCCAAAGGCAAACGTTTTTTTTTTTCGAACGATTTAAATCGGCTTATAGAGAAGAGTCGTTACATATTTTTTTCTATAGCGATGGGTAGCACTGAGAACCATCACACCGTCCTTTATTGATAGTGCATATAAATGGTTAAGCATCACATGGTTTGGTTCCGGAAGCAATGTCGGTTCACACTGGAAAAAAAAGCATAAATATTTAATATTGTCGTATGAAAATAGTAAATAAAATACAACTTACAGATAACGCAGTATCTTTATTAAGAATCACTTGAAGCAAATGTGGTGGTAGAACGGGCGGACCTGACACCTTTTCCCACGGCTTGGATTGAGGCACCTCTTGAGAGTATTCTTTTTCAGCGTAGTTAATAGCGTTTTCATTATCTTTTGCCAGAGCTTGAAATACTTCAAAGTCCGACTGTCGCACAGTCACCAAGTTGTTTTTGGTACCATTGGGATAATCTATGCATTTCTAGTGTTGAGAATTAGGAAATGACTATATTTAAACGAAAACACTTTTATATATTATTAATAATAAATTAACATTATTATTGTATGTACTAATTCTATGGGCTTATGGCGAAATGAGTAATATGATTCAAACCCACGGCTTGATACGGTTAGAATCAGAACAAGATTTAGAATCAAAGTCTCAGTTTAATAGACCACGGCCGCGTGTACAACAGGCTATATTTTCCTGCTACTTAAATCATGGGTTTCTTTGTTAATCGTTCTGGTATACGGCTCTGCTGATTTACTTATACATTTTCTGTTGGTGCTGTGTTCTTCATTATGTTCATATGCGTCGGAAAAAAATCACCTCCATTCCTATTCTCATCTCAAACCAAAACACAAAATCTCCTTATTGTATACAGAAATATTAAAATTTATTAATAACATTGTAATACTCAAATATCCAACAAAGGTCTACCGTCGATGAAGAGCACTTGCATAATCGAAACTAATAAATTTTCAATGCTTGGTATTCGAATTAAGTTGACTCTGGCTTGTGAGGGTTCTTCTAACATCTCCCAAGAACCATCCATCGTCCTACCCAACTCCCCCTTCCCAAACATCTTGCCGTGGCATCAAACTTTCACCCCTGGGCATGCTTGCATCCAACGCATCATGTTCCTGAAATCTAATTCGGTTACATCATCATGTAACCGACATTAATCCTCGAACATGTCAATGCGCAATGCTAAGAAGCATTTTCTCATACACGTGCACATGTTCACCCTTGCCTTATCTGCTGAACCATCGGTCGATCGTTCAAACGACAATCTACAGCTCAGCCCATTGCTAGCTGCCTACAGGGAATTTAGGTGTTGTTTATTGTAAACACACACTCGACACATCGACCGATGAGACGTTGGCAATTTGCGTGTAAGCGAATTGATGCTGTACGCAGTGGCCAATGAGTAAACAAACAATGTTCCTATGTCCATTAGGTTTTCGGCAGCTGCAACTAAATTTCCCATGATCGGCCACCAACCTATTGTTGTTATATTTCCTTGTGATATTTAATTTGATTCCTTGCCCGGAGTGGGGGAGACGGTGTCGTTCCGCTTCGCTGGCGTCTGACGGCGGGACCAGTGCTGATGCGGGTGCCCGTCCCAGCTGTGGTGCGGGGGCAGCGTAAAGGGTGCGCCTAATCTCTTTGGCGGGAGCTTTCCTGACCAAGTAACGGGCGCTTCCTCCACGGGCTCGTTGTTCCAGGCGTTAGCCCCCGGCAGGTAATGGATGTCAATGGTGGTGGAATGTTAAACAATAAAAGACCGTTCCGTTTTATTGTTTATTACGATCTATTCCGCAGATTTTGGCAAGTCCATAAGCGTAGTCAACTGATCGCCCTAGGATAGGCTGCCGCAGGTCTGGTCTCTGGAAAGCGACTGATCAAGGGAACTTACTTATTATGTATTTGTTGTATTTGGCTCGGGGCCGTCTTCTAGATTCGAATTTCCGCTTCGGCCATAGGTTCGGCCTCTGAATGAAGACGAGTTTTTTATTTGTTTATTTATTTTATTGATTAATGAGGTTTAACTATTGTTTATTTATTCTATCGATTAATGAGGTTTAACTATTGTTTATTTATTCTATCGATTAATGAGGTTTAACTATTGTTTATTTGTGGCATTTACATTTTGGTAGTTTTTCAGATTTGAGCCCCTGCTTTGGCCATAGGTTCCTGAAATCGAAATTGTTGTATTCCAGGATACTACCCGTATTCGCTTTAACACTAATCTCATGTCCTTTCTAACACAACCTTTAAAACTACATCCGCACATATCTTACATTCTCATTTAATACAATTCATAAATAAACAGACACAATATTCTATATCCAGTCACTTACAGCATATTTAAAAACATGCCCCTTTTCATAACAAGCACATTTTTCATTTCAAAACATAGCCACTTTGATTTTCGTTCAAAGTTTATTCAAAATTATAAACAGAGACTTCTGGATTGTTTTGTTCATTTTATACGACACAGTTGGTTGGAACAAAATGTTCTATAAAAACAGGAAAATTTATATTGTAAGGTAGTTCAGAATAGAGCTCAGCTTGAGATAGCTGAGTTCAAATAAAATAAATAAAAACTATAATTATAAAGAAAAGATATTTTAATAAATATATAACCCGCACGCTCTTCCCTCGAAAGAGGAAGCACGGCGCTGGAGACGTAACAAAATGTACCGCCCTTTTATTCTTTTTGTCGTTGGGATTTGTCAAAATGTTTATTGTTAAAAATTCCAAGAAGCACACACAAGGTTTTGTGTGTTTCAGTTGAAATAGGGTTCTGGGAAATGCCTAGGAATTTATTTGAATAAATTCCTGGAAGGGAAATCATGAAATGCATTTTGGGTTAAGCATTTCATGATGTCAGGATTATTGGGAATTGGATCAATGCACGACAAATGGGCTTTGGTTTAAATTTATCGTGCCTATGATTGAATTGGATTGGGGTATGAGTTAATGTGAAATTGAATCAATGTGCGACAAATTAACTTTTGGTTTAATTTATCGCTCATATGATTCACTATGGAATTTGGATTTGGATTATAGGAGGTATTAGGGATTTGGATGGGATTATTGGTAGTATTGGGGATTTGGATAGGAGTAGTGATTTAGGATCACTACACTATTATGGAATTGGACACGATCATGATTGTATTTAAACAATCATACCCATGATCGTGTCCCTCGTTACTTTATTTTAAAACAAACATGCTCCCACCCATTCTAGTCCCTAGTTATTGTGGACAAAGTTTCTGTTGAGTTAACGCCAACCAAAAAATCCTCTATCGTACGGTGGCAATACACCCAGCCCGCACACCGATCATCATATTTGTTTTTCCTTTCCTTCGCCCAACGCATGTTTCGTTTGTTTTTCTTTCCGAGGTAAAGACATTCAACTTATCTGGACGATGTCTATGGGAACCTTCCAATGGGATGCGAACTGGTTTTACATTGGTCGTTGGGGTGAAGGAAAAATTGGTTTCCCCGCCGATGACATGAGTGGAAATCCATCCCACTCACCGAGGTTGGCTCAGCATCGCCCAGCTCACGACGAGTCAGATTTCTGTCACCACAGCGGGCGGTCGCGCCGCTTAACGTATTTTTCATCCTTCTCCGCGTTACGTAGTAGTCAAGTTTTAATCACGTAAAAACACACGATTTTAGAGTGTGAATCAGAGTCCAGTGTTTTTAGTTGTCGAATCGATAAACCCGTTTAGTCCTTTAAAAGTAAAGTAAAGTTCATGTAAATACTGTCGGAGATCCTGAAGGAGTTGTAGGCGTCCATCGCCGAAGGATTAAGTGAACATTGCTGTGAATAATTACTGAGTTAAGGAACACTAGAACGTATTATTACTTCCGGTAGTTTTGTTGTGGACCAATTTTCAAGACTGATGTACACTCTATATTGTGAACTCCCCGTTCTATGCGCATGTGCCGACGCCATAGCTTGAATGAAATAAAGAACATATAATCAACTAAGTACTTGCGTGCCTTTTCATTTTTTGCTTGCTCGAAGTTGATTTATTTCGTAGACATTTTACAGTGAAATAAACGGTAAGTGTTGGGGCGTTGAGTAGATCTAGTGTCCATGCCTGGTACATAAACCAACCCCCACATTGGTGACGATTTTTTTTATATAAAAAACTTGAACACGCGACCTTGTTGAATCTCGGACAAAATGTTGACTCTGTGTAGTGAACACGTTAAAGACACTAACGAAGACAGCGGAAAGAGCCGAAAACATCAACAGACGACACATCACATCAGCACGTCTAACAGCACGAGGAACAACACCATCTCCGGACTATCATCAGCAGCACAAAACAACAACACCAAGTTTTTTTCTTTTATTTTATATTTCAAAATTTTTATTCCTCCCCGTGGTGAGCTCCTTCCGAGCCATCAAATATATTTTTAAACTCTGAGTAACTTAGTACATTAATTGCAAGTGGTCAAGAGTACAAATGTAATACAACTTAATTAATACAAGTTAGCACTTAATAACCAAACGCTGGCAAAATTCAACTTCAACTAAATTAGATTAAACAATTAATTTCTTACTGCTAACTGTTCCATGAGAGTGATAAAACAAAAATTCAATTGTTTTTGAATTGGCTTCACCAAACCAGAGTCAAATGACATGATCCAGAAATGTATCATCATCATTGGCACTACAACCGGGAGTCGGCCTTGGCCTTATTTAGCAAGTCCTGAGGCTTGTTAAATTTTCCATAATGATTTGCTTTTTCTGGTCAAGGTCATTAGTCTTGCGCCAGAGGCTCCCCGACGGGGAATCGAACCCCGGTCTCCCGCGTGACAGGCGGGTATACTAACCACTATACTATCGAGGAGCTCATGTTTAAAATTTGAAGATATCTCTACCTACCGTATCAGTGCAAGACGAATGAAACCGGCCGTCAGCTGGTGATCCTCAACGACTAATTAAATGGCGTTTTAAAATAAAATACATAACTAAAGCAAGACTTAAAGATTAGAGGTCAAAGCGCTGAAGATACTCCAATTATCATCATCATCATCGGCACTACAACCGGGAACCGGTCTTGGCCTTATTTAGTAAGTCCTGAGGCTTGTTAAATTTTCCATAATGATTTATTTTTTCTGGGCAAGGTCATTAGTCTTGCGCCAGAGGCTCCCCGACGGGGAATCGAACCCCGGTCTCCTACGTGACAGGCGGGTATACTAACCACTATACTATCGCGGAGCCCACCAAATCGAGTATAAACCCGGTAAATACAACACTAATGCGGATACCTTGAGTCGTATCCCGCAACTTTGTGATGAGACTCCCACACTACCAATGTGCAATGTACTAACACGCGCCCAAGCTAAAAAGTTAAGGGCAAGCGAAGGAACTCAGGATAGTCCAAATGACGATAAGTCCTCTCTTAACGAGGATCCCATTCCGGCCTGCACGGAAAAAGGAATTTAGATAACCAATCCTGAAGACATTCAATTCCTACTCCGGGAATACCATGATCCTCCTTTGGGTGGACACCAAGGAGTGAGTAAAACGTACCACAAAATACGTAGACATTTTTGGTGGAAGAACATGATGCGAGTTAACACACCCAACTAGAAGATAAGATTCATAACAAACCTACATCACAATGTAATAAAAATGATGACCTCCAACGTGATCAACATTGAAGATAAGATTTACTGCTGCATCTGTCCAAACAACGCAACAGATAAACCTTCAGCATTGAAGATAGGATTCAATGCTGCACCCGACATGACACAGCTGTCCAAACAACCATCGACCAGGATTATCAAAACGATCCCACGACCCAAATGAAGTGTGAGATAAGAAATTGGAGAAACAACAAAAGATGACTGGAAAAGGGATACAGGCGAACGGTGGAATCGGGCAGTCAACTCCAATTATAGATATACATTTTGTTTTTTCCTTTTTTATATATATTATCTTCTTGCTTCTTGTTTCGTACGGTGGTTTAAATAATCATAATCTTAATATCAAAAAGCCAGCTTTTTGAATTTGTTTTCTTAAATACATTTTATCTACCAGATTAATCCATTATTTGTATACAGATTAAAAAATATATACACTTGCAGGAACATTGTTTTTTTGTGTCCATATTACGTTTAATATAAATAAAAAAAAAACAGTTTTACCAAACAAAACAAATTGCAGACCTTCTAACTAGCAAGTGTTTTTAGAATAAACTATTCCGAATAATATAATAAGATTACGAGGATATTTATTATTGTAATTGACTTAGTTTACAAAAGAAAACAATAAAGGATTTTTAAGAAAAAAGATCAAAAATAAAAAAACGAAGCACTCTTATAAGATAAAAATAATTATTGTAAACCCCTTCTGGGTACACACTCGCACGCACCTCCTTTCGGTAGTATTCACGACATTTTTCGACTACACTCGACTCCTTTTCACCCACATCGCGGCCCTACTCGATCACCTTCAACTTCATTGGCCTCTTCATGACTTCATCCAATTCTCTCGACCCGACTTAATGTTCGCAATTCCAGCTCCGTATTACACGTTAGCTACTACGCGTAGCAAACAATCAGTAGGACGCCCGGCTTCACTTTTACTCGACCTCTCTCGGCTCCTTGCGACTCTATCTTGACCCCGTTAAACCCTTGCCGACCCGACTATACTTCACATGCCACAACCCAATCTCGGCTCTTCTACATATATTGGCGCACATGCCCACCAAGCGCGGGCTTCACGCGACTCCGCTCGCCTCCGCACGACACCCTTCATCACTCTAAATCCCGGCTCCTCACTAAACCACAGCTACTACGCGTAGCAAATACTAGTTAGGACGCCGGTTCTGCCCCCTTATTCTGACGTAAGGACCTACCTTTTAGGGACTCCCAAGGTCCCCCAAGCCACCACGGCTCAATCTGAGCGGCAATTAAAAGGCTATACACGCCCCCCACATACCAGATGCATCACACTTCGGAGCGCGCATCATTACCCTAGGGCGCCCTGCGGTTGGACACAACCAACCACCCACCAGGAGCCCCCTAAGCTAAGTCGCCTACCACCAACCAAGCGCGACGGGCCGGCACCTCCTCACAAGTTGGGCGGGGGGGGGGGGGGGGGGGGGGAGTTCTGTGGCGGTTTCGCCAAACCTCACTGCCTACTTACCCGAAGAACCCCCATGACTACAACCCAACTCCCATTGTTTCCCGCCAATGCAATCGCATTGGCACTTGAAAACATTTCCTTTCTCAAAGACATTAATGCTTTCTACGCATTTCATGAAAATACCTAATAGATTCTGTTTACACATCCAATGCACCAGTAGAATTCGCTGGAAAATAATTCGTCTGTATACATGTATCATAAGTAGGAAAACTATTCCGGCATCATTGTTTGCCAAGCAATTTTGTCCCTCATGTGCACCCTAATCTCCCACATGCACATATCTAGCAGACCCTTTGTCCAAGGGACAAAAGCAAATACAGCATCTAGCGTCATGTGCCATAAACCGAATGCCTTCGCGTGTAAACATGCATAATATCCAACCCATGATTTGTTTTCCTACTAATAAGCAATCACAAATTTCGTGCTTTGCCACAAAAGAATTACTCTGCATACACAAATGCAGACAAGCGATTCGTTTCGTCCACCGACCCAAGATACGATAGACAATTTTCATTGTATAAAATATCCCAAACCATTAGCACCTTTTTCTAATGGCTATGCGTCTATTTACGCAAGGGCATCATCAACCCAAGACTTTTATGATGTGGACCGGTGTTGCTGAGACATTTGGGAGACGTTAAAAGATCTAAGGACGAAGGTCCTGAAGTTTAAATAAAGATGCAAAGCCAGGTGTCCTGCCGGGTGCTGCTACGCGTAGTAGCTGTGGTAACGGGGGGAGCTGGCTTGCTGAAATCGGGTAGAAAGGTCGAGCATTGATGAACGGTGTAGCGTGAAGGCTGTGGTTGGCGAGCATGAGCGCCAATATTCAGAAAAGAGACAGAAAAGGTTGAGATGTTTCACGCGAGACAAAACCGGGCGTCCTATAGATTATATGCTACGCGTAGTAGCTGTTGTTACATAAGGGGCCGGTTTGCAGAAAATGGGTGTTGAGCAATGGCGAGCGTGTGCGCCAATATTTGTAAAAGGGCCTTAAACAAAAAAAAAAAGGTGGGCAGAGGCGAATTTTGCCTGTATTATACAAGACCAGAAAGGGGTCGAGTGAGGTTGGATGGTGTAAAGGGACGAAGAGAGACTAATGGGGCCAAAGGGAGCCGAAGGCTGTCAAGTGGAGTCGAAAGGTGGCCAATGAGGCTAAAAATAAATCGAAGGTGGTCGGGGATTGTCGCGATGTGGATGAGTAGGGTTGAAGGAAATACAAGGCGGAGTCAAAATTGAGTGCGAGCGAGCCGAGTCATGTGGAGTCGTGTATACTAGCGAAAACGATTGTATCTTTATGTGTACCCAGAAGGGGTTTACAATTCTTATAATTTAATTGGCGGTGATGCTTTAATTTGCTTATAATGCTTAAACTTCAAAGTGTTTCTTGCTATTTGTATTCTTCTTGAAATAAGATTTAAAACGGATTAAAAGTAGAGTAAAAATTGAAAACTGCTTTCCATTAATTTGGTTAGAATTAATCTGTGTGTATATATTTATATTAATTTGAATCAAATCTGAATAAAAACAAGGAGAAGCAGTTAAAATAATATTTAAAAGCAAGAAACTAGGAATACAATGAAAATATTTTTTACTTTTTAAACAATATGATGGTGCTTGCCTATATATAAAAGTTTTTTGTTGTTTGTTGCTTTTAGTTAAGTATATCTGTGAATACTTATGATATAATACAGGTGTTTCGTATTTTTGTTTTTGATTTCCTAAAACTTTTATTGGTTTTTCACATAAATTCTAGGTGTTTGTGTTTTTACATTGATTTTATTTATGTATACGATTGTGCGTGGATATGTGTATTTATAATTTTCTTTGTTGATTTTTGCTTTATATCAACGGTTAATATTTGTTAAATGCACAATATATTAAATTAACAAAAGCAAAACAGGAAATTAGTGGAACAAAGAAAAACGAAGATGTAAAATGTATGTATTCTTGTGGTTTTTTAATTTATTATTGTATTACAAAAGGAAAAAGAAGAAACGCACCCATACAAATGCATATATTTCCGGACATATATGCATCTATATAAATATCAATATCTTCTATAATTACATTACAAATTTTAATTATTTTAATAGTCAAGCCTATCATACGGTTTTCTTAGATTGACAGGACAACTGTTTCGAACCAGTTGTCTACCTTTACCATGAAAATCGTTTAATTAGGACTGTGTGTAATAATTTGCACTTTAAACCGTTAATTAATTTTGCATAAAAAAAAACGTAATAATTACTTCTATGATTCCTTGTATTGGATATAACCCACTAATCAATTTTTAAAAATATGATTGAAAATTTTAAATTTGAAAGTATTTTGCCTAACAAATGTCAGTGCACACAAATGTTTTTCAGGAAACAAATTTTAAGTTTCGCTCAGAAGGAGCTTACATGAAGACAATACAAAAAGGAAAGGAGAAAAAAAAAAAAACAAGGGCACGAGATTCCCTTCTTCCTCCATCATAGTTGTTCCACCGATACAATTTCACGATTGTTAGGAAGTCCGCCGAAAATAACAATTACAATCACCAAACACACTGACAACAACAGACGCCCAGAAACGAAAAGTACGATGCAGCAAAATGTCACTGAGGTTCCGCGGGAAAGAAAGTTAAATGCACTGTCCATCAAAAGAAACAAAACAAGTACATCGTCTCAGCAAACCGTCCACCAGAGGTAAAACCAAATGAAAACACTTGCGGCTTGTCGTTTGTAATTTATAACTTTTATTTTATCGGTAATTAAAGCACGCACGGTGCGGACTTAGTTTTAATTAATTTTAATATGGATTAAGCACTTCGACACGACTCTTAGAAACCACACCGTACCGACGCCGGTACGGTGGATGGCGGTGAGCCGACCGCCTTGAAGGTTGGAAAACGACTCAACCGATATCCTCTCCGATAAGGATATCGTTTTTACCTAACACCAGAGATACGTAAAGTCTCTCTTGGTGGTATAGGAAACCAGATCTTGTGATAAAGGTTATGGTAGTATGTGTGGTAATCGTTCAGATCGATGCTATTCACACGTGCAGTGGAACAACGAAACAGGCAGGCGGCAAACACAAAAGGAAAAAAAATGACCAAATGCGCCGTTGGTAATGTTGGGAGAAAAAAGGTGCTAAAAGCAAATTGGATGTTTGTGGCATCTCTGGCTGCAGTAGAAACCGGGTTCATGTTTGCATTAGGAAATGCTGGAGAATTTGGTTTCAGCGTCTATTGCGCTAATTATATGCAGCTGCTTGGGTTGTTTATTGATAAGACAAACAAAAAAGGTTGGCAGGCAATGTGTATGAAAAGGTACATGACGCGGCTGGGAAAATAGACGGCGCAATATTTATGGTCGCTGTCATGACGGTTACATTGAATGCAATCCGAATCATTTTGTTTACAGGAATTTGTCTGGTACCGAATTGGTTTAGAATACCATATAAACAAAGAAAGAAATCTTACGGAAAATTGTATGCGAAGGGATGCATGAGAAGGTAAGTTTTCTTTATAGGGATTTTAAGATTATAGATGATGATCTATATAATGCGTGAAGCATTTACAGGTGCTACTACTGTTGCATTAGCAAATTTAAGGGGGTTGGGTAGTAGTTATGGGGATTTTTTCAGGTAAGTAGACCGTAGGGTTTGGCGGAACCGCTACAGTTTTCCCACGGGTTGGATAATATGCACTTGAACAAGGTAGTGTAAACTTTCACTACTTTAAGAGGGAAATGCTTTATAACAATATCTGGAATACTATCTATTCAAGAAGATTTCTTGTTCGTAATGGATCTAAGGATGTCCGTAAGTTTATCCTTGTACACAAACATACTCGCGTTTAGATTTCTACGCGAAGAATCCGCTCTATTATTTTCACTAAACGTAATGAAACTTCAACTTTCGAAACGCCAACTGTTCAGTTCATTGCGCAACAAAATATTGGTTTAGAGAGCCCTATCTTCCAGGTCAAGGTTAGAATGAAAGGAAACGAATGGATACTGCCTCGAAACAAGCACCAATTGAGTTTCCTTTCTTTTGCGGATCCTCGAATATTGTCAACTCTTCGTTGGAGGTGATGTGTTCCAGGGGAGGTCCTGGGTTCAGTAATGTTTGACAATTTTCCGGAGTTCGGGGAACTCACAGATATGGAATGTCATTATAATCTCTTCTTCAAAATACTTTATTTATTTGTGGGAACATATCCGGTCCACTTAACTTGTGTTGCTCCAGTCTTCATTATTAGTGATCTAGAATTCTCACGAATAGCTTTTTGCAGTTTTTTTATTTGTGACTTGATCGTTTTTATTTCCTGTCTATTTGGATCGCTGAGGGGGATGGGAGCGAACATAAGTGCGCATTTTCGGATTGCTTTCAACCTGGCGAAGGCCAGCCAATCCTTGTCCCTGTTCAATCCAAGTTGACATGCAGTATCCGCGTGACACCCCTGGATGGCTATTTTGGCACCCACCAGGTAATGAACCAATGCATGGAGTGACATCCTGAGAAAGGTTGGCGCAAGGCTAATAACCTTGCCCGGAAAAACAAAATATTATGGAATATGTAACAAACCTCGGATATGGACCGGATACACGACGACGACCACGGAAACGAAAATGACTAAACGATTTGGGAATTTTCTCATGGAACGTTCGCTCACTATACAGAGCTCGAGCTGCACAGCAGCTAGCCGATGCCCTGTCCGCATATAAGGCTGACATAACAGCATAACAAGAAAGAAGATGGACGGGGTGTGGTGTTATTCAAAGAAATGAGTATAACATTTATTACAGCTGTCATGGAAAACACCATGTGCTCAGGGCAGGCTTTCTAGTCAACCAAAAATTGAAGCCTGCCATTATCGGCTTTAATCCGATAAACGAAAGGTTATGCACTCCTCGCGTGCGAGGCAAGTAGAAGAAGAGTAGCAAGAAGAAAAGGAAAAATACTACGAGAACGTCGAACGGGCCCTCAATGTCATCGAACTGGCAGCATCAAAAACGGTCGTTGCGAGTACCAGGTTTCCGCGCAAAGAAATCCACAAAGTCACCTGGGTATCGCTCGATGGAGCCACTCACAACCAAATTGACCACGTGTTGATAGATCGCCACCACTCCTCGAACCTGATGACGTATTGTTACGGACCTACCTCGCGTCCAGGTGCCCCCCTAACATCCACGAATCCCCTTTCGTAAGTTTCCCCTCTCTACCTGTGAAAGGAAAACAAATCGCCAAGTAGCTAATTTGCACAAACTATTTTCTGCAAATTCTACTTGGTAGAAAAATAATGAAAAACGGCGTTGGCGCAGGATAAAATAAAATAAAAACGTCAACGGCAATGACAATAAAGATTCATTCGACGTAAAACTTCAGACGACGAACGATTGGAGTCGCATCACTAAATATAAAACATATATCGAATTTTCTTATTGGAGAAGCAGAACTGAAGCTGAACAGGGAAGCACCACCTCAACGCCCCCTGCAACTTGACAGCAGCATCAACAGTAGCTACAGCGTCCGCTCCACGGACGCACAATATCAACCAAGTAAGCCCTTTTCACTTACCGATCACTAAAATAATATTTAAATATAAATTAACTATATAAAAATAAATACATATTACCATTAAAATAATATTTAAATTTATATATCTTACTTAAATATATTTAAATCAAATTGTTGTTAAAATAACCATAACAGAACGTACCCAGGTGCCAACTCGGATCACTATCTTGTTGGTACAGTTTTCCGAGCGCGGATTGCCTTACGGAGGCGTATTGCATCCGCGGATCAGGTTCGAATCAACACGGCTGCCTTACGTAATGGGAACAGCAGTAACACCTTTGGTCATGCGTTGAGACACGCCTTTGAAGATCTCGATGGAGGGAGAGGAAATCCTGGGAGCAGAATGCCGGGCGTAGAAGAGAAATGGACACGCCTTAAGAATACTGTCATTAGTACTGCCAACTCCATCTTAGGTAGTACTCGTAGAGATCGGAACGACTGGTTTGATGATTAGTGCAAACTAGCGACTGAACGTAAGAATGCTGCATACCGGGCAATGCAGCACTCTCATAGGACGCGGATACGCGAGAAGAAATGCAAGGAGCTCAGAAGATCTGAAAAGAGACTCCACAGACAAAAGAAAAGTGCCTGGAAAAAGAAACTAGTCTGTGAAATAGAGAAAAGTAGGGAGCGAGGTCCGCACCATGTGTGGGAGTTCTACCAAGTAATCCACAATATTACGCGGCACATATCTAGCAGACCCTTTGTCCAAGGGACAAAAGCAAATACAGCATCTAGCGTCATGTGCCATAAACCGAATGCCTTCGCGTGTAAACATGCATAATATCCAACCCATGATTTGTTTTCCTACTAATAAGCAATCACAAATTTCGTGCTTTGCCACAAAAGAATTACTCTGCATACACAAATGCAGACAAGCGATTCGTTTCGTCCACCGACCCAAGATACGATAGACAATTTTCATTGTATAAAATATCCCAAACCATTAGCACCTTTTTCTAATGGCTATGCGTCTATTTACGCAAGGGCATCATCAACCCAAGACTTTTATGATGTGGACCGGTGTTGCTGAGACATTTGGGAGACGTTAAAAGATCTAAGGACGAAGGTCCTGAAGTTTAAATAAAGATGCAAAGCCAGGTGTCCTGCCGGGTGCTGCTACGCGTAGTAGCTGTGGTAACGGGGGGAGCTGGCTTGCTGAAATCGGGTAGAAAGGTCGAGCATTGATGAACGGTGTAGCGTGAAGGCTGTGGTTGGCGAGCATGAGCGCCAATATTCAGAAAAGAGACAGAAAAGGTTGAGATGTTTCACGCGAGACAAAACCGGGCGTCCTATAGATTATATGCTACGCGTAGTAGCTGTTGTTACATAAGGGGCCGGTTTGCAGAAAATGGGTGTTGAGCAATGGCGAGCGTGTGCGCCAATATTTGTAAAAGGGCCTTAAACAAAAAAAAAAAGGTGGGCAGAGGCGAATTTT
Organism: Microdon myrmicae; assembly: GCA_963931805.1. NCBI lineage: Eukaryota > Metazoa > Arthropoda > Insecta > Diptera > Syrphidae > Microdon > Microdon myrmicae. The sequence goes on from CAWVOU010000041.1 coordinate 42,412, forward strand.
GCCTGTATTATACAAGACCAGAAAGGGGTCGAGTGAGGTTGGATGGTGTAAAGGGACGAAGAGAGACTAATGGGGCCAAAGGGAGCCGAAGGCTGTCAAGTGGAGTCGAAAGGTGGCCAATGAGGCTAAAAATAAATCGAAGGTGGTCGGGGATTGTCGCGATGTGGATGAGTAGGGTTGAAGGAAATACAAGGCGGAGTCAAAATTGAGTGCGAGCGAGCCGAGTCATGTGGAGTCGTGTATACTAGCGAAAACGATTGTATCTTTATGTGTACCCAGAAGGGGTTTACAATTCTTATAATTTAATTGGCGGTGATGCTTTAATTTGCTTATAATGCTTAAACTTCAAAGTGTTTCTTGCTATTTGTATTCTTCTTGAAATAAGATTTAAAACGGATTAAAAGTAGAGTAAAAATTGAAAACTGCTTTCCATTAATTTGGTTAGAATTAATCTGTGTGTATATATTTATATTAATTTGAATCAAATCTGAATAAAAACAAGGAGAAGCAGTTAAAATAATATTTAAAAGCAAGAAACTAGGAATACAATGAAAATATTTTTTACTTTTTAAACAATATGATGGTGCTTGCCTATATATAAAAGTTTTTTGTTGTTTGTTGCTTTTAGTTAAGTATATCTGTGAATACTTATGATATAATACAGGTGTTTCGTATTTTTGTTTTTGATTTCCTAAAACTTTTATTGGTTTTTCACATAAATTCTAGGTGTTTGTGTTTTTACATTGATTTTATTTATGTATACGATTGTGCGTGGATATGTGTATTTATAATTTTCTTTGTTGATTTTTGCTTTATATCAACGGTTAATATTTGTTAAATGCACAATATATTAAATTAACAAAAGCAAAACAGGAAATTAGTGCAACAAAGAAAAACGAAGATGTAAAATGTATGTATTCTTGTGGTTTTTTAATTTATTATTGTATTACAAAAGGAAAAAGAAGAAACGCACCCATACAAATGCATATATTTCCGGACATATATGCATCTATATAAATATCAATATCTTCTATAATTACATTACAAATTTTAATTATTTTAATAGTCAAGCCTATCATACGGTTTTCTTAGATTGACAGGACAACTGTTTCGAACCAGTTGTCTACCTTTACCATGAAAATCGTTTAATTAGGACTGTGTGTAATAATTTGCACTTTAAACCGTTAATTAATTTTGCATAAAAAAAAACGTAATAATTACTTCTATGATTCCTTGTATTGGATATAACCCACTAATCAATTTTTAAAAATATGATTGAAAATTTTAAATTTGAAAGTATTTTGCCTAACAAATGTCAGTGCACACAAATGTTTTTCAGGAAACAAATTTTAAGTTTCGCTCAGAAGGAGCTTACATGAAGACAATACAAAAAGGAAAGGAGAAAAAAAAAAAAACAAGGGCACGAGATTCCCTTCTTCCTCCATCATAGTTGTTCCACCGATACAATTTCACGATTGTTAGGAAGTCCGCCGAAAATAACAATTACAATCACCAAACACACTGACAACAACAGACGCCCAGAAACGAAAAGTACGATGCAGCAAAATGTCACTGAGGTTCCGCGGGAAAGAAAGTTAAATGCACTGTCCATCAAAAGAAACAAAACAAGTACATCGTCTCAGCAAACCGTCCACCAGAGGTAAAACCAAATGAAAACACTTGCGGCTTGTCGTTTGTAATTTATAACTTTTATTTTATCGGTAATTAAAGCACGCACGGTGCGGACTTAGTTTTAATTAATTTTAATATGGATTAAGCACTTCGACACGACTCTTAGAAACCACACCGTACCGACGCCGGTACGGTGGATGGCGGTGAGCCGACCGCCTTGAAGGTTGGAAAACGACTCAACCGATATCCTCTCCGATAAGGATATCGTTTTTACCTAACACCAGAGATACGTAAAGTCTCTCTTGGTGGTATAGGAAACCAGATCTTGTGATAAAGGTTATGGTAGTATGTGTGGTGATCGTTCAGATCGATGCTATTCACACGTGCAGTGGAACAACGAAACAGGCAGGCGGCAAACACAAAAGGAAAAAAAATGACCAAATGCGCCGTTGGTAATGTTGGGAGAAAAAAGGTGCTAAAAGCAAATTGGATGTTTGTGGCATCTCTGGCTGCAGTAGAAACCGGGTTCATGTTTGCATTAGGAAATGCTGGAGAATTTGGTTTCAGCGTCTATTGCGCTAATTATATGCAGCTGCTTGGGTTGTTTATTGATAAGACAAACAAAAAAGGTTGGCAGGCAATGTGTATGAAAAGGTACATGACGCGGCTGGGAAAATAGACGGCGCAATATTTATGGTCGCTGTCATGACGGTTACATTGAATGCAATCCGAATCATTTTGTTTACAGGAATTTGTCTGGTACCGAATTGGTTTAGAATACCATATAAACAAAGAAAGAAATCTTACGGAAAATTGTATGCGAAGGGATGCATGAGAAGGTAAGTTTTCTTTATAGGGATTTTAAGATTATAGATGATGATCTATATAATGCGTGAAGCATTTACAGGTGCTACTACTGTTGCATTAGCAAATTTAAGGGGGTTGGGTAGTAGTTATGGGGATTTTTTCAGGTAAGTAGACCGTAGGGTTTGGCGGAACCGCTACAGTTTTCCCACGGGTTGGATAATATGCACTTGAACAAGGTAGTGTAAACTTTCACTACTTTAAGAGGGAAATGCTTTATAACAATATCTGGAATACTATCTATTCAAGAAGATTTCTTGTTCGTAATGGATCTAAGGATGTCCGTAAGTTTATCCTTGTACACAAACATACTCGCGTTTAGATTTCTACGCGAAGAATCCGCTCTATTATTTTCACTAAACGTAATGAAACTTCAACTTTCGAAACGCCAACTGTTCAGTTCATTGCGCAACAAAATATTGGTTTAGAGAGCCCTATCTTCCAGGTCAAGGTTAGAATGAAAGGAAACGAATGGATACTGCCTCGAAACAAGCACCAATTGAGTTTCCTTTCTTTTGCGGATCCTCGAATATTGTCAACTCTTCGTTGGAGGTGATGTGTTCCAGGGGAGGTCCTGGGTTCAGTAATGTTTGACAATTTTCCGGAGTTCGGGGAACTCACAGATATGGAATGTCATTATAATCTCTTCTTCAAAATACTTTATTTATTTGTGGGAACATATCCGGTCCACTTAACTTGTGTTGCTCCAGTCTTCATTATTAGTGATCTAGAATTCTCACGAATAGCTTTTTGCAGTTTTTTTATTTGTGACTTGATCGTTTTTATTTCCTGTCTATTTGGATCGCTGAGGGGGATGGGAGCGAACATAAGTGCGCATTTTCGGATTGCTTTCAACCTGGCGAAGGCCAGCCAATCCTTGTCCCTGTTCAATCCAAGTTGACATGCAGTATCCGCGTGACACCCCTGGATGGCTATTTTGGCACCCACCAGGTAATGAACCAATGCATGGAGTGACATCCTGAGAAAGGTTGGCGCAAGGCTAATAACCTTGCCCGGAAAAACAAAATATTATGGAATATGTAACAAACCTCGGATATGGACCGGATACACGACGACGACCACGGAAACGAAAATGACTAAACGATTTGGGAATTTTCTCATGGAACGTTCGCTCACTATACAGAGCTCGAGCTGCACAGCAGCTAGCCGATGCCCTGTCCGCATATAAGGCTGACATAACAGCATAACAAGAAAGAAGATGGACGGGGTGTGGTGTTATTCAAAGAAATGAGTATAACATTTATTACAGCTGTCATGGAAAACACCATGTGCTCAGGGCAGGCTTTCTAGTCAACCAAAAATTGAAGCCTGCCATTATCGGCTTTAATCCGATAAACGAAAGGTTATGCACTCCTCGCGTGCGAGGCAAGTAGAAGAAGAGTAGCAAGAAGAAAAGGAAAAATACTACGAGAACGTCGAACGGGCCCTCAATGTCATCGAACTGGCAGCATCAAAAACGGTCGTTGCGAGTACCAGGTTTCCGCGCAAAGAAATCCACAAAGTCACCTGGGTATCGCTCGATGGAGCCACTCACAACCAAATTGACCACGTGTTGATAGATCGCCACCACTCCTCGAACCTGATGACGTATTGTTACGGACCTACCTCGCGTCCAGGTGCCCCCCTAACATCCACGAATCCCCTTTCGTAAGTTTCCCCTCTCTACCTGTGAAAGGAAAACAAATCGCCAAGTAGCTAATTTGCACAAACTATTTTCTGCAAATTCTACTTGGTAGAAAAATAATGAAAAACGGCGTTGGCGCAGGATAAAATAAAATAAAAACGTCAACGGCAATGACAATAAAGATTCATTCGACGTAAAACTTCAGACGACGAACGATTGGAGTCGCATCACTAAATATAAAACATATATCGAATTTTCTTATTGGAGAAGCAGAACTGAAGCTGAACAGGGAAGCACCACCTCAACGCCCCCTGCAACTTGACAGCAGCATCAACAGTAGCTACAGCGTCCGCTCCACGGACGCACAATATCAACCAAGTAAGCCCTTTTCACTTACCGATCACTAAAATAATATTTAAATATAAATTAACTATATAAAAATAAATACATATTACCATTAAAATAATATTTAAATTTATATATCTTACTTAAATATATTTAAATCAAATTGTTGTTAAAATAACCATAACAGAACGTACCCAGGTGCCAACTCGGATCACTATCTTGTTGGTACAGTTTTCCGAGCGCGGATTGCCTTACGGAGGCGTATTGCATCCGCGGATCAGGTTCGAATCAACACGGCTGCCTTACGTAATGGGAACAGCAGTAACACCTTTGGTCATGCGTTGAGACACGCCTTTGAAGATCTCGATGGAGGGAGAGGAAATCCTGGGAGCAGAATGCCGGGCGTAGAAGAGAAATGGACACGCCTTAAGAATACTGTCATTAGTACTGCCAACTCCATCTTAGGTAGTACTCGTAGAGATCGGAACGACTGGTTTGATGATTAGTGCAAACTAGCGACTGAACGTAAGAATGCTGCATACCGGGCAATGCAGCACTCTCATAGGACGCGGATACGCGAGAAGAAATGCAAGGAGCTCAGAAGATCTGAAAAGAGACTCCACAGACAAAAGAAAAGTGCCTGGAAAAAGAAACTAGTCTGTGAAATAGAGAAAAGTAGGGAGCGAGGTCCGCACCATGTGTGGGAGTTCTACCAAGTAATCCACAATATTACGCGGTACACACCACGCTGCACTTACTGCAAGGATAAAGAGGGTAATCTGATTACCGATCCTGAAGGCATTCTGGAGCGATGTGAAGTGCACTTCAATGAATTGCTAAATGGCCAGCTCACAGAAGAATTGGAGGCTCCACCACTGCAAGATCAAGACCAAATGCTGCCGCCACCAGGCATTGAGGAAACAGTAAAAGCCACAAGACACCTCAAATCAAATAAAGCCCCTGGAGCTGATGATAGGCCAGCTGATCTGATCAAACAAGGACGGACAACCTTACATCACGCAATTGATGAGATCGTGATGCGCGAATGGGAGGGTGGCGGTTCCGCCAAACCCCACTGTTACTTACCTGAAGAACCCGCATAACTTTGACCCAACCATATAAGTTTCGCTAATGCAATTGCATTAGCACCTTAAAAGCGTCACGCATCAAATAGATCAAATTTATTTACCTAAAAGTCCCTGTAAAGAATTCCTACTTTTTCATGCATCTCTTCGCATACAAATTCCCTACAAGAATTCTTTCCATTATACAGCTGCATAAAACCAAAACCTATTCGGTACCTTCGGTTGCCAGGCAAATTCCAACCTTCCCACACCTGCGCCGCAATCTCTCCGCAGCAAAAGCACTTCCTTCCCAAGGATAATTAATGCTTGCAATGCATTACCTGGAAATGCCTGCAAAGAATTTTTCCTACAAGGGCATTCATACATGTATCAATGCGTCTCTGCATAAGCGACCAAAAACCGAATTTCCAATTAGTGTAGATTTTCACACTAGAGTTCGACACTTGCGTCGCCATAGATACCATGTACCATTGACACAGATGGTATTTACAAACCGTTACTGTATAACCATCTAATCTGCTTTGCAATGACTTGCAACTATCGATACAGCTGCAAGCACTTTACCCAGAATTGCTCCTTTGTTTGAATCTCCAAACAAGCATCGACTTCGCGCATAGCCGCCGGATTGAATTCAAAGCATAAACAATGCAAATATAGAATCCGTTTCCCACAAACGAATTTCCCTGCATATACAAATGCAAGCAAGGGATTTGTTTCGTCCACCAACCCATTATCACCTTTCCCAATGTCTATTCGTATATTTACACAATGGAATCACTCATCTAAGACTTTTATGATGCTCTCGTCTCATCTTTTCTCTTACCACATTTCTTTGAAGCATCGTCTTCTATTTATTTAGACGCGATGCACTTCATAGACAACGATCTTCTCGATCACTTTGTTCTTGCCGCCTGCCTGCTTTGTTTTTCCATAGCCTTCGCCCATGGGTAAACAACACAGATCTGAACATACACATACCACCATGAGCTCCATTACGAGATCTGGTTTTCTATTCCCCTAAGAGAGACTTTACGTTTCTCTGGTGGTAAGTAAATACATATCCTTAGTGGAGAGGATATCGACCACCACACCACAAACTCACCCCAAACGAAGATTGAATCAAGGAGTCCAATTACATCCGCCGACCATCACTGTCGTTGCCACTCCGCTCTCCGTCGCGCGGCGGAGAAGCGTAAGTCGTGTCAAAGGGAAGTGTTTCATTCTGTTTAAAATTCACAAAAATCAATTTAATATTAATAATAAGTTTAACTGAAGTATAAAAACACTAACATTTTTAATAATGGCTGAGAACAAAGTGGTTTTTATTAAGAGAATTATCCTTCACAATTTTAATAACGAAAGTGAAATAAACTAAAAATTAATTAAGAACAACTTGTGTGTTAATTGTTATCTGGTGGACGGTGTTTTCCCTTACTCCCGGTTGTGGACAAACGTGGCGGCGTTTCGTCCTTTTGATTCGGCGTTTTACTTGGTAGAACTTTCTGATGGAGGAGGAACATGAACGAAGTGCCAATGCCTGGCACAATACTTCCTCCCCACAGGAGCAAGAGGAGATGCCGGAAGATTGGCGTCGTGGAATAATTTGCGCCATACATAAGAAAGGAGATATCACAATGTGCAGCAACTATAGGGGTATAACATTGCCGAGTACCGCCTATACGATACTCTCCTCTATCGTACAAGGTCGGATAGCCCCATACGGTAAAGTCATCATTGGCCAATATCAGTGTGGCTTCATCCCAGGCAAATCAGCGATTGATCAGATATTTACCATTAAGCAGGCGATGGAAAAATGTCTGGAATTTAAGATTCCATTACATCAACTATTTATAGACTTTAAGACCGCCTACGACAGCATAGCCAGGGTAGAACTATATAATGCCATGAGAGAGTTCGACATTCCCAGCAAATTGATACGACTTTGTAGGTTGACCATGACCAACGTAACTAGTGAAGTAAAACTAGCAGGATTGCTGTCCAAACCAATAAACATCTTTAATGGACTCTGACAGGGGTACGATCTGACCTGCCTCCTCTTCAACCGACGTTGGAGAAGGCAATCCGTGACTCTGGCGTTATAACTAGAGGGACTATTATCACCAAGTCCAGCCAGATACTTGCCTACGCAGATGACATCGACATCATCGAGAGTCATCGAATTGGCAGCATCGAAAAACTTGGTCGTTGCGAGTACCAGGTTTCCGCGTAAATATATCAACAAAGCCACCTGGGTATCACCTGATGAAGCCACTAGCAACCAAATTGACCACGTGCTGATAGATCGCTGCGACTCCTCGAGCCTGATGACGGTGCGAACGTACCGAGGTGCCGGATCACTATCTTGTTGGTACATTTTTTCGAGCGCGGATTACGTATTGCATCCGCGGATCAGGTTCGAATCAACACGGCTGCCTTACGCAATGAGAATACCAGCAACACCTTTGGTCATGCGTTAAGACTCGCCCTCGAAGAGCTCGACGGAGGGAGAGTAAGTCCTGGGGCCAGAATGCCGGGCGTAGAAGAGAAATGGACACGCCTTAAGAATACTGTCATTAGTACTGCCAACTCCATCTTAGGCAGTAGTCGTAGAGATCGGAACGACTGGTTTGATGATGAGTGCATACTAGCGACTGAACGTAAGAATGCTGCATATTGGGCAATGGAGCACTCTCATAGGACGCGGGTACGCGAGGAGAAATACAAGGAGCTCAGAAGATCTGAAAAGAGACTTCACAGACAAAAGAAAAGTGCCTGGGAAAAAACCTTGTCTGTGAAATAGAGAAAAGTAGAGAGCGAGGTCCGCACCAGGCGCGGAAGTTCTACCAAACAATCCGCAGTATGACGCGGTACACACCACGCTGCGCTTACTGCAAGGATAAAGAGGGTAATCTGATCACCGATCCTGAAGGCATTCTGGAGCGATGGGAAGTGCACTTCAATGAATTGCTAAATGGTCAGCTCACAGAAGAATTGGAGGCTCCACCAATGCAAGACCAAGACCAAATGCTGCCCCCACCAAGCATAGAGGAAACATTAAAAGCCATTAGACAGCTAAAATCAAATAACGCCCCTGGAACTGATGGCATACCAGCTGAGCTGATCAAACAAGGAGGGACAGCGTTACATCACACAATTCATCAGATCGTGGTGCACGTATGGGACAAGAGGAGACGCCGGAAGATTGGCGTCGTGGGATAATTTGCCCCATACATAAGAAGGGAGATATCACAATGTGCAGCAACTATAGGGGTATAACATTGCTGAGTACCGCCTATAAGATACTCACCACTATCCTACAAGACCGGATAGCCCCATACGGTAAAGCCATCATTGATCAATATCAGTGCGACTTCATCCCAGGCAAATCAGCGATTGATCAGATATTTATCATTAAGCAGGCGATGGAAAAATGTCTGGAATTTAAGATTCCATTATATCATCTATTTGTAGACTTTAAGGGCGCCTACGACAGCATAGCCAGGGTAGAAGACCTAATCTTGGTCAAACTATCATGGTAGTGGAGCACGAATTTGAAGTCGTGCAATCCTTTAACTACCTTGGGTCAATAGTATCAGCCGATAACAATATGGAAGGGGAAACACGCGAACGGCTGATCAAATCCAACAAAGCCTACTATGGTTTATCAAAGCTCTTTAAAACCCAAAATTTATCCAGAACATCCAAGTTACTACAGTACAAGACCATGGTTTTACCAATACTCATGTATGGATCCGAGACCTGGGTGCTCAATAAAAGGCACTCTGAACTCTTAGCCGTGTCCGAGAGGAAGGTCTTAAGGAGAATTGTTGGCCCCGTATGTGAGGGGAGGCAATTCCGGAGATGCTACAACCATGACTTGTTCGCGATCTATCTTGAAGCTAATGTTGTAAGAAAAATCAAGCTCCGTAGACTCCGGTGGGCGGACCTAGGGGGAATGAGCGAAGAGTAGCCTGTCCGGAAAGTCCTTTGTCGCAGGATGTATGGAAGGAGACAGCGTGGCAGACCTTGTCTGTGATGGGGAGATGGCGTGGACCAGGACGCCCAGAGCCTGGTAGTACCAACCTGAATGGCATCGGTTCGAAATCGGAACCGGTGGAGAGATTTGCTAAATGAGGCCAGGACTGGATCCCGGTTGTAGTACCGATGATGATGATGATGAGAGGCCGGGCCTAAGAGGAGAGGTGGTTTAAAGACAATTCCATGAGGTTTGACAAAAGTTCTTGAGAAAACAGACATCATATTTATTAGAAATAGGGAATCGTCAAGTTCAAGCACTAAGGATGGTATACATATATCATCATCATCGGCACTACAACAGGGAACCGGTCTTGGCCTTATTTAGCAAGTCATGAAGCTTGTTAAATTTTCCATGATAATTTGTTTTTCCGGGCAAGGTCATTAGTCACCTGGTATACATACAGGTATACGAAAACCAACTTCCTTCTATTAGGCTACCGGTTCCCTCGAATTGATTCACCGACTGGATGTTATCAACGAAGAGCTGGAATCGCTGAGGAAATAAAAAAAAATCCCACCCGGTATTACGCCTAAGAAGTGTAAGCGGCCCTTTAAACGAAAAACACGGGAGCGAACCTCTGCCGGCGTGTGCAAATGTGGAATATTTATACAGTCAGTAATATAATTTCATTTGAATATTCGAAAAACACGGGCTCGAATCTCTGTAGGCGTGTGCCAATGTGGAATCTTTATGCAGTCAGTAATTGAATTTCATTTGAGTATTTAGACGTTCAAAACCTAACTTTTATCTTCTCGTTATTCTACCTTGCACTTGTAGACAGTGCATTTTCGACCCTAACATTTAATTTAATTTAATATTTTTATGTCACATCGTAATTTTAATTACTATTTCCACCACATCGCTGTTCTCGTTTTATTTTAATTCGGGTATTTCGCGCGCGAATTGGAAAGAACAAGAAATCAATACGATACATTTTTGTATACATTCCGAATTTTTTGTGAGCTTTCCTAGTACGTCAAACATTTTCCACTTCCCCATATGAATTTTGAAAACAAAGCAAAGCTCGGATTCATTTTTATTAGAATCACGTGCTTTGGGTTGGAGAAACCATGTAGAATGGTTGGACCATGCTTCCTGACACAACACAACACTACAAACCGTTTTGAATGAATCATTATTTAAAAACTATACAAGGACGCTCACGTCACTACTTGAGGGATTATTGATTTTTCTGAAGCCAAAGTAATAGTTTCAATCGATTTCAATTAATTATATATACTTACCAGTTTGGGATCATGTTTCCATTCCCCGTCGACACAAAATTTGTATTGGTGATCACCTTCAGGCAAATCAATTATTGTCACGAAATTTCCATGGCTTCTGACCATCGGTAAGGCTTTCCAATTTGAAAATGTACCACTTATAAGGACATGCTTACCACCTCCATCCCATCGTAGAACTGTAGGCAATGCTGGCTTTTTGTTTTCATTCGATTCTGCACTATCAGCAGCACCTCCAGACATTCCTGTTGGAGTAGTTCCCTCCGATACAGTACTGGAGCGTTGTCTTGGCGCTGGTGCTAGAAATTCCGAATCGTCTTGTGTTGACGACGAAAGCTTTTTTGTGTAATTCGGTTGTTCTTCGTCGTCCTGTGACGATCCTTGGTATACTAGGCGCGTGTCTGGCTTTTTGTCAAAAACAAATGCCTGCTCACCAACACCGCCACTTATTGCGTTGTTGTTAGCAACAACACCCACCTGACCAGCGGGGTTATCTTGGAACGGGGAATTCGGCACTGTAATGTCACTTGACTTTTGTCGCTCACGCGGTATATTCGCACTTCCAGCGTTGCCCATTAATACTTTGTCTTAAACACAAAGAACTAAACTAGATTGTATAGTAAAGGCAAAATTGGGTGGAGCAAATTAATTGTACAACAAACGAAACGCAATAGTTAGTTGTTCATTAATTGTTTGGGAAGACGAATATGTTTAAAACCCGTAAAATAAACATAAATTCAAATAAAAAGTTAAACAAAAAATTCAGATTGACACTGAGGAGAAGGAGAAGCCTTGTGATAAATTATTCACCCTTTTTCGTATTTTTCTCTGATGGGACAAAATAAAAAAAAAACATAAGGGAAAAAGAAAAAACCAAAATATAAGTGTCAGCTGCGTCAGAAACACATGATGCGCTTTAGGAGTGATTCCAATTGACAACCGTGTTGTGGTGTGATTACATTGGTGAGTTAAATATAGTTGTCTCCGGTCAAATCAGCGTTCAAAAGTTTTTTCCAAGCAAAGCGCGTTCAATATTGAAAGACGTTTTAAGGTATCTTCATTTTAAATGCTGTTGTTCTCTAAAAAGGCTGATTTCATTTTTGAGACGGGAAATAAGAAATAAACGGGGCGAAGGTTTTATCAAACCTACAAGAATAAAGCTTCTACCAGATTCACTGCACTGCATTTCAATGCATTATTGTACGTCATCAACTTCTTGATTCGGGTTTGATTCGCCAGTTGAGAGCAGCAAATCCAACTCCACTAGTTGCATGCAGTTCGCCAACTGGGAACAGCAAAATCCAAAATCCACTGTGTGTGGACTATTGATGGTTCGTCTAGATATATTGTGACGCATATGACAATCAGTACTAGAATATTCTAGAGAGTCCGAAACAGAGTACTAGAATATTCTATAAAGTAATGGAAAACTGGAGACCGTGAACAGTAGAACATTCAAGACTATGGAACGGACGGAAACGAAACGCCGAAACGGGAAGGAAACGGTATAAATACGTCGCACACAGACCATGGAGATGAGTAAGAAGTACAAAGTCAAGCAAGCGATAAGTAATGAGTAAGAAGTAATAAGTGTGGAAGCGATAAGTTAAGAAATCGTTAAGTGTACGGTAAAAAGTAACGGTTGTTATTAACGGCCTAATAAAGTGTTACATTAATTGAAAATCGATTTAACGGCTCTTATTTATTCAAAATAATTAATCCAGCGAACCCTAAGCTCGCTACAATATATATGTATCAGCGTCAAGATTTCCCTCGCCAAGACAGCACTCACAACTACACAAAATTAAAAATAAAAGGCAAGCACTACTGGTAAGTTATGTTATGGTTAATTTATTTTAATATGAATTTAAACTGCCACTTTAACGGCCACCTTGAATCGAATTATTTAAAGGTCTCTAGATCATTACACAAGCTGAACTACTATTGCACTGCCAGCGAGCCCATTGTCTCTAAGCGCCTTCCCATATACCTAGTACGTGATTTTTCTCTCTTCCGTTAGTCAGCAGAAGTCACACCACCAAAAGCCGTTGCCTGTGGCCAAGCCATGCCGAGGGCATTGGAATGCTAGTGCAAACAACGGCAACCTGTGCGACCAATCTCTGGTGCATACCCTTTGGTGGTAAAGAATACGAAATGGTGAGTTTCCGCTGATTTGACGTTAGGTGATTTGCAATTTGAATTTGTGATGAATCGATTCTCTTTTTATTGTATCGTTGAGAAATCGATTCATCGCTGGTTGTTATTGTTGTTGCTTGTGCGGCAACATCTTGCCGGGCCGGCGATGACACTTAGGCAAAGTGTTGTTGCTCCTTTTGTATTTTGGAAGCTAGAGAAGGTCCCCGCCATCACTTGTGCTGTTCATCAGCGCGAGCATTGTGGGTGGGCAGGGGGGTGGCAATTATTAGT
>CAWVOU010000042.1:0-59000 GCA_963931805.1 Microdon myrmicae
TGCATGTTATATGGTTATTAAGTATTATTATATAAAGGAACAGTTTGAATTAATTTGGTATGTGCATGTTATATGGTTATTATGTATTATTATATAAAGGAATAGTTTGAATTAATTTGGTATGTGCAGGCTATAGTTATTGTGTATTATTATATAAAGAAATTATTTGAATTAATTTGGTATGTGCATAATAAAGTTTTTATATATTATTATATAAAGGTATAATTTGAAATAATTTGGTATGTGGATGTTATAGTTATGTATCATTATATAGTTATGTATTAGTAAATAATGGAATAGTTTGAAATAATTTGGTATGTGCATGCTATGGTTATTATGTATTATTATATAAAGGAATAGTTTGAATTAATTTGGTATGTGCATGCTATAGTTTATATACATTATTATATAAAGAAATTATTTGAATTAATTTGGTATGTGCACGTTATGGTTATTATGTATTATTATATAAAGGAAAAGTTTGAATTAATTTGGTATATGCATGTTATAGTTATGTATTATTATATAAAGGAATAGTTTGAATTAATTTATATTATTATATAAAGGAATAGTTTGAATTAATTTGGTATGTGGATGTTATGGTTATTATGTATTATTGTATTAAGGAATAGTTTGAAGTAATTTTGTATGTGCATGTTATAGTTATGTATTATTATATAAAGGAAAAATTTGAATTAATTTGGTATGAGGATGTTATAGTTATGTATTATTATATAAAGGAATAGTTTGAGTTAATTTGGTACGTGCATGTTATAGTTATGTATTATTATATAAAGGAATAGTTTGAATTAATTTGGTATATGCATGTTATATGGTTATTATGTATTATTATATAAAGGAATAGTTTGAATTAATTTGGTATGTGGATGTTATGGTTATTATGTATTATTGTATTAAGGAATAGTTTGAAGTAATTTTGTATGTGCATGTCATAGTTATGTATTATTATATAAAGGAAAAATTTGAATTAATTTGGTATGAGGATGTTGTAGTTATGTATTATTATATAAAGGAATAGTTTGAGGTAATTTGGTACGTGCATGTTATAGTTATGTATTATTATATAAAGGAATAGTTTGAATTAATTTGGTATATGCATGTTATATGGTTATTATGTATTATTATATAAAGGAATAGTTAGTAGTAATTTTGTATGTGCATGTTATAGTTATGTATTATTATATAAAGGAAAAATTCGAATTAATTTGGTATGTGGATGTTATAGTTATGTATTATTATATAAAGGAGTAGTTTGAAGTAATTTGGTATGTGCATGTTATATGGTTATTAAGTATTATTATATAAAGGAATAGTTTGAATTAATTTGGTATGTGCATGTTATATGGTTATTATGTATTATTATATAAAGGAATAGTTTGAATTAATTTGGTATGTGCATGTTATAGTTAAATATTATTATATAAAGGAGTAGTTGGAATTAACTTGGTATGTGCATGTTATATGGTTATTAAGTATTATTATATAAAGGAACAGTTTGAATTAATTTGGTATGTGCATGTTATATGGTTATTATGTATTATTATATAAAGGAATAGTTTGAATTAATTTGGTATGTGCAGGCTATAGTTATTGTGTATTATTATATAAAGAAATTATTTGAATTAATTTGGTATGTGCATAATAAAGTTTTTATATATTATTATATAAAGGCATAATTTGAAATAATTTGGTATGTGGATGTTATAGTTATGTATCATTATATAGTTATGTATTAGTAAATAATGGAATAGTTTGAAATAATTTGGTATGTGCATGCTATGGTTATTATGTATTATTATATAAAGGAATAGTTTGAAATAATTTGGTATGTGCATGCTATAGTTTATATACATTATTATATAAAGAAATTATTTGAATTAATTTGGTATGTGCACGTTATGGTTATTATGTATTATTATATAAAG
Source organism: Microdon myrmicae (assembly GCA_963931805.1). Classification (NCBI taxonomy): domain Eukaryota; kingdom Metazoa; phylum Arthropoda; class Insecta; order Diptera; family Syrphidae; genus Microdon; species Microdon myrmicae. The sequence continues at coordinate 1,947 of CAWVOU010000042.1, forward strand.
GAAAAGTTTGAATTAATTTGGTATATGCATGTTATAGTTATGTATTATTATATAAAGGAATAGTTTGAATTAATTTATATTATTATATAAAGGAATAGTTTGAATTAATTTGGTATGTGGATGTTATGGTTATTATGTATTATTGTATTAAGGAATAGTTTGAAGTAATTTTGTATGTGCATGTTATAGTTATGTGTTATTATATAAAGGAAAAATTTGAATTAATTTGGTATGAGGATGTTATAGTTATGTATTATTATATAAAGGAATAGTTTGAGTTAATTTGGTACGTGCATGTTATAGTTATGTATTATTATATAAAGGAATAGTTTGAATTAATTTGGTATATGCATGTTATATGGTTATTATGTATTATTATATAAAGGAATAGTTTGTAGTAATTTTGTATGTGCATGTTATAGTTATGTAATATTATATAAAGGAAAAATTCGAATTAATTTGGTATGTGGATGTTATAGTTATGTATTATTATATAAAGGAGTAGTTTGAAGTAATTTGGTATGTGCATGTTATATGGTTATTAAGTATTATTATATAAAGGAATAGTTTGAATTAATTTGGCATGTGCATGTTATATGGTTATTATGTATTATTATATAAAGGAATAGTTTGAATTAATTTGGTATGTGCATGTTATGGTTATTATGTATTATTATATAAAGGAATAGTTTGAATTAATTTGGTATGCGCATGTTATGGTTATTATGTTTGAAATAATTTGGTATGTGCGTGTTAAAGTTATTATATATTATTATATAAAGGTATAATTTTAATTAATTTGGTATGCGGATGTTATAGTTATGTATCACTATATAGTTATGTAGTATTAAATAATGGAAAAGTTTGCATTAATTTGGTATGTGCATGTTATGGTTATTATGTATTATTATATAAAAGAATAGTTTGAATTAATTTGGCATGGGCAGGCTATAGTTATTGTGTATTATTATATAAAGAAATTATTTGAATTAATTTGGTATGTGCACGTTATGGTTAGTATGTATTATTATATAAAGGAATAGCTTGAATTAATTTGGTATGTGCATGTTATAGTTATGTATTATTATATAAAGGAATAGTTTGTGTTAATTTGGTATGTGCATGTTATAGTTATATATTAATATATAAAGGAACAGTTTGAGATAATTTGGTATGTGCATGTTATATGGTTATTATGTATTATTATATAAAGGAATAGTTTGAAGTAATTTTGTATGTGCATGTTATAGTTATGTGTCATTATATAGTTATGTCTTATTAAATAATGGAATAGTTTGAAATAATTTGGTATGTGCATGTCATAGTTATGTATTATTATATAAAGGAAAAATTTGAATTAATTTGGTATGAGGATGTTATAGTTATGTATTATTATATAAAGGAATAGTTTGAGGTAATTTGGTACGTGCATGTTATAGTTATGTATTATTATATAAAGGAATAGTTTGAATTAATTTGGTATATGCATGTTATATGGTTATTATGTATTATTATATAAAGGAATAGTTTGTAGTAATTTTGTATGTGCATGTTATAGTTATGTATTATTATATAAAGGAAAAATTCGAATTAATTTGGTATGTGGATGTTATAGTTATGTATTATTATATAAAGGAGTAGTTTGAAGTAATTTGGTATGTGCATGTTATATGGTTATTAAGTATTATTATATAAAGGAACAGTTTGAATTAACTTGGTATGTGCATGTTATATGGTTATTAAGTATTATTATATAAAGGAACAGTTTGAATTAATTTGGTATGTGCATGTTATATGGTTATTATGTATTATTATATAAAGGAATAGTTTGAATTAATTTGGTATGTGCAGGCTATAGTTATTGTGTATTATTATATAAAGAAATTATTTGAATTAATTTGGTATGTGCATAATAAAGTTTTTATATATTATTATATAAAGGTATAATTTGAAATAATTTGGTATGTGGATGTTATAGTTATGTATCATTATATAGTTATGTATTAGTAAATAATGGAATAGTTTGAAATAATTTGGTATGTGCATGCTATGGTTATTATGTATTATTATATAAAGGAATAGTTTGAATTAATTTGGTATGTGCATGCTATAGTTTATATACATTATTATATAAAGAAATTATTTGAATTAATTTGGTATGTGCACGTTATGGTTATTATGTATTATTATATAAAGGAAAAGTTTGAATTAATTTGGTATATGCATGTTATAGTTATGTATTATTATATAAAGGAATAGTTTGAATTAATTTATATTATTATATAAAGGAATAGTTTGAATTAATTTGGTATGTGGATGTTATGGTTATTATGTATTATTGTATTAAGGAATAGTTTGAAGTAATTTTGTATGTGCATGTTATAGTTATGTATTATTATATAAAGGAAAAATTTGAATTAATTTGGTATGAGGATGTTATAGTTATGTATTATTATATAAAGGAATAGTTTGAGTTAATTTGGTACGTGCATGTTATAGTTATGTATTATTATATAAAGGAATAGTTTGAATTAATTTGGTATATGCATGTTATATGGTTATTATGTATTATTATATAAAGGAATAGTTTGAATTAATTTGGTATGTGGATGTTATGGTTATTATGTATTATTGTATTAAGGAATAGTTTGAAGTAATTTTGTATGTGCATGTCATAGTTATGTATTATTATATAAAGGAAAAATTTGAATTAATTTGGTATGAGGATGTTATAGTTATGTATTATTATATAAAGGAATAGTTTGAGGTAATTTGGTACGTGCATGTTATAGTTATGTATTATTATATAAAGGAATAGTTTGAATTAATTTGGTATATGCATGTTATATGGTTATTATGTATTATTATATAAAGCAATAGTTTGTAGTAATTTTGTATGTGCATGTTATAGTTATGTATTATTATATAAAGGAAAAATTCGAATTAATTTGGTATGTGGATGTTATAGTTATGTATTATTATATAAAGGAGTAGTTTGAAGTAATTTGGTATGTGCATGTTATATGGTTATTAAGTATTATTATATAAAGGAATAGTTTGAATTAATTTGGTATGTGCATGTTATATGGTTATTATGTATTATTATATAAAGAATAGTTTGAATTAATTTGGTATGTGCATGTTATAGTTAAATATTATTATATAAAGGAGTAGTTGGAATTAACTTGGTATGTGCATGTTATATGGTTATTAAGTATTATTATATAAAGGAACAGTTTGAATTAATTTGGTATGTGCATGTTATATGGTTATTATGTATTATTATATAAAGGAATAGTTTGAATTAATTTGGTATGTGCAGGCTATAGTTATTGTGTATTATTATATAAAGAAATTATTTGAATTAATTTGGTATGTGCATAATAAAGTTTTTATATATTATTATATAAAGGCATAATTTGAAATAATTTGGTATGTGGATGTTATAGTTATGTATCATTATATAGTTATGTATTAGTAAATAATGGAATAGTTTGAAATAATTTGGTATGTGCATGCTATGGTTATTATGTATTATTATATAAAGGAATAGTTTGAAATAATTTGGTATGTGCATGCTATAGTTTATATACATTATTATATAAAGAAATTATTTGAATTAATTTGGTATGTGCACGTTATGGTTATTATGTATTATTATATAAAGGAAAAGTTTGAATTAATTTGGTATATGCATGTTATAGTTATGTATTATTATATAAAGGAATAGTTTGAATTAATTTATATTATTATATAAAGGAATAGTTTGAATTAATTTGGTATGTGGATGTTATGGTTATTATGTATTATTGTATTAAGGAATAGTTTGAAGTAATTTTGTATGTGCATGTTATAGTTATGTGTTATTATATAAAGGAAAAATTTGAATTAATTTGGTATGAGGATGTTATAGTTATGTATTATTATATAAAGGAATAGTTTGAGTTAATTTGGTACGTGCATGTTATAGTTATGTATTATTATATAAAGGAATAGTTTGAATTAATTTGGTATATGCATGTTATATGGTTATTATGTATTATTATATAAAGGAATAGTTTGTAGTAATTTTGTATGTGCATGTTATAGTTATGTAATATTATATAAAGGAAAAATTCGAATTAATTTGGTATGTGGATGTTATAGTTATGTATTATTATATAAAGGAGTAGTTTGAAGTAATTTGGTATGTGCATGTTATATGGTTATTAAGTATTATTATATAAAGGAATAGTTTGAATTAATTTGGCATGTGCATGTTATATGGTTATTATGTATTATTATATAAAGGAATAGTTTGAATTAATTTGGTATGTGCATGTTATGGTTATTATGTATTATTATATAAAGGAATAGTTTGAATTAATTTGGTATGCGCATGTTATGGTTATTATGTTTGAAATAATTTGGTATGTGCGTGTTAAAGTTATTATATATTATTATATAAAGGTATAATTTTAATTAATTTGGTATGCGGATGTTATAGTTATGTATCACTATATAGTTATGTAGTATTAAATAATGGAAAAGTTTGCATTAATTTGGTATGTGCATGTTATGGTTATTATGTATTATTATATAAAAGAATAGTTTGAATTAATTTGGCATGGGCAGGCTATAGTTATTGTGTATTATTATATAAAGAAATTATTTGAATTAATTTGGTATGTGCACGTTATGGTTAGTATGTATTATTATATAAAGGAATAGCTTGAATTAATTTGGTATGTGCATGTTATAGTTATGTATTATTATATAAAGGAATAGTTTGTGTTAATTTGGTATGTGCATGTTATAGTTATATATTAATATATAAAGGAACAGTTTGAGATAATTTGGTATGTGCATGTTATATGGTTATTATGTATTATTATATAAAGGAATAGTTTGAAGTAATTTTGTATGTGCATGTTATAGTTATGTGTCATTATATAGTTATGTCTTATTAAATAATGGAATAGTTTGAAATAATTTGGTATGTGCATGTTATGGTTATTATGTATTATTATATAAAGGAATAGTTTGAATTAATTTGGTATGTACATGCTATAGTTATTATGTAGTATTATATAGAGAAATTATTTGAATTAATTTCGTATGTCCACGTTATGGTCATTATGTATTATTATATAAAGGAATAGTTTGAATTAATTAGGTATGTGGATGTTATAGTTATGTACTATTATATAAAGGAATAGCTTGAATTAATTTGGTATGTGCATGTTATATGGTTATTATGTATTATTATATAAAGGAGTAGTTTGAATTAATTTGGTATGTGCATGTTATAGTTATGTATTATTATATAAAGAAATAGTATGAAGTAATTTGGTATGTGCATGTTATATGGCTATTATGTAATATTAGATAAAGGAATAGTTTCAATTAATTTGGTATGTGCATGTTATAGTTATTATATGCTAATATATAAAGCTATAATTTGAATTAATTTGGTATGTGCATTTTATTGTTATGCATCATTTTATAGTTATGTATTATTAAATAACGGAGTAGTTTGAATTAATTTGGTTTGTCCATGTTATGGTTATTATGTATTATTATATTAAGGAATAGTTTGAATTAATTTGGTATGTGCGGGTTATAGTTATGTATTATTATGTAAAGGAATTGTTTGTATTAATTTGATATGTGCATGTTATAGTTATGTCTTATTATATAAAGGAATAGTTTGAATTAATTTGGTATGTGCATGTTATATGGTTATTATGTATTATTATATAAAGGAGTAGTTTGAATTAATTTGGTATATGCATGTTATATGGTTATTATGTATTATTATATAAAGGAATAGTTTGAATTAATTTGGTATGTGGATGTTATGGTTATTATGTATTATTGTATTAAGGAATAGTTTGAAGTAATTTTGTATGTGCATGTCATAGTTATGTATTATTATATAAAGGAAAAATTTGAATTAATTTGGTATGAGGATGTTATAGTTATGTATTATTATATAAAGGAATAGTTTGAGGTAATTTGGTACGTGCATGTTATAGTTATGTATTATTATATAAAGGAATAGTTTGAATTAATTTGGTATATGCATGTTATATGGTTATTATGTATTATTATATAAAGGAATAGTTTGTAGTAATTTTGTATGTGCATGTTATAGTTATGTATTATTATATAAAGGAAAAATTCGAATTAATTTGGTATGTGGATGTTATAGTTATGTATTATTATATAAAGGAGTAGTTTGAAGTAATTTGGTATGTGCATGTTATATGGTTATTAAGTATTATTATATAAAGGAATAGTTTGAATTAATTTGGTATGTGCATGTTATATGGTTATTATGTATTATTATATAAAGGAATAGTTTGAATTAATTTGGTATGTGCATGTTATAGTTAAATATTATTATATAAAGGAGTAGTTGGAATTAACTTGGTATGTGCATGTTATATGGTTATTAAGTATTATTATATAAAGGAACAGTTTGAATTAATTTGGTATGTGCATGTTATATGGTTATTATGTATTATTATATAAAGGAATAGTTTGAATTAATTTGGTATGTGCAGGCTATAGTTATTGTGTATTATTATATAAAGAAATTATTTGAATTAATTTGGTATGTGCATAATAAAGTTTTTATATATTATTATATAAAGGTATAATTTGAAATAATTTGGTATGTGGATGTTATAGTTATGTATCATTATATAGTTATGTATTAGTAAATAATGGAATAGTTTGAAATAATTTGGTATGTGCATGCTATGGTTATTATGTATTATTATATAAAGGAATAGTTTGAAATAATTTGGTATGTGCATGCTATAGTTTATATACATTATTATATAAAGAAATTATTTGAATTAATTTGGTATGTGCACGTTATGGTTATTATGTATTATTATATAAAGGAAAAGTTTGAATTAATTTGGTATATGCATGTTATAGTTATGTATTATTATATAAAGGAATAGTTTGAATTAATTTATATTATTATATAAAGGAATAGTTTGAATTAATTTGGTATGTGGATGTTATGGTTATTATGTATTATTGTATTAAGGAATAGTTTGAAGTAATTTTGTATGTGCATGTTATAGTTATGTGTTATTATATAAAGGAAAAATTTGAATTAATTTGGTATGAGGATGTTATAGTTATGTATTATTATATAAAGGAATAGTTTGAGTTAATTTGGTACGTGCATGTTATAGTTATGTATTATTATATAAAGGAATAGTTTGAATTAATTTGGTATATGCATGTTATATGGTTATTATGTATTATTATATAAAGGAAAAATTCGAATTAATTTGGTATGTGGATGTTATAGTTATGTATTATTATATAAAGGAGTAGTTTGAAGTAATTTGGTATGTGCATGTTATATGGTTATTAAGTATTATTATATAAAGGAATAGTTTGAATTAATTTGGCATGTGCATGTTATATGGTTATTATGTATTATTATATAAAGGAATAGTTTGAATTAATTTGGTATGTGCATGTTATGGTTATTATGTATTATTATATAAAGGAATAGTTTGAATTAATTTGGTATGCGCATGTTATGGTTATTATGTTTGAAATAATTTGGTATGTGCGTGTTAAAGTTATTATATATTATTATATAAAGGTATAATTTTAATTAATTTGGTATGCGGATGTTATAGTTATGTATCACTATATAGTTATGTAGTATTAAATAATGGAAAAGTTTGCATTAATTTGGTATGTGCATGTTATGGTTATTATGTATTATTATATAAAAGAATAGTTTGAATTAATTTGGCATGGGCAGGCTATAGTTATTGTGTATTATTATATAAAGAAATTATTTGAATTAATTTGGTATGTGCACGTTATGGTTAGTATGTATTATTATATAAAGGAATAGCTTGAATTAATTTGGTATGTGCATGTTATAGTTATGTATTATTATATAAAGGAATAGTTTGTGTTAATTTGGTATGTGCATGTTATAGTTATATATTAATATATAAAGGAACAGTTTGAGATAATTTGGTATGTGCATGTTATATGGTTATTATGTATTATTATATAAAGGAATAGTTTGAAGTAATTTTGTATGTGCATGTTATAGTTATGTGTCATTATATAGTTATGTCTTATTAAATAATGGAATAGTTTGAAATAATTTGGTATGTGCATGTTATGGTTATTATGTATTATTATATAAAGGAATAGTTTGAATTAATTTGGTATGTACATGCTATAGTTATTATGTAGTATTATATAGAGAAATTATTTGAATTAATTTCGTATGTCCACGTTATGGTCATTATGTATTATTATATAAAGGAATAGTTTGAATTAATTAGGTATGTGGATGTTATAGTTATGTACTATTATATAAAGGAATAGCTTGAATTAATTTGGTATGTGCATGTTATATGGTTATTATGTATTATTATATAAAGGAGTAGTTTGAATTAATTTGGTATGTGCATGTTATAGTTATGTATTATTATATAAAGAAATAGTATGAAGTAATTTGGTATGTACATGTTATATGGCTATTATGTAATATTAGATAAAGGAATAGTTTCAATTAATTTGGTATGTGCATGTTATAGTTATTATATGCTAATATATAAAGCTATAATTTGAATTAATTTGGTATGTGCATTTTATTGTTATGCATCATTTTATAGTTATGTATTATTAAATAACGGAGTAGTTTGAATTAATTTGGTTTGTCCATGTTATGGTTATTATGTATTATTATATTAAGGAATAGTTTGAATTAATTTGGTATGTGCGGGTTATAGTTATGTATTATTATGTAAAGGAATTGTTTGTATTAATTTGATATGTGCATGTTATAGTTATGTCTTATTATATAAAGGAATAGTTTGAATTAATTTGGTATGTGCATGTTATATGGTTATTATGTATTATTATATAAAGGAATAGTTTGAAGTAATTTTGTATGCGCATGTTATAGTTAGGTATTATTCTATAAAGGAAAAATTTGAAATAATTTGGTATGAGGATGTTATACTTATGTATTATTATATAAGGGAATAGTTTGAATTAATTTGGTATGTGCATGTTATAGTTATGTATTATTATATAAAGGAATAGTTTGAATTAATTTGGTATATGCATGTTATATGGTTATTATGTATTATTATATAAAGGAATAGTTTGTAGTAATTTTGTATGTGCATGTTATAGTTATGCATCATTTTATAGTTATGTATTATTAAATAACGGAATAGTTTGAATTAATTTGGTATGTCCATGTTATGGTTATTATGTATTATTATATAAAGGAATAGTTTGAAATAATTTGGTATGTGCATGTTATGGTTATTATGTATTATTATATAAAGGAATAGTTTGAATTAATTTGGCATGTGCATGCTATAGTTATTATGTATTATTATATAAAGGAATAGTTTGAAGTAATTTGGTATGTGCATAATAAAGTTTTTATATATTATTATATAAAGGTATAATTTGAAATAATTTGGTATCTGGATGTTATAGTTATGTATCATTATATAGTTATGTATTAGTAAAAAATGGAATCGTTTGAAATAATTTGGTATCTGCATGCTATGGTTATTATGTATTATTATATAAAGGAATAGTTTGAATTAATTTGGTATGTGCATGCTATAGTTTATATACATTATTATATAAAGAAATTATTTGAATTAATTTGGTATGTGCACGTTATGGTTATTATGTATTATTATATAAAGGAAAAGTTTGAATTAATTTGGTATATGCATGTTATAGTTATGTATTATTATATAAAGGAATAGTTTGAATTAATTTATATTATTATATAAAGGAATAGTTTGAATTAATTTGGTATGTGGATGTTATGGTTATTATGTATTATTATATTAAGGAATAGTTTGAAGTAATTTTGTATGTGCATGTTATAGTTATGTGTCATTATATAGTTATGTATTATTAAATAATGGAATAGCATGAATTAATTTGGTATGTGCATGTTATGGTTATTATGTATTACTATATAAAGGAATAGTTTGAATTAATTTGGTATGTCCATGTTATGGTTATTATGTATTATTATATAAAGGAATAGTTTGAATTAATTTGGTATGTGCATGTTATAGTTATTATGTATTATTATATACAGGAATAGTTTGAATTAATTTGGCATGTGCATGCTATAGTTATTATGTATTATTATATAAAGGAATAGTTTGAATTAATTTTGTATATGCATGTTATATGGTTATTATGTATTATTATATAAAGGAATAGTTTGTAGTAATTTTGTATGTGCATGTTATAGTTATGTAATATTATATAAAGGAAAAATTCGAATTAATTTGGTATGTGGATGTTATAGTTATGTATTATTATATAAAGGAGTAGTTTGAAGTAATTTGGTATGTGCATGTTATATGGTTATTATGTATTATTATATAAAGGAATAGTTTGAATTAATTTGGTATGTGCATGTTATGGTTATTATGTTTGAATTAATTTGGTATGGGCGTGTTAAAGTTATTATATATTATTATATAAAGGTATAATTTTAATTAATTTGGTATGTGGATGTTATAGTTATGTATCATTATATAGTTATGTACTATTAAATAATGGAAAAGTTTGCAATAATTTGGTATGTGCATGTTATGGTTATTATGTATTATTATATAAAGGAATAGTTTGAATTAATTTGGTATGTGCAGGCTATAGTTATTGTGTATTATTATATAAAGAAATTATTTGAACTAATTTGGTATGTGCATAATAAAGTTTTTATATATTATTATATAAAGGTATAATTTGAAATAATTTGGTATGTGGATGTTATAGTTATGTATCATTATATAGTTATGTATTAGTAAATAATGGAATAGTTTGAAATAATTTGGTATGTGCATTCTATGGTTATTATGTATTATTATATAAAGGAATAGTTTGAATTAATTTGGTATGTGCATGCTATAGTTTATATACATTATTATATAAAAGAAATTATTTGAATTAATTTGGTATGTGCACGTTATGGTTATTATGTATTATTATATAAAGGAAAAGTTTGAATTAATTTGGTATATGCATGTTATAGTTATGTATTATTATATAAAGGAATAGTTTGAATTAATTTATATTATTATATAAAGGAATAGTTTGAATTAATTTGGTATGTGGATGTTATGGTTATTATGTATTATTGTATTAAGGAATAGTTTGAAGTAATTTTGTATGTGCATGTTATAGTTATGTATTATTATATAAAGGAAAAATTTGAATTAATTTGGTATGAGGATGTTATAGTTATGTATTATTATATAAAGGAATAGTTTGAGTTAATTTGGTACGTGCATGTTATAGTTATGTATTATTATATAAAGGAATAGTTTGAATTAATTTGGTATATGCATGTTATATGGTTATTATGTATTATTATATAAAGGAATAGTTTGTAGTAATTTTGTATGTGCATGTTATAGTTATGTAATATTATATAAAGGAAAAATTCGAATTAATTTGGTATGTGGATGTTATAGTTATGTATTATTATATAAAGGAGTAGTTTGAAGTAATTTGGTATGTGCATGTTATATGGTTATTAAGTATTATTATATAAAGGAATAGTTTGAATTAATTTGGCATGTGCATGTTATATGGTTAGTATGTATTATTATATAAAGGAATAGTTTGAATTAATTTGGTATGTGCATGTTATGGTTATTATGTATTATCATATAAAGGAATAGTTTGAATTAATTTGGTATGCGCATATTATGGTTATTATGTTTGAATTAATTTGGTATGTGCGTGTTAAAGTTATTATATATTATTATATAAAGGTATAATTTTAATTAATTTGGTATTCGGATGTTATAGTTATGTATCACTATATAGTTATGTAGTATTAAATAATGGAAAAGTTTGCATTAATTTGGTATGTGCATGTTATGGTTATTATGTATTATTATATAAAGGAATAGTTTGAATTAATTTGGCATGTGCAGGCTATAGTTATTGTGTATTATTATATAAAGAAATTATTTGAATTAATTTGGTATGTGCACGTTATGGTTAGTATGTATTATTATATAAAGGAATAGCTTGAATTAATTTGGTATGTGCATGTTATAGTTATGTATTATTATATAAAGGAATAGTTTGTGTTAATTTGGTATGTGCATGTTATAGTTATATATTATTATATAAAGGAACAGTGTGAGATAATTTGGTATGTGCATGTTATATGGTTATTATGTATTATTATATAAAGGAATAGTTTGAAGTAATTTTGTATGTGCATGTTATAGTTATGTGTCATTATATAGTTATGTATTATTAAATAATGGAATAGTTTGAAATAATTTGGTATGTGCATGTTATGGTTATTATGTATTATTATATAAAGGAATAGTTTGAATTAATTTGGTATGTACATGCTATAGTTATTATGTAGTATTATATAGAGAAATTATTTGAATTAATGTCGTATGTCCACGTTATGGTCATTATGTATTATTATATAAAGGAATAGTTTGAATTAATTTGGTATGTGCATGCTATAGTTTATATACATTATTATATAAAGAAATTATTTGAATTAATTTGGTATGTGCACGTTATGGTTATTATGTATTATTATATAAAGCAAAAGTTTGAATTAATTTGGTATATGCATGTTATAGTTATGTATTATTATATAAAGGAATAGTTTGAATTAATTTATATTATTATATAAAGGAATAGTTTGAATTAATTTGGTATGTGGATGTTATAGTTATGTATCATTATATAGTTATGTATTAGTAAATAATGGAAAAGTTTGAAATAATTTGGTATGTGCATTCTATGGTTATTATGTATTATTATATAAAGGAATAGTTTGAATTAATTTGGTATGTGCATGCTATAGTTTATATACATTATTATATAAAAGAAATTATTTGAATTAATTTGGTATGTGCACGTTATGGTTATTATGTATTATTATATAAAGGAATAGTTTGAATTAATTTGGTATATGCATGTTATAGTTATGTATTATTATATAAAGGAATAGTTTGAATTAATTTATATTATTATATAAAGGAATAGTTTGAATTAATTTGGTATGTGGATGTTATGGTTATTATGTATTATTGTATTAAGGAATAGTTTGAAGTAATTTTGTATGTGCATGTTATAGTTATGTATTATTATATAAAGGAAAAATTTGAATTAATTTGGTATGAGGATGTTATAGTTATGTATTATTATATAAAGGAATAGTTTGAGTTAATTTGGTACGTGCATGTTATAGTTATGTATTATTATATAAAGGAATAGTATGAAGTAATTTGGTATGTGCATGTTATATGGTTATTATGTATTATTAGATAAAGGAATAGTTTGAATTAATTTGGTATGTGCATGTTATAGTTATTATATATTAATATATAAAGCTATAATTTGAATTAATTTGGTATGTGCATTTTATTGTTATGCATCATTTTATAGTTATGTATTATTAAATAACGGAGTAGTTTGAATTAATTTGGTTTGTCCATGTTATGGTTATTATGTATTATTATATAAAGGAATAGTTTGAATTAATTTGGTATGTGCGGGTTATAGTTATGTATTATTATATAAAGGAATTGTTTGTATTAATTTGGTATGTGCATGTTATAGTTATGTCTTATTATATAAAGGAATAGTTTGAATTAATTTGGTATGTGCATGTTATATGGTTATTATGTATTATTATATAAAGGAATAGTTTGAAGTAATTTTGTATGCGCATGTTATAGTTAGGTATTATTCTGTAAAGGAAAAATTTGAATTAATTTGGTATGAGGATGTTATACTTATGTATTATTATATAAGGGAATAGTTTGAATTAATTTGGTATGTGCATGTTATAGTTATGTATTATTATATAAAGGAATAGTTTGAATTAATTTGGTATGTGGATGTTATGGTTATTATGTATTATTATATTAAGGAATAGTTTGAAGTAATTTTGTATGTGCATGTTATAGTTATGTGTCATTATATAGTTATGTATTATTAAATAATGGAATAGTATGAATTAATTTGGTATGTGCATGTTATGGTTATTATGTATTACTATATAAAGGAATAGTTTGAATTAATTTGGTATGTCCATGTTATGGTTATTATGTATTATTATATAAAGGAATAGTTTGAATTAATTTGGTATGTGCATGTTATAGTTATTATGTATTATTATATACAGGAATAGTTTGAATTAATTTGGCATGTGCATGCTATAGTTATTATGTATTATTATATAAAGGAATAGTTTGAATTAATTTGGTATATGCATGTTATATGGTTATTATGTATTATTATATAAAGGAATAGTTTGTAGTAATTTTGTATGTGCATGTTATAGTTATGTAATATTATATAAAGGAAAAATTCGAATTAATTTGGTATGTGGATGTTATAGTTATGTATTATTATATAAAGGAGTAGTTTGAAGTAATTTGGTATGTGCATGTTATATGGTTATTATGTGTTATTATATAAAGGAATAGTTTGAATTAATTTGGTATGTGCATGTTATGGTTATTATGTTTGAATTAATTTGGTATGGGCGTGTTAAAGTTATTATATATTATTATATAAAGGTATAATTTTAATTAATTTGGTATGTGGATGTTATAGTTATGTATCATTATATAGTTATGTACTATTAAATAATGGAAAAGTTTGCAATAATTTGGTATGTGCATGTTATGGTTATTATGTATTATTATATAAAGGAATAGTTTGAATTAATTTGGTATGTGCAGGCTATAGTTATTGTGTATTATTATATAAAGAAATTATTTGAACTAATTTGGTATGTGCATAATAAAGTTTTTATATATTATTATATAAAGGTATAATTTGAAATAATTTGGTATGTGGATGTTATAGTTATGTATCATTATATAGTTATGTATTAGTAAATAATGGAAAAGTTTGAAATAATTTGGTATGTGCATTCTATGGTTATTATGTATTATTATATAAAGGAATAGTTTGAATTAATTTGGTATGTGCATGCTATAGTTTATATACATTATTATATAAAAGAAATTATTTGAATTAATTTGGTATGTGCACGTTATGGTTATTATGTATTATTATATAAAGGAAAAGTTTGAATTAATTTGGTATATGCATGTTATAGTTATGTATTATTATATAAAGGAATAGTTTGAATTAATTTATATTATTATATAAAGGAATAGTTTGAATTAATTTGGTATGTGGATGTTATGGTTATTATGTATTATTGTATTAAGGAATAGTTTGAAGTAATTTTGTATGTGCATGTTATAGTTATGTATTATTATATAAAGGAAAAATTTGAATTAATTTGGTATGAGGATGTTATAGTTATGTATTATTATATAAAGGAATAGTTTGAGTTAATTTGGTACGTGCATGTTATAGTTATGTATTATTATATAAAGGAATAGTTTGAAATAATTTGGTATATGCATGTT
The DNA here is from genome assembly GCA_963931805.1 of Microdon myrmicae. Taxonomy (NCBI): domain Eukaryota; kingdom Metazoa; phylum Arthropoda; class Insecta; order Diptera; family Syrphidae; genus Microdon; species Microdon myrmicae. The sequence continues at coordinate 17,420 of CAWVOU010000042.1, forward strand.
ATATGGTTATTATGTATTATTATATAAAGGAATAGTTTGAATTGATTTGGTATGTGCATGTTATAGTTATTATATATTAATATATAAAGGCATAATTTGAAGTAATTTGGTATGTGCATGTTATTGTTATGCATCATTTTATAGTTATGTGTTATTAAATAACGGAATAGTTTGAATTAATTTGGTTTGTCCATGTTATGGCTACAATGTATTATTATATAAAGGGATAGTTTGAATTAATTTGGTATGTGCATGTTATGGTTATTATGTTTGAATTAATTTGGTATGGGCGTGTTAAAGTTATTATATATTATTATATAAAGGTATAATTTTAATTAATTTGGTATGTGGATGTTATAGTTATGTATCATTATATAGTTATGTACTATTAAATAATGGAAAAGTTTGCAATAATTTGGTATGTGCATGTTATGGTTATTATGTATTATTATATAAAGGAATAGTTTGAATTAATTTGGTATGTGCAGGCTATAGTTATTGGGTATTATTATATAAAGAAATTATTTGAATTAATTTGGTATGTGCATAATAAAGTTTTTATATATTATTATACAAAGGTATAATTTGAAATAATTTGGTATGTGGATGTTATAGTTATGTATCATTATATAGTTATGTATTAGTAAATAATGGAATAGTTTGAAATAATTTGGTATGTGCATGCTATGGTTATTATGTATTATTATATAAAGGAATAGTTTGAATTAATTTGGTATGTGCATGCTATAGTTTATATACATTATTATATAAAGAAATTATTTGAATTAATTTGGTATGTGCACTTTATGGTTATTATGTATTATTATATAAAGGAAAAGTTTGAATTAATTTGGTATGCGCATGTTATGGTTATTATGTTTGAATTAATTTGGTATGTGCGTGTTATAGTTAAATATTATTATATAAAGGAGTAGTTGGAATTAATTTGGTATGTGCATGTTATATGGTTATTATGCATTATTATATAAAGGAATAGTTTGAATTAATTTGGTATGTGCATGTTATAGTTAAATATTATTATATAAAGGAGTAGTTGGAATTAACTTGGTATGTGCATGTTATATGGTTATTAAGTATTATTATATAAAGGAACAGTTTGAATTAATTTGGTATGTGCATGTTATATGGTTATTATGTATTATTATATAAAGGAATAGTTTGAATTAATTTGGTATGTGCAGGCTATAGTTATTGTGTATTATTATATAAAGAAATTATTTGAATTAATTTGGTATGTGCATAATAAAGTTTTTATATATTATTATATAAAGGTATAATTTGAAATAATTTGGTATGTGGATGTTATAATTATGTATCATTATATTGTGGGGGTCCTCTACATCACACAGAACCAACCCACAACCCTAACCTGCAAACATGCAAAAACCAAATCTGCAATAGCATATATTCCCAAATATGCAATAAAATTTTCCCCCAAACCTCCAAGAGAATATAATTCAACCGAATATATTCTAATCACCACCACATGCATTTTCCCAAAATTGCGTTACTCAATTATCCATATTTCCTCAACGCAACCAAACAACCCACATTTCCCCGAAACTCGTATGCCATAGCAAACGCATATTCAATCCTCAACGGAACATCAGCAAGCATACCCAGCCGCACACATTTCTCCGAAGTTCATATGCCTTAACAAAGCATATACCCAATCCTCAACGGAACACTACCAACCAAATAAACCGCGCACATTCCCCCGAAATTATTTCGGTTAACATTTCTATCTAAACGATACCCCTTGCTTGCACCCAAGCCATTCCAATTTCCCCCGAAAATGCATGCCCATACTCGCTCGCGTCGCCAAACCAATTCCCGGTACACCCAACCAACGAAGTCAACCCAGCCTGTACGGCCAGAATTCGTTGGAACTGAATTCCTATGCGAGCATAGCAACTCGTCCACAATTCCTCGTAATTGGCAGCGAGCCTAACTCTGCTATGACGCACCACCACGACGCAGTGAATGAATTATTTTCATTCATGAGTCAGTCGACATCTAACCGCCGCCACGTGCGCAGCACCACCTTCCCTCTCCAGTCCGAGTCGCCCAGTTGAAACGCTTAGTCGTGTCGGCCGCTTATATGAGTCGCCCGTTGTGTCAAACGTAAAAGTTGTTAAGAACCATTGTCCGCGCTCCCATACCCCTATTTCTTTCAATACGCATCCGCAACCGGTCTCAAACGCGGTAAACAAACCACGGGCAACGACAAATTACGCCCGGGTGTAATTAGTAGGACCAACTAGTGGGTCAAATGATATGTGAAAAACTAGCCAGCGGAGCCGAATTGCTGTTTGTGCGCGTACCCAAATGACAGAGCCTACATAAACTCGAATATTGTGAACGTGTCGTCTTCAGAGGAAGCATAATTTAAGTGCCTTAAAACGCCTTTATACGTGTGAAACTAAATTTGCAGTCAGTTAAGAGGCAATTAAAAACTTTCCTAAAAAAACACTAAATAATGTCAAATTGTTTTATAATCGTTAATGTGTTATATAAGCCTCATGTGTGAATGGAGAATAAATACGAAGGAGAACATTAATATCAAAACCGGACAGAAGCGTTTCATTTCTCTTCTCTCTCCACCGTCGGCGAACATTCTCAGTGTTACTTACGCAGTGGCGTGTTGGGGGCCTCGTGAAACCGCGTCCGTGCTGGCGCAAACAACCCGTCCCCCACACTGGTGACCCCGTAAAAACGCGCAACCCTCGAACATTAGCGACCGGAGAGCAAACACGCACCATTAAACACCGACTTACCCTTTACCAAACCAAAAAACTAGAACAGTGACAGTGCTAGCAACCAAGTCCCTCAAAAAACAATTAACATTCAGTGAAAAATAAAAACAGACCAATTCCAGTGAATCAACAAGCAAAGGAAGAAACAAAAAGTTTGCCATATTTTCTAATAAAATTAAAAAGCCTTCATTTATAGCATTATAGTAAATTATATAGACTATTACAGTAAATTAATAAGTTTACATTTCGTACATGCCGTCTCGGGGAAAATAATTGTGTGTAACCATCAGATCGTTCTATAAACTAACAACCGCAACATCCCGTGAAATCATTCCAACTTCGTCATCTAAACGCCGAACATGTCCCTGTTGACCTTTTAGAAATACAACCATTGAATTCACATGCTTCCATGTTGCACTATACATTCAATTCTATAGTTATACGGGACATTACCACTTGGATCAATAATATTTCACAAAAAGTTGCAGCCTAATAGTGAAGATTGCCTTATAATAGAAAAGTGTTAGGATTTTATGAACATTTTATATTAATTTCGCAGTGAGTCCATCTCCATGTTTGGGTGAAACTCGAGGCAAAACCTTGGCACAAAGAAAAGTATCTCAACCAAACGAACAACACAATCACCGTTACACCAATTAAAGACGAAGTACCCGAACCCGTAGAATCATCAGGTCCCTCATCCAGCACTGATCGACACAAATTTACGAAAGGAGTGCAGCCTTCACCCGGCAGCTTACCCCCACCTGTAACACCACAGCGAAGCCACAACACCTCATCAAGGGATCTGAAGCTGCAGCACCGGCATCGACACAACAGCCCCGGATAACCAGGTCTGCCTTTCTTTTATTATACCAAGTGTCATTTCTCCTTGCGACGAGCTCCTTCTGAGCCACCAAAAATAATTTTTTAAATAATATTCCAAAATTTAACGAAATTGTGAACTTTAAACTAAAATTTAAAAATAAGTTAAAATTGTCAATAGAAACGCAAACTAAAGTTTTATGCTAAAGACAGCAGTAAGAAACCAAATTATTCCCAGTCCCCTACCTTTCTGGCACATATTTCTTATATTCCGTTTTTAATTTATAATGACCTCAGTGCCCAAGTAATCACACATCTATTCAAGAACATTGTTACTAATATTTAAAGAAGCATAATTAAATAATTACAAAAGAACACAATTAATTTAAACGACACAGACTCATGACTAAATAATTAAAGCTAAATAATTACAAAATTGATATCTTTCCGTACACACGCACAGCAAAGAGAAACGAGTCGCCAAACACCAATTTTACCAATCACTAAGCCTTACTAAGAATACCTAAAACCTTTTAAACAAAAACAGCAAAATATTAAAACAAACATACAAACATAATTCGTTACAATAGAAAAATAGGATATATATAACCAAACACACTCACTATCGTATCAAACATCCAAAGTACTAATAAAAAGCGTACTACACAACATTAAAGATCAAAAAGAAAAAAGCGAAAGAACAATTAAAAAATTTTTTTTCCTTTTTCGCAAACATAAAACCGACCAAACAAAACATAAGCATTTCCCTTTTAACAATAAAAATTATAAATTTATCGATCAAAAATTAAAATAACAATCGGCAAACCCGAAAATATTAAAACCAAATTAGGCGAAACAATTCCATCAAAATTACAAACTATTGTAAGTCCCCTTCCGGGTCCGAACCAAAAACAAGATCACGATTGAACCATACTTCAAAACCCACGTGTCATAATCATAACAAGCAAAAAAAAACCAAAAATATCAAACTAAACTAGGCCCAAGAACCTTATCAAATTATAAACTGTCGTGCACCCCTTCTGGGTACAATCCACGCACACTAAACATAGAAGCAACTAAAGTAAAAACCGCGACAATATCCACGACTCCACTGGACCTTACGCGACTCTCGTTCGACTCCCCTCGACTCACGCGTCCGCTCCACGCCCCTTGGCTTCATCCACCGACACACCCCGCCCCTCCTCAATCCCGGCTACCCTTCCCGACTCCGGCACCACTATGCCCACCACACGAGCCGGTACTACCCAGCAGGAACAACCGCGATCCAACTCCCCCGCGTTTCAGGACGCTTCCGGCGTCGAATTCTCACCCCTTACCCAAAATATAAAGCTCCCCCCGTTCGACGAGGAGGATCCAGAGCTTTGGTTCGCTACAGCCGAACGTTTTTTCCGGTTCGCCAACATCCACGATGAAGAACATCGTGCTATAGAATTGCTGCGGGTGCTGGATGGGACACAGCGGACGCATATCGCGCACGCAATCAGGTCACCAGGCCCCAACCCATACAGCAACATGCGGGAGACGCTCCTCAACGCCTTGGACCAACCCATCAGCATCAAACAGCAACGACTGGCGAATGAGACCAATTTCTCGGGTATTAGACCATCCCTTTTCCTGACCCATTTACGCTCGATAGCGGGGACCAGGATCTCGGATGATCTAATTAGGCCACATTTTCTGAGGAATTTACCTCAACATGCCCGCTCGGCACTATTGGCCCAACCTAATCAAAGTTTGGCCTATTTATCAAAGGTGGCTGACTCGATTATGGAAACCTTGGACCCACAGTCTGAGCTACCACCATATCAAGTCGCGGCGGTCAGTCAACACGCCGCACTGCCTACACGGCACCCTCAGCCGTCTCAAACTGCACCTCGAACCGCTCTGGTAGCGTCGACTCAGCTACCCCCCTCATCCTCTAGAAGGCACACTGGCCTTAACACGAATTCAACCCAACAAACCCTCGACCATATTATCGGCGATTCCCAGCCAGACAACCCCCCTACTCAGGTCACTACGGCCGACCTACTCGCGCTTCAGGCCTCATTCCGCCGCGAACTGGATCAAGTTTGTGCGAGGTTCCAAAACACACAACGAAGCGTTCAGAACCGCCCAACGAACCGGCGGCAACCTCCACAAAATACATCCCAGCGGACTTCTTTTCGTCGCCCACCTCCACGGCCCCCTCGTGACGAACCCGCCAACACGCAAAATCCGCCCAACAATACTGTCACACGCGCTTGGTGCGCCAACCACCAACGATACGGGGATCGTACAATTAATTGTAGGGCACCCTGCGGGTGGACTCGACCACCCAACAACCCGCCCCAGCCTTTAAACTAATTCTGCCGACCGACACCCCCGCGCAACCGGCCGGCACCGCATCCATAAGACGCCTCACAATCAGGGACCCGAAACTAAATATCAATTTTACCATCGACACCGGCGCTGATATCTCGGTCCTTCCGCGCTCGTTCGCCCCACCCAACCGCGTGCCCACCGCCTTACAATTGTCAGCAGCAAACAATTCTCCGATACGCACGTACGGAAGGAAAAAGCTGACACTCCACCTGGGTCTCCGACATCCAATCACACACCAGTTTGTGATAGCTGATGTTAACGAACCCCTAATAGGTTCCGACCTATTAGGAAAACACAATCTGTTGGTCGATTCGACACACAACAGGCTAGTAGCCCACACCGCACCTTCCTCGCCCTTGTCGGCATCTCCAGCGGTAATACCCAGGGCCACACCGTGTACAGACCCTATCCAAGCTATGGTACAGGAATTTGTCAATACGACAATTCCTCTACCTAACCAGCGACGACATAAGGCAAATGTGTTTCATCACATCGAGACACGGGGCCCTCCAGTAAGCCAACGCGCACGTCGCCTGGCTCCAGAAAAACTACGCGCGGCACGCGCCGAGTTTGATGAAATGATAGCACAAGGTATCTGCCAACCATCAGACAGTCCTTGGGCAAGCCCACTCCATTTAGTTAAGAAACGTTCCGGGGAGTGGCGCCCATGCGGGGATTACAGACTGCTGAATGCAGCAACAGTCCCCGACAGATACCCCATTGCACACCTATATGATTATTCATATAAATTACGAGGGTGCAAAGTCTTCACCACCCTGGATCCCACCAGGGCTTACCACCAAATCCCGGTGGCACCTGAAGACATCCCAAAAACGGCAGTCATTACTCCTTTCGGACTCTTCGAGTTCAAAGTAATGACTTTCGGTCTCAGAAATGCCGCGCAGACATTTCAGAGATACATCGACTCGGCCTTACGTGGTCTCAATTGCTGTCATGCTTATCTCGATGACATTCTCATCGCCTCACGAGACCACGCGGAACACAAGCGCCATCTACGAGAGGTCCTCGAGCGCCTCCGCGAATTCGGCCTCGTCATCAACCCAGATAAGTGCCAATATGCCAAAGAGCAAATCACATATCTGGGCTACATTGTTGACGATCGGGGCATTCGCCCACTTCCAGACCGTGTAGAGGCCCTCACCCAATACCCACGTCCAACCAACATAAGCGAGCTCCGACGTTTCCTCGGCATGCTCAACTTTTACAGACCCACCCTTAAAGACGCCGCCCAAACCCAGGCCCCTCTGACTGAATTTCTAAAAGGAGCAAAGCGCAACGACAAGCGCCCAATTCCATGGACAGAAGCTTCGGACCGTGCGTTCCAACGGTCCAAGGAGCAACTGGCTAACGCCACACTACTCCGATATCCCTTAGAGGGAGCGGTTTTGTCTATCCAATGCGATGCATCGGATTCCGCAATCGGAGCAGTCCTCCAACAAGATTTTGAAGGCCAACCGGAACCGCTCGGTTTCTTTTCCAGGAAACTGAGTCCCACAGAGCGGCGATACAGCGCCTATGACCGGGAATTACTGGCGATCTATAGCGCCATTAAATATTTCCGTCATATGGTAGAGGGTCGGCCGCTCTCCGTGTATACAGACCACAAACCTCTGGTCTTCGCGTTCCGGAAAAAGTCGGGAAATGCTTCCCCCCGACAAGAACGTCAACTCGACCTCATCGGCCAATACACTACCGAAATTAAACATATCCCCGGTCCACAGAACATCTCGGCGGACGCCTTTTCTCGAATCGATACGATTCATTTGCGCGCCACTCTGAACAACGTCGACCTAGCCCTGGCCCAACAGGAGGACAGCCAGCTCGAATCTCTTCTAACTGCTGATACAGCACTCGAGCTACGCAAAATCACCCTCCGCGATCCTTTGGGCGAAATCTGGTGCGATGTTTCAACCGGAACCGCCAGGCCCTATATCCCCGAGAAGCTTCGTAGGGGCGTGTTCCAGGTCTACCATGATCCAGCCCACCCCAGCGGCCGCGCAACCGCTGCCGCCGTCCGTAAGAAATTCATTTGGCCCCGAATGAGCAAAGACCTCACCACCTGGGCCCGCGCTTGCCTCCAATGCCAGCGCTGCAAAGTAGCGCGGCATAATGTATTAGAACCTGCACAATTTAAGCTACCCACGGCACGCTTCGCCCATGTCCATATTGACATAGTGGGACCGCTTACTCCATCAAGAGGATTTTCCTACATCCTCACCATGATGGACCGCTTCACGCGATGGCCAGAGGCGACCCCCCTCAGAGCAGTTACTGCCGAATCTGTCGCCAAAGCCTTCTACTCAACCTGGGTCACACGTTTTGGCGTGCCCGCTACCATTACCTCCGACCGAGGACCGCAATTCGAAGCAACAATCTTCAGACAGCTGACAGACCTCCTCGGCTGCCAACGAAGCCGTACGACGGCCTACCATCCCCAATCCAACGGCATGATCGAACGCTGGCACAGGTCTCTCAAGGCCTCCCTCATGTGTCATAACGACACCAAATGGTTTGACGCTCTACCTACCGTACTCCTCGGTCTGAGGACTAGTTTTAAGGAGGACCTAGGTGCGTCCGCTGCGGAACTCACCTATGGCACCAACCTCCTACTACCAGGCGAACTGTTCGTGGATGGTGATACGCCACACAACCAGTTGCAGGGTGTGGGCCACCTCCGCGACCTTCTTCGTAAGGTTAGAGCATCGCCCGTGACCAGGCATGGTTCTAAAAAACTGTTCGTTCACCCTGAACTGCACAGCTGCACGCACGTCTTTGTCAGGGTGGATAAGGTCAAAAAACCCTTGGACCCCCCATACGACGGCCCCTTCAGAGTCTCCAACCGCATGAGCGACCGTGTCTTCGAGATCGACATCCGAGGCAAACGATCCACGGTCAGTGTCGAGAGACTCAAACCTTGTTTCCTGGAGGCTTCAGCCCCAGACCCTCAACCCGCACCAATACCCGATCCCACCAGCAACCACCAGCCGCCCCAACCACCACGTACCCGTAGCCAAGCGCGCCCCCCTGGACAAACCAAACCCACCGGACCCCTAGCTACCTAACACCCCTCCCGCCACACACCAACCTACTCCCTTCGCCCTACCCTTATTTCGTGACTGCGTCACTGGGCGGGGAGTGCTGTGGGGGTCCTCTACATCACACAGAACCAACCCACAACCCTAACCTGCAAACATGCAAAAACCAAATCTGCAATAGCATATATTCCCAAATATGCAATAAAATATTCCCCCAAACCTCCAAGAGAATATAATTCAACCGAATATATTCTAATCACCACCACATGCATTTTCCCAAAACTGCGTTACTCAATTATCCATATTTCCTCAACGCAACCAAACAACCCACATTTCCCCGAAACTCGTATGCCATAGCAAACGCATATTCAATCCTCAACGGAACATCAGCAAGCATACCCAGCCGCACACATTTCTCCGAAGTTCATATGCCTTAACAAAGCATATACCCAATCCTCAACGGAACACTACCAACCAAATAAACCGCGCACATTCCCCCGAAATTATTTCGGTTAACATTTCTATCTAAACGATACCCCTTGCTTGCACCCAAGCCATTCCAATTTCCCCCGAAAATGCATGCCCATACTCGCTCGCGTCGCCAAACCAATTCCCGGTACACCCAACCAACGAAGTCAACCCAGCCTGTACGGCCAGAATTCGTTGGAACTGAATTCCTATGCGAGCATAGCAACTCGTCCACAATTCCTCGTAATTGGCAGCGAGCCTAACTCTGCTATGACGCACCACCACGACGCAGTGAATGAATTATTTTCATTCATGAGTCAGTCGACATCTAACCGCCGCCACGTGCGCAGCACCACCTTCCCTCTCCAGTCCGAGTCGCCCAGTTGAAACGCTTAGTCGTGTCGGCCGCTTATATGAGTCGCCCGTTGTGTCAAACGTAAAAGTTGTTAAGAACCATTGTCCGCGCTCCCATACCCCTATTTCTTTCAATACGCATCCGCAACCGGTCTCAAACGCGGTAAACAAACCACGGGCAACGACAAATTACGCCCGGGTGTAATTAGTAGGACCAACTAGTGGGTCAAATGATATGTGAAAAACTAGCCAGCGGAGCCGAATTGCTGTTTGTGCGCGTACCCAAATGACAGAGCCTACATAAACTCGAATATTGTGAACGTGTCGTCTTCAGAGGAAGCATAATTTAAGTGCCTTAAAACGCCTTTATACGTGTGAAACTAAATTTGCAGTCAGTTAAGAGGCAATTAAAAACTTTCCTAAAAAAACACTAAATAATGTCAAATTGTTTTATAATCGTTAATGTGTTATATAAGCCTCATGTGTGAATGGAGAATAAATACGAAGGAGAACATTAATATCAAAACCGGACAGAAGCGTTTCATTTCTCTTCTCTCTCCACCGTCGGCGAACATTCTCAGTGTTACTTACGCAGTGGCGTGTTGGGGGCCTCGTGAAACCGCGTCCGTGCTGGCGCAAACAACCCGTCCCCCACAATATAGTTATGTATTAGTAAATAATGGAATAGTTTGAAATAATTTGGTATGTGCATGCTATGGTTATTATGTATTATTATATAAAGGAATAGTTTGAAATAATTTGGTATGTGCATGCTATAGTTTATATACATTATTATATAAAGAAATTATTTGAATTAATTTGGTATGTGCACGTTATGGTTATTATGTATTATTATATAAAGAAAAAGTTTGAATTAATTTGGTATATGCATGTTATAGTTATGTATTATTATATAAAGGAATAGTTTGAATTAATTTATATTATTATATAAAGGAATAGTTTGAATTAATTTGGTATGTGGATGTTATGGTTATTATGTATTATTGTATTAAGGAATAGTTTGAAGTAATTTAGTATGTGCATGTTATAGTTATGTATTATTATATAAAGGAAAAATTTGAATTAATTTGGTATGAGGATGTTATAGTTATGTATTATTATATAAAGGAATAGTTTGAGTTAATTTGGTACGTGCATGTTATAGTTATGTATTATTATATAAAGGAATAGTTTGAATTAATTTGGTATATGCATGTTATATGGTTATTATGTATTATTATATAAAGGAATAGTTTGTAGTAATTTTGTATGTGCATGTTATAGTTATGTAATATTATATAAAGGAAAAATTCGAATTAATTTGGTATGTGGATGTTATAGTTATGTATTATTATATAAAGGAGTAGTTTGAAGTAATTTGGTATGTGCATGTTATATGGTTATTAAGTATTATTATATAAAGGAATAGTTTGAATTAATTTGGTATGTGCATGTTATATGGTTATTATGTATTATTATATAAAGGAGTAGTTTGAATTAATTTGGTATGTGCATGTTATAGTTATGTATTATTATATAAAGAAATAGTATGAAGTAATTTGGTATGTGAATGTTATATGGCTATTATGTATTATTAGATAAAGGAATAGTTTCAATTAATTTGGTATGTGCATGTTATAGTTATTATATGCTAATATATAAAGCTATAATTTGAATTAATTTGGTATGTGCATTTTATTGTTATGCATCATTTTATAGTTATGTATTATTAAATAACGGAGTAGTTTGAATTAATTTGGTTTGTCCGTGTTATGGTTATTATGTATTATTATATAAAGGAATAGTTTGAATTAATTTGGTATGTGCGGGTTATAGTTATGTATTATTATGTAAAGGAATTGTTTGTATTAATTTGGTATGTGCATGTTATAGTTATGTCTTATTATATAAAGGAATAGTTTGAATTAATTTGGTATGTGCATGTTATATGGTTATTATGTATTATTATATAAAGGAATAGTTTGAAGTAATTTTGTATGCGCATGTTATAGTTAGGTATTATTCTATAAAGGAAAAATTTGAAATAATTTGGTATGAGGATGTTATACTTATGTATTATTATATAAGGGAATAGTTTGAATTAATTTGGTATGTGCATGTTATAGTTATGTATTATTATATAAAGGAATAGTTTGAATTAATTTGGTATATGCATGTTATATGGTTATTATGTATTATTATATAAAGGAATAGTTTGTAGTAATTTTGTATGTGCATGTTATAGTTATGCATCATTTTATAGTTATGTATTATTAAATAACGGAATAGTTTGAATTAATTTGGTATGTCCATGTTATGGTTATTATGTATTATTATATAAAGGAATAGTTTGAAATAATTTGGTATGTGCATGTTATGGTTATTATGTATTATTATATAAAGGAATAGTTTGAATTAATTTGGCATGTGCATGCTATAGTTATTATGTATTATTATATAAAGGAATAGTTTGAATTAATTTGGTATGTGCATAATAAAGTTTTCATATATTATTATATAAAGGTATAATTTGAAATAATTTGGTATCTGGATGTTATAGTTATGTATCATTATATAGTTATGTATTAGTAAATAATGGAATAGTTTGAAATAATTTGGTATGTGCATGCTATAGTTTATATACATTATTATATAAAGAAATTATTTGAATTAATTTGGTATGTGCACGTTATGGTTATTATGTATTATTATATAAAGGAAAAGTTTGAATTAATTTGGTATATGCATGTTATAGTTATGTATTATTATATAAAGGAATAGTTTGAATTAATTTATATTATTATATAAAGGAATAGTTTGAATTAATTTGGTATGTGGATGTTATGGTTATTATGTATTATTATATTAAGGAATAGTTTGAAGTAATTTTGTATGTGCATGTTATAGTTATGTGTCATTATATAGTTATGTATTATTAAATAATGGAATAGTATGAATTAATTTGGTATGTGCATGTTATGGTTATTATGTATTATTATATAAAGGAATAGTTTGAATTAATTTGGTATGTGCATGTTATAGTTATTATGTATTATTATATACAGGAATAGTTTGAATTAATTTGGCATGTGCATGCTATAGTTATTATGTATTATTATATAAAGGAATAGTTTGAATTAATTTGGTATATGCATGTTATATGGTTATTATGTATTATTATATAAAGGAATAGTTTGTAGTAATTTTGTATGTGCATGTTATAGTTATGTAATATTATATAAAGGAAAAATTCGAATTAATTTGGTATGTGGATGTTATAGTTATGTATTATTATATAAAGGAGTAGTTTGAAGTAATTTGGTATGTGCATGTTATATGGTTATTATGTATTATTATATAAAGGAATAGTTTGAATTAATTTGGTATGTGCATGTTATGGTTATTATGTTTGAATTAATTTGGTATGGGCGTGTTAAAGTTATTATATATTATTATATAAAGGTATAATTTTAATTAATTTGGTATGTGGATGTTATAGTTATGTATCATTATATAGTTATGTACTATTAAATAATGGAAAAGTTTGCAATAATTTGGTATGTGCATGTTATGGTTATTATGTATTATTATATAAAGGAATAGTTTGAATTAATTTGGTATGTGCAGGCTATAGTTATTGTGTATTATTATATAAGGAAATTATTTGAATTAATTTGGTATGTGCATAATAAAGTTTTTATATATTATTATATAAAGGTATAATTTGAAATAATTTGGTATGTGGATGTTATAGTTATGTATCATTATATAGTTATGTATTAGTAAATAATGGAATAGTTTGAAATAATTTGGTATGTGCATTCTATGGTTATTATGTATTATTATATAAACGAATAGTTTGAATTAATTTGGTATGTGCATGCTATAGTTTAGATACATTATTATATAAAAGAAATTATTTGAATTAATTTGGTATGTGCACGTTATGGTTATTATGTATTGTTATATAAAGGAAAAGTTTGAATTAATTTGGTATATGCATGTTATAGTTATGTATTATTATATAAAGGAATAGTTTGAATTAATTTATATTATTATATAAAGGAATAGTTTGAATTAATTTGGTATGTGGATGTTATGGTTATTATGCATTATTGTATTAAGGAATAGTTTGAAGTAATTTTGTATGTGCATGTTATAGTTATGTATTATTATATAAAGGAAAAATTTGAATTAATTTGGTATGAGGATGTTATAGTTATGTATTATTATATAAAGGAATAGTTTGAGTTAATTTGGTACGTGCATGTTATAGTTATGTATTATTATATAAAGGAATAGCTTGAATTAATTTGGTATATGCATGTTATATGGTTATTATGTATTATTATATAAAGGAATAGTTTGTAGTAATTTTGTATGTGGATGTTATAGTTATGTATTATTATATAAAGGAGTAGTTTGAAGTAATTTGGTATGTGCATGTTATATGGTTATTAAGTATTATTATATAAAGGAATAGTTTGAATTAATTTGGTATGTGCATGTTATATGGTTATTATGTATTATTATATAAAGGAATAGTTTGAATTAATTTGGTATGTGCATGTTATAGTTAAATATTATTATATAAAGGAGTAGTTGGAATTAACTTGGTATGTGCATGTTATATGGTTATTAGGTATTATTATATAAAGGAACAGTTTGAATTAATTTGGTATGTGCATGTTATATGGTTATTATGTATTATTATATAAAGGAATAGTTTGAATTAATTTGGTAGGTGCATGTCATAGTTATTATTTATTAATATATAAAGGTATAATTTGAAATAATTTCGTATGTGCATGTTATTGCTATGCATCATTTTATACTTATGTATTATTAAATAACAGAATAATTTGAATTAATTTGGTATGTCCATGTTATGGTTATTATGTTTTATTATATAAAGGAATAGTTTAAATTAATTTAGTATGTGCATGTTATGGTTATTATGTATTATTATATAAAGGAATAGTTTGAATTAATTTGGCATGTGCATGCTATAGTTATTATGTATTATTATATAAAGGAATAGTTTGAATTAATTTGGTATGTGCGTGTTAAAGTTATTATATATTATTATATAAAGGTATTATTTTAATTAATTTGGTATGTGCATGTTATAGTTATGTATCATTATATAGTTATGTATTATTAAATAATGGAATAGTTTGCATTAATTTGGTATGTGCATGTTATGGTTATTATGTATTATTATATAAAGGAATAGTTTGAATTAATTTGGTATGTGCATGCTATAGTTATTGTGTATTATTATATAAAGAAATAATTTGAATTAATTTGGTATGTGCACGTTATGGTTATTATGTATTATTATATAAAGGAATAGTTTGAATTAATTTGGTATGTGCATGTTATAGTTATGTATTATTATATAAAGGAATAGTTTGTGTTAATTTGGTATGTGCATGTTATAGTTATGTATTATTATATAAAGGAACAGTTTGAGTTAATTTGGTATGTGCATGTTATATGGTTATTATGTATTATTATATAAGGGAATAGTTTGGATTAATTTGGTATGTGCATGTTATAGTTATGTATTATCATATAAAGGAATAGTATGAAGTAATTTGGTATGTGCATGTTATATGGTTATTATGTATTATTATATAAAGGAATAGTTTGAATTGATTTGGTATGTGCATGTTATGGTTATTATGTATTACTATATAAAGGAATAGTCTGAATTAATTTGGTATGTCCATGTTATGGTTATTATGTATTACTATATAAAGGAATAGTTTGAATTGATTTGGTATGTGCATGTTATGGTTATTATGTATTACTATATAAAGGAATAGTTTGAATTAATTTGGCATGTGCATGCTATAGTTATTATCTATTATTATATAATGGAATAGTTTGAAGTAATTTGGTATGTGCATGTTAAAGTTATTATATATTATTATATAAAGGTATAATTTGAATTAATTTGGTATGTGCATGTTATAGTTATTATATATTAATATATAAAGGTATAATTTGAATTAATTTGGTATGTGCATGTTATTATTATGCATCATTTTATAGTTATGTATTATTACATAACGCAATTGTTTGAATTAATTTGGTTTGTCCATGTTATGGTTATTATGTATTATTATATAAAGGAATAGTTTGAGTTAATTTGGTATGTGCATGTTATGGTTATTATGTATTATTATATAAAGGAACAGTTTGAGTTAATTTGGTATGTGCATGTTATATGGTTATTATGTATTATTATATAAAGGAATAGTTTGGATTAATTTGGTATGTGCATGTTATAGTTATGTATTATCATATAAAGGAATAGTATGAATTAATTTGGTATGTGCATGTTATATGGTTATTATGTATTATTATATAAAGGAATAGTTTGAATTGATTTGGTATGTGCATGTTATGGTTATTATGTATTACTATATAAAGGAATAGTCTGAATTAATTTGGTATGTCCATGTTATGGGTGCATGTTATATGGTTATTATGTATTATTATATAAAGGAATAGTTTGAAGTAATTTTGTATGTGCATGTTATAGATATGTGCCATTATATAGTTATGTATTATTAAATAATAGAATAGTTTGAATCAATTTGGTACGTGCATGTTATGGTTATTATGTATTATTATATAAAGGAATAGTTTGAATTAATTTGGTATGTGCATGCTATAGTTATTATGTAGTATTATATATAGAAATTATATGAATTAATTTGGTATGTCCACGTTATGGTTATTATGTATTATTATATAATGGAATAGTTTGAATTAATTTGGTATGTGCATGTCATAGTTATGTACTATTATATAAAGGAATAGTTTGTATTAATTTGGTATGTGCATGTTATAGTTATGTATTATTATATAAAGGAATAGTTTGAATTAATTTGGTATGTGCATGTTATATGGTTATTATGTATTATTATATAAAGGAATAGTTTGGATTAATTTGGTATGTGCATGTTATAGTTATGTATTATCATATAAAGGAATAGTATGAAGTAATTTGGTATGTGCATGTTATATGGTTATTATTTATTATTATATAAAGGAATAGTTTGAATTGATTTGGTATGTGCATGTTATGGTTATTATGTATTACTATATAAAGGAATAGTCTGAATTAATTTGGTATGTCCATGTTATGGGTGCATGTTATGGTTATTATGTATTATTATATAAAGGAATAGTTTGAATTAATTTGGCATGTGCATGCTATAGTTATTATCTATTATTATATAATGGAATAGTTTGAATTAATTTGGTATGTGCATGTTAAAGTTTCTATATATTATTATATAAAGGTATAATTCGAATTAATTTGGTATGTGCATGTTATAGTTATGTACTATTATATAAAGGAATAGTTTGTATTAATGTGGTATGTGCATGTTATAGTTATGTATTATTATATAAAGGAATAGTTTGAATTAATTTGGTATGTGCATGTTATATGGTTATTATGTATTATTATATAAAGGAATAGTTTGAATTAATTTGGTATGTGCATCTTATAGTTAAATATTATTATATAAAGGAGTAGTTGGAATTAACTTGGTATGTGCATGTTATATGGTTATTAGGTATTATTATATAAAGGAACAGTTTGAATTAATTTGGTATGTGCATGTTATATGGTTATTATGTATTATTATATAAAGGAATAGTTTGAATTAATTTGGTAGGTGCATGTCATAGTTATTATTTATTAATATATAAAGGTATAATTTGAAATAATTTCGTATGTGCATGTTATTGCTATGCATCATTTTATACTTATGTATTATTAAATAACAGAATAATTTGAATTAATTTGGTATGTCCATGTTATGGTTATTATGTTTTATTATATAAAGGAATAGTTTAAATTAATTTAGTATGTGCATGTTATGGTTATTATGTATTATTATATAAAGGAATAGTTTGAATTAATTTGGCATGTGCATGCTATAGTTATTATGTATTATTATATAAAGGAATAGTTTGAATTAATTTGGTATGTGCGTGTTAAAGTTATTATATATTATTATATAAAGGTATTATTTTAATTAATTTGGTATGTGCATGTTATAGTTATGTATCATTATATAGTTATGTATTATTAAATAATGGAATAGTTTGCATTAATTTGGTATGTGCATGTTATGGTTATTATGTATTATTATATAAAGGAATAGTTTGAATTAATTTGGTATGTGCATGCTATAGTTATTGTGTATTATTATATAAAGAAATAATTTGAATTAATTTGGTATGTGCACGTTATGGTTATTATGTATTATTATATAAAGGAATAGTTTGAATTAATTTGGTATGTGCATGTTATAGTTATGTATTATTATATAAAGGAATAGTTTGTGTTAATTTGGTATGTGCATGTTATAGTTATGTATTATTATATAAAGGAACAGTTTGAATTAATTTCGTATGTGCATGTTATATGGTTATTATGTATTATTATATAAGGGAATAGTTTGGATTAATTTGGTATGTGCATGTTATAGTTATGTATTATCATATAAAGGAATAGTATGAAGTAATTTGGTATGTGCGTGTTATATGGCTATTATGTATTATTATACAAAGGAATAGTTTGAATTGATTTGGTATGTGCATGTTATTGTTATGCAACATTTTATAGTTATGTATTATTACATAACGCAATTGTTTGAATTAATTTGGTTTGTCCATGTTATGGTTATTATGTATTATTATATAAAGAAATAGTTTGAGTTAATTTGGTATGTGCATGTTATGGTTATTATGTATTATTATATAAAGGTATAATTTCAATTACTTTGGTATGTGGATGTTATAGTTACGTATCATTATATAGTTATGTATTAGTAAATAATGGAATAGTTTGATTTAATTTGGTATGTGCATGTTATAGTTATGTATTATTATATAAAGGAATAGTTTGAATTAATTTGGTATGTGCATGTTATATGGTTATTATGTATTATTATATAAAGGAATAGTTTGAATTAATTTGGTATGTGCATCTTATAGTTAAATATTATTATATAAAGGAGTAGTTGGAATTAACTTGGTATGTGCATGTTATATGGTTATTAGGTATTATTATATAAAGGAACAGTTTGAATTAATTTGGTATGTGCATGTTATATGGTTATTATGTATTATTATATAAAGGAATAGTTTGAATTAATTTGGTAGGTGCATGTCATAGTTATTATTTATTAATATATAAAGGTATAATTTGAAATAATTTCGTATGTGCATGTTATTGCTATGCATCATTTTATACTTATGTATTATTAAATAACAGAATAATTTGAATTAATTTGGTATGTCCATGTTATGGTTATTATGTTTTATTATATAAAGGAATAGTTTAAATTAATTTAGTATGTGCATGTTATGGTTATTATGTATTATTATATAAAGGAATAGTTTGAATTAATTTGGCATGTGCATGCTATAGTTATTATGTATTATTATATAAAGGAATAGTTTGAATTAATTTGGTATGTGCGTGTTAAAGTTATTATATATTATTATATAAAGGTATTATTTTAATTAATTTGGTATGTGCATGTTATAGTTATGTATCATTATATAGTTATGTATTATTAAATAATGGAATAGTTTGCATTAATTTGGTATGTGCATGTTATGGTTATTATGTATTATTATATAAAGGAATAGTTTGAATTAATTTGGTATGTGCATGCTATAGTTATAGTGTATTATTATATAAAGAAATAATTTGAATTAATTTGGTATGTGCACGTTATGGTTATTATGTATTATTATATAAAGGAATAGTTTGAATTAATTTGGTATGTGCATGTTATAGTTATGTATTATTATATAAAGGAATAGTTTGTGTTAATTTGGTATGTGCATGTTATAGTTATGTATTATTATATAAAGGAACAGTTTGAGTTAATTTGGTATGTGCATGTTATATGGTTATTATGTATTATTATATAAGGGAATAGTTTGGATTAATTTGGTATGTGCATGTTATAGTTATGTATTATCATATAAAGGAATAGTATGAAGTAATTTGGTATGTGCATGTTATATGGTTATTATGTATTATTATATAAAGGAATAGTTTGAATTGATTTGGTATGTGCATGTTATGGTTATTATGTATTACTATATAAAGGAATAGTCTGAATTAATTTGGTATGTCCATGTTATGGTTATTATGTATTACTATATAAAGGAATAGTTTGAATTGATTTGGTATGTGCATGTTATGGTTATTATGTATTACTATATAAAGGAATAGTTTGAATTAATTTGGCATGTGCATGCTATAGTTATTATCTATTATTATATAATGGAATAGTTTGAAGTAATTTGGTATGTGCATGTTAAAGTTATTATATATTATTATATAAAGGTATAATTTGAATTAATTTGGTATGTGCATGTTATAGTTATTATATATTAAAATATAAAGGTATAATTTGAATTAATTTGGTATGTGCATGTTATTATTATGCATCATTTTATAGTTATGTATTATTACATAACGCAATTGTTTGAATTAATTTGGTTTGTCCATGTTATGGTTATTATGTATTATTATATAAAGGAATAGTTTGAGTTAATTTGGTATGTGCATGTTATGGTTATTATGTATTATTATATAAAGGAACAGTTTGAGTTAATTTGGTATGTGCATGTTATATGGTTATTATGTATTATTATATAAAGGAATAGTTTGGATTAATTTGGTATGTGCATGTTATAGTTATGTATTATCATATAAAGGAATAGTATGAATTAATTTGGTATGTGCATGTTATATGGTTATTATGTATTATTATATAAAGGAATAGTTTGAATTGATTTGGTATGTGCATGTTATGGTTATTATGTATTACTATATAAAGGAATAGTCTGAATTAATTTGGTATGTCCATGTTATGGGTGCATGTTATATGGTTATTATGTATTATTATATAAAGGAATAGTTTGAAGTAATTTTGTATGTGCATGTTATAGATATGTGCCATTATATAGTTATGTATTATTAAATAATAGAATAGTTTGAATCAATTTGGTACGTGCATGTTATGGTTATTATGTATTATTATATAAAGGAATAGTTTGAATTAATTTGGTATGTGCATGCTATAGTTATTATGTAGTATTATATAGAGAAATTATATGAATTAATTTGGTATGTCCACGTTATGGTTATTATGTATTATTATATAATGGAATAGTTTGAATTAATTTGGTATGTGCATGTCATAGTTATGTACTATTATATAAAGGAATAGTTTGTATTAATTTGGTATGTGCATGTTATAGTTATGTATTATTATATAAAGGAATAGTTTGAATTAATTTGGTATGTGCATGTTATATGGTTATTATGTATTATTATATAAAGGAATAGTTTGGATTAATTTGGTATGTGCATGTTATAGTTATGTATTATCATATAAAGGAATAGTATGAAGTAATTTGGTATGTGCATGTTATATGGTTATTATTTATTATTATATAAAGGAATAGTTTGAATTGATTTGGTATGTGCATGTTATGGTTATTATGTATTACTATATAAAGGAATAGTCTGAATTAATTTGGTATGTCCATGTTATGGGTGCATGTTATGGTTATTATGTATTATTATATAAAGGAATAGTTTGAATTAATTTGGCATGTGCATGCTATAGTTATTATCTATTATTATATAATGGAATAGTTTGAATTAATTTGGTATGTGCATGTTAAAGTTTCTATATATTATTATATAAAGGTATAATTCGAATTAATTTGGTATGTGCATGTTATAGTTATGTACTATTATATAAAGGAATAGTTTGTATTAATGTGGTATGTGCATGTTATAGTTATGTATTATTATATGACGGAATAGTTTGAATTAATTTGGTATGTGCATGTTATATGGTTATTATGTATTATTATATAAAGGAATAGTTTGAAATAATTTGGTATGTGCATGTTATAGTTATGTATTATTATAGAAAGGAATAGTATGAAGTAATTTGGTATGTGCGTGTTATATGGCTATTATGTATTATTATACAAAGGAATAGTTTGAATTGATTTGGTATGTGCATGTTATTGTTATGCAACATTTTATAGTTATGTATTATTACATAACGCAATTGTTTGAATTAATTTGGTTTGTCCATGTTATGGTTATTATGTATTATTATATAAAGAAATAGTTTGAGTTAATTTGGTATGTGCATGTTATGGTTATTATGTATTATTATATAAAGGTATAATTTCAATTACTTTGGTATGTGGATGTTATAGTTACGTATCATTATATAGTTATGTATTAGTAAATAATGGAATAGTTTGATTTAATTTGGTATGTGCATGTTATAGTTATGTATTATTATATAAAGGAATAGTTTGAATTAATTTGGTATGTGGATGTTATGGTTATTATGTATCATTATATTAAGGAATAGTTTGAAGTAATTTTGTATGTGCATGTTATAGTTATGTATTATTATATAAAGGAAAAATTTGAATTAATTTGGTATGAGGATGTTATAGTTATGTATTATTATATAAAGGAATAGTTTGAAATAATTTGGTATGTGCATGTTATAGCTATGTATTATTATATAAAGGATTAGTTTGAATTAATTTGGTATATGCATGTTATATGGTTATTATGTATTATTATATAAAGGAATAGTTTGTAGTAATTTTGTATGTGCATGTTATAGTTATGTATTATTATATAAAGGAAAAATTCGAATTAATTTGGTATGTTGATGTTATAGTTATGTATTATTATATAAAGGAGTAGTTTGAAGTAATTTGGTATGTGCATGTTATATGGTTATTAAGTATTATTATATAAAGGAATAGTTTGAATTAATTTGGTATGTGCATGTTATATGGTTATTATGTATTATTATATAATGGAATAGTTTGAATTAATTTGGTATGTGCATGTTATAGTAAAATATTATTATATAAAGGAGTAGTTGGAATTAACTTGGTATGTGCATGTTATATGGTTATTAAGTATTATTATATAAAGGAGCAGTTTGAATTAATTTGGTATGTGCATGTTATATGGTTATTATGTATTATTATATAAAGGAATAGTTTGAATTAATTTGGTATGTGCATGTTATAGTTATTATTTATTAATATATAAAGGTATAATTTGAAATAATTTTGTATGTGCATGTTATTGTTATGCATCATTTTATACGTATGTATTATTAAATAACAGAATAATTTGAATTAATTTGGTATGTCCATGTTATGGTTATTATGTATTATTATATAAAGGAATAGTTTAAATTAATTTGGTATGTGCATGTTATGGTTATTATGTATTATTATATAAAGGAATAGTTTGAATTAATTTGGCATGTGCATGCTATAGTTATTATGTATTATTATATAAAGGAATAGTTTGAATTAATTTGGTATGTGCGTGTTAAAGTTATTATATATTATTATATAAAGGTATTATTTTAATTAATTTGGTATGTCCATGTTATAGTTATGTATCATTATATAGTTTTGTATTATTAAATAATGGAATAGTTTGCATTAATTTGGTATGTGCATGTTATGGTTATTATGTATTACTATATAAAGGAATGGTTTGAATTAATTTGGTATGTCCATGTTATGGTTATTATGTATTATTATATAAAGGAATAGTTTGAATTAATTTGGTATGTGCATGTTAAAGTTATGTATTATTATATAAAGGAATAGTTTGTGTTAATTTGGTATGTGCATGTTATAGTTATGTATTATTATATAAAGGAACAGTTTGAGTTAATTTGGTATTTGCATGTTATATGGTTATTATGTATTATTATATAAAGGAATAGTTTGAAGTAATTTTGTATGTGCATGTTATAGATATGTGTCATTATATAGTTATGTATTATTAAATAATAGAATAGTTTGAATTAATTTGGTATGTGCATGTTATGGTTATTATGTATTATTATATAAAGGAATAGTTTGAAGTAATTTGGTATGTCCATGCTATAGTTATTATGTAGTATTATATAGAGAAATTATATGAATTAATTTGCTATGTCCACGTTATGGTTATTAAGTGTTATTATATAATGGAATAGATTGAATTAATTTGGTATGTGCATGTTATAGTTATGTACTATTATATAAAGGAATAGTTTGAATTAATTTGGTATGTGGATGTTATGGTTATTATGTATTATTATTTTAAGGAATAGTTTGAAGTAATTTTGTATGTGCATGTTATAGTTATGTATTATTATATAAAGGAAAAATTTGAATTAATTTGGTATGAGGATGTTATAGTTATGTTTTATTATATAATGGAATAGTTTGAATTAATTTGGTATGTGCAGGTTATAGCTATGTATTATTATATAAAGGATTAGTTTGAATTAATTTGGTATATGCATGTGATATGGTTATTATGTATTATTATATAAAGGAATAGTTTGTAGTAATTTTGTATGTGCATGTTATAGTTATGTATTATTATATAAAGGAAAAATTCGAATTAATTTGGTATGTGGATGTTATAGTTATGTATTATTATATAAAGGAGTAGTTTGAAGTAATTTGGTATGTGCATGTTATATGGTTATTAAGTATTATTATATAAAGGAATAGTTTGAATTAATTTGGTATGTGCATGTTATATGGTTATTATGTATTATTATATAAAGGAATAGTTTGAATTAATTTGGTATGTGCATGTTATAGTTAAATATTATTATATAAAGGAGTAGTTGGAATTAACTTGGTATGTGCATGTTATATGGTTATTAAGTATTATTATATAAAGGAGCAGTTTGAATTAATTTGGTATGTGCATGTTATATGGTTATTATGTATTATTATATAAAGGAATAGTTTGAATTAGTTTGGTATGTCCATGTTATGGTTATTATGTATTATTATATAAAGGAATAGTTTGAAATAATTTGGTATGTGCATGTTAAAGTTATGTATTTCATATAAAGGAATAGTTTGTGTTAATTTGGTATGTGCATGTTATAGTTATGTATTATTATATAAAGGAACAGTTTGAGTTAATTTGGTATTTGCATGTTATATGGTTATTATGTATTATTATATAAAGGAATAGTTTGAAGTAATTTTGTATGTGCATGTTATAGATATGTATCATTATATAGTTATGTATTATTAAATAATAGAATAGTTTGAATTAATTTGGTATGTGCATGTTATGGTTATTATGTATTATTATATAAAGGAATAGTTTGAATTAATTTGGTATGTGCATGTTATGGTTATTATGTATTATTATATAAAGGAATAGTTTGAATTAATTTGGCATGTGCATGCTATAGTTATTATGTATTATTATATAAAGGAATAGTTTGAATTAATTTGGTATGTGCGTGTTAAAGTTATTATATATTATTATATAAAGGTATTATTTTAATTAATTTGGTATGTCCATGTTATAGTTATGTATCATTATATAGTTATGTATTATTAAATAATGGAATAGTTTGCATTAATTTGGTATGTGCATGTTATGGTTATTATGTATTACTATATAAAGGAATGGTTTGAATTAATTTGGTATGTCCATGTTATGGTTATTATGTATTATTATATAAAGGAATAGTTTGAATTAATTTGGTATGTGCATGTTAAAGTTATGTATTATTATATAAAGGAATAGTTTGTGTTAATTTGGTATGTGCATGTTATAGTTATGTATTATTATATAAAGGAACAGTTTGAGTTAATTTGGTATTTGCATGTTATATGGTTATTATGTATTATTATATAAAGGAATAGTTTGAAGTAATTTTGTATGTGCATGTTATAGATATGTGTCATTATATAGTTATGTATTATTAAATAATAGAATAGTTTGAATTAATTTGGTATGTGCATGTTATGGTTATTATGTATTATTATATAATGGAATAGTTTGAATTAATTTGGTATGTGCATGTTAAAGTTTCTATATATTATTATATAAAGGTATAATCTGAATTAATTTGGTATGTGCATGTTATAGTTATTATTTATTAATATATAAAGGTATAATTTGAAATAATTTTGTATGTGCATGTTATTGTTATGCATCATTTTATACGTATGTATTATTAAATAACAGAATAATTTGAATTAATTTGGTATGTCCATGTTATGGTTATTATGTATTATTATATAAAGGCATAATTTGAATTAATTTGGTATGTGCATGTTATGGTTATTATGTATTATTATATAAAGGAATAGTTTGAATTAATTTGGCATGTGCATGCTATAGTTATTATGTATTATTGTATAAAGGAATAGTTTGAATTAATTTGGTATGTGCGTGTTAAAGTTATTATATATTATTATATAAAGGTATTATTTTAATTAATTTGGTATGTCCATGTTATAGTTATGTATCATTATATAGTTATGTATTATTAAATAATGGAATAGTTTGCATTAATTTGGTATGTGCATGTTATGGTTATTATGTATTAGTATATAAAGGAATGGTTTGAATTAATTTGGTATGTCCATGTTATGGTTATTATGTATTATTATATAAAGGAATTGTTTGAATTAATTTGGTATGTGCATGTTAAAGTTATGTATTTCATATAAAGGAATAGTTTGTGTTAATTTGGTATGTGCATGTTATAGTTATGTATTATTATACAAAGGAACAGTTTGAGTTAATTTGGTATTTGCATGTTATATGGTTATTATGTATTATTATATAAAGGAATAGTTTGAATTAATTTTGTATGTGCATGTTATAGATATGTATCATTATATAGTTATGTATTATTAAATAATAGAATAGTTTGAATTAATTTGGTATGTGCATGTTATGGTTATTATGTGTTATTATATAAAGGAATAGTTTGAATTAATTTGGTATGTCCATGCTATAGTTATTATGTAGTATTATATAGAGAAATTATATGATTTAATTTGCTATGTCCACGTTATGGTTATAATGTATTATTATATAATGGAATAGTTTGAATTAATTTGGTATGTGCATGTTATAGTTATGTATTATTATATAAAGGAATAGTTTGTATTAATGTGGTATGTGCATGCTATAGTTATGTATTATTATATGACGGAATAGTTTGAATTAATTTGGTATGTGCATGTTATATGGTTATTATGTATTATTATATAAAGGAATAGTTTGAATTAATTTGGTATGTGCATGTTATAGTTAAATATTATTATATAAAGGAGTAGTTGGAATTAACTTGGTATGTGCATGTTATATGGTTATTAAGTATTATTATATAAAGGAGCAGTTTGAATTGATTTGGTATGTGCATGTTATATGGTTATTATGTATTATTATATAAAGGAATAGTTTGAATTAATTTGGTATGTGCATGTTATAGTTATTATTTATTAATATATAAAGGTATAATTTGAAATAATTTTGTATGTGCATGTTATTGTTATGCATCATTTTATACGTATGTATTATTAAATAACAGAATAATTTGAATTAATTTGGTATGTCCATGTTATGGTTATTATGTATTATTATATAAAGGAATAGTTTAAATTAAGTTGGTATGTGCATGTTATGGTTATTATGTATTATTATATAAAGGAATAGTTTGAATTAATTTGGCATGTGCATGCTATAGTTATTATGTATTATTATATAAAGGAATAGTTTGAATTAATTTGGTATGTGCGTGTTAAAGTTATTATATATTATTATATAAAGGTATTATTTTAATTAATTTGGTATGTCCATGTTATAGTTATGTATCATTATATAGTTATGTATTATTAAATAATGGAATAGTTTGCATTAATTTGGTATGTGCATGTTATGGTTATTATGTATTACTATATAAAGGAATGGTTTGAATTAATTTGGTATGTCCATGTTATGGTTATTATGTATTATTATATAAAGGAATAGTTTGAATTAATTTGGTATGTGCATGTTAAAGTTATGTATTATTATATAAAGGAATAGTTTGTGTTAATTTGGTATGTGCATGTTATAGTTATGTATTATTATATAAAGGAACAGTTTGAGTTAATTTGGTATTTGCATGTTATATGGTTATTATGTATTATTATATAAAGGAATAGTTTGAAGTAATTTTGTATGTGCATGTTATAGATATGTGTCATTATATAGTTATGTATTATTAAATAATAGAATAGTTTGAATTAATTTGGTATGTGCATGTTATGGTTATTATGTATTATTATATAAAGGAATAGTTTGAATTAATTTGGTATGTGCATGTTATAGTTATGTACTATTATATAAAGGAATAGTTTCAATTAATTTGGTATGTGGATATTATGGTTTATATGTATTATTATATTAAGGAATAGTTTGAAGTAATTTTGTATGTGCATGTTATAGTTATGTATTATTATATAAAGGAAAAATTTGAATTAATTTGGTATGAGGATGTTATAGTTATGTATTATTATATAAAGGAATAGTTTGAATTAATTTGGTATGTGCATGTTAAAGTTATGTATTTCATATAAAGGAATAGTTTGTGTTAATTTGGTATGTGCATGTTATAGTTATGTATTATTATATAAAGGAACAGTTTGAGCTAATTTGGTATTTGCAGGTTATATGGTTATTATGTATTATTATATAAAGGAATAGTTTGAAGTAATTTTGTATGTGCATGTTATAGATATGTGTCATTATATAGTTATGTATTATTAAATAATAGAATAGTTTGAATTAATTTGGTATGTGCATGTTATGGTTATTATGTATTATTATATAAAGGAATAGTTTGAATTAATTTGGTATGTCCATGCTATAGTTATTATGTATTATTATATAGAGAAATTATATGATTATATATTATTATATAAAGGAATAGTTTAAATTAATTTGGTATGTGCATGTTATGGTTATTATGTATTATTATATAAAGGAATAGTTTGAATTAATTTGGCATGTGCATGCTATAGTTATTATGTATTATTATATAAAGGAATAGTTTGAATTAATTTGGTATGTGCGTGTTAAAGTTATTATATATTATTATATAAAGGTATTATTTTAATTTATTTGGTATGTCCATGTTATAGTTATGTATCATTATATAGTTATGTATTATTAAATAATGGAATAGTTTGCAATAATTTGGTATGTGCATGTTATGGTTATTATGTATTACTATATAAAGGAATGGTTTGAATTAATTTGGTATGTCCATGTTATGGTTATTATGTATTATTATATAAAGGAATAGTTTGAAATAATTTGGTATGTGCATGTTAAAGTTATGTATTATTATATAAAGGAATAGTTTGTGTTAATTTGGTATGTGCATGTTATAGTTATGTATTATTATATAAAGGAACAGTTTGAGTTAATTTGGTATTTGCATGTTATATGGTTATTATGTATTATTATATAAAGGAATAGTTTGAAGTAATTTTGTATGTGCATGTTATAGATATGTGTCATTATATAGTTATGTATTATTAAATAATAGAATAGTTTGAATTAATTTGGTATGTGCATGTTATGGTTATCATGTATTATTATATAAAGGAATAGTTTGAATTAATTTGGTATGTCCATGCTATAGTTATTATGTAGTATTATATAGAGAAATTATATGAATTAATTTGCTATGTCCACGTTATGGTTATTATGTATTATTATATAATGGAATAGTTTGAATTAATTTGGTATGTGCATGTTATAGTTATGTACTATTATATAAAGGAATAGTTTGTATTAATGTGGTATGTGCATGCTATAGTTATGTATTATTATATGACGGAATAGTTTGAATTAATTTGGTATGTGCATGTTATATGGTTATTATGTATTATTATATAAAGGAATAGCTTGAAATAATTTGGTATGTGCATGTTATAGTTATGTATTATTATATAAAGGAATAGTATGAAGTAATTTGGAGTGTGCATGTTATATGGTTATTATGTATTATTATATAAAGGAATAGTTTGAATTGATTTGGTATGTGCATGTTATAGTTATTATATATTAATATATAAAGGCATAATTTGAATTAATTTGGTATGTAAATGTTATTGTTATGCATCATTTTATAGTTATGTATTATTAAATAACGGAATAGTTTGAATTAATTTGGTTTGTCCATGTTATGGTTACAATGTATTATTATATAAGGGGATAGTTTGAATTAATTTGGCATGTGCATGCTATAGTTATTATGTATTATTATATAAAGGAATAGTTTGAATTAATTTGGTATGTGCGTGTTAAAGTTATTATATATTATTATATAAAGGTATTATTTTAATTTATTTGGTATGTCCATGTTATAGTTATGTATCATTATATAGTTATGTATTATTAAATAATGGAATAGTTTGCATTAATTTGGTATGTGCATGTTATGGTTATTATGTATTACTATATAAAGGAATGGTTTGAATTAATTTGGTATGTCCATGTTATGGTTATTATGTATTATTATATAAAGGAATAGTTTGAAATAATTTGGTATGTGCATGTTTAAGTTATGTATTATTATATAAAGGAATAGTTTGAAGTAATTTTGTATGTGCATGTTATAGATATGTGTCATTATATAGTTATGTATTATTAAATAATAGAATAGTTTGAATTAATTTGGTATGTGCATGTTATGGTTATCATGTATTATTATATAAAGGAATAGTTTGAATTAATTTGGTATGTCCATGCTATAGTTATTATGTAGTATTATATAGAGAAATTATATGAATTAATTTGCTATGTCCACGTTATGGTTATTATGTATTATTATATAATGGAATAGTTTGAATTAATTTGGTATATGCATGTTATAATTATGTACTATTATATAAAGGAATAGTTTGTATTAATGTGGTATGTGCATGCTATAGTTATGTATTATTATATGACGGAATAGTTTGAATTAATTTGGTATGTGCATGTTATATGGTTATTATGTATTATTATATAAAGGAATAGCTTGAAATAATTTGGTATGTGCATTTTATAGTTATGTATTATTATATAAAGGAATAGTATGAAGTAATTTGGAGTGTGCATGTTATATGGTTATTATGTATTATTATATAAAGGAATAGTTTGAATTGATTTGGTATGTGCATGTTATAGTTATTATACATTAATATATAAAGGCATAATTTGAATTAATTTGGTATGTTAATGTTATTGTTATGCATCATTTTATAGTTATGTATTATTAAATAACGGAATAGTTTGAATTAATTTGGTTTGTCCATGTTATGGTTACAATGTATTATTATATAAGGGGATAGTTTGAATTAATTTGGTATGTGCATGTTATGGTTATTATGTATTATTATATAAAGGAATAGTTTGAATTAATTTGGCATGTGCATGCTATAGTTATTATCTATAATTATATAATGGAATAGTTTGAGATAATTTGGTATGTGCATGTTAAAGTTATTATATATTATTATATAAAGGTATAATTTGAATTAATTTGGTATGTGCATGTTATAGTTATTATATATTAATATATAAAAGTATAATTTGAATTAATTTGGTATGTGCATGTTATTGTTATGCATCATTTTATAGTTATGTATTATTACATAACGCAATGGTTTGAATTAATTTGGTTTGTCCATGTTATGGTTATTATGTATTATTATATAAAGGAATAGTTTGAGTTAATTTGGTATGTGCATGTTATGGTTATTATGTATTATTATATAAAGGAATAGTTTGAATTAATTAGGCATGTGCATGCTATAGTTATTATGTATTATTATATAAAGGCATAATTTCAATTAATTTGGTATGTGGATGTTATAGTTACGTATCATTTTATAGTTATGTATTATTAAATAATGGAATAGTGTGAATTAATTTGGTATGTGCATGTTATGGTTATTATGTATTATTATATAAAGGAATAGTTTGAATTAATTTGGTATGTGCATGCTATAATTATTATGTATTATTATATACAGAAATTATTTGAACTAATTTGGTATGTGCACGTAATGGTTATTATGTATTTTTATATAAAGGAATAGTTTGAATTAATTTGGTATGTGCATGTTATAGTTATGTAGTATTATATAAAGGAAAAGTTTGAATTAATTTGGTATCTGCATGTTATAGTTATGTCCTATTATATAAAGAAATAGTTTGAATTAATTTGGTATGTGCATGTTATATGGTTATTATGTATTATTATATAAAGGAATAGTTTGAATTAATTTGGTATGTGCACGTTATAGTTATGTATTATTATATAAAGGAGTAGTTGGAATTAATTTGGTATGTGCATGTTATATGGTTATTAAGTATTATTATATAAAGGAATAGTTTGAATTAATTTGGTATGTGCATGTTATATGGTTATTATGTATTATTATATAAAGGAATAGTTTGAATTGATTTGGTATGTGCATGTTATAGTTATTATATATTAATATATGTGCATGTTATTGTTATGCATCATTTTATAGTTATGTATTATTAAATAACGGAATAGTTTGAATTAATTTGGTTTGTCCATGTTATGGTTACAATGTATTATTATATAAAGGGATAGTTTGAACTAATTTGGTATGTGCATGTTATGGATATTATGTATTATTATATAAAGGAATAGTTTGAATTAATTTGGCATGTGCATGCTATAGTTATTATCTATTATTATATAATGGAATAGTTTGAATTAATTTGGTATGTGCATGTTAAAGTTATTATATATTATTATATAAAGGTATAATTTGAATTAATTTGGTATGTGCATGTTATAGTTATTATATATTAATATATAAAGGTATAATTTGAATTAATTTGGTATGTGCATGTTATTGTTATGCATCATTTCATAGTTATGTATTATTACATAACGCAATTGTTTGAATTAATTTGGTTTGTCCATGTTATGGTTACTATGTATTATTATATAAAGGAATAGTTTGAGTTAATTTGGTATGTGCATGTTATGGTTATTATGTATTATTATATAAAGGAATAGTTTGAATTAATTTGGCATGTGCATGCTATAGTTATTATGTATTATTATAT
Organism: Microdon myrmicae; assembly: GCA_963931805.1. Taxonomy (NCBI): domain Eukaryota; kingdom Metazoa; phylum Arthropoda; class Insecta; order Diptera; family Syrphidae; genus Microdon; species Microdon myrmicae. Next base: position 50,317 of record CAWVOU010000042.1, read on the forward strand.
AAAGGTATAATTTCGATTAATTTGGTATGTGGATGTTATAGTTACGTATCATTTTATAGTTATGTATTATTAAATAATGGAATAGTTTGAATTAATTTGGTATGTGCATGTTATGGTTATTATGCATTATTATATAAAGGAATAGTTTGAATTAATTCGGTATGTGCATGCTATAGTTATTATGTATTATTATATACAGAAATTATTTGAACTAATTTGGTATGTGCACGTTATGGTTATTATGTATTTTCATATAAAGGAATCGTTTGAATTAATTTGGTATGTGCATGTTATAGTTATGTATTATTATATAAAGGAAAAGTTTGAATTAATTTGGTATCTGCATGTTATAGTTATGTCCTATTATATAAAGAAATAGTTTGAATTAATTTGGTATGTGCATGTTATATGGTTATTATGTATTATTATATAAAGGAATCGTTTGAATTAATTTGGTATGTGCACGTTATAGTTATGTATTATTATATAAAGGAGTAGTTGGAATTAATTTGGTATGTGCATGTTATATGGTTATTAAGTATTATTATATAAAGGAATAGTTTGAATTGATGTGGTATGTGCATGTTATATGGTTATTATGTATTATTATATAAAGGAATAGTTTGAATTAATTTGGTATGTGCATGTTATGGTTATTATGTATTATTATATAAAGGAATAGTTTGAATTAATTTGGTATGTGCATGCTATAGTTATTATGTATTATTATATACAGAAATTATTTGAACCAATTTGGTATGTGCACGTTATGGTTATTATGTATTTTTATATAAAGGAATAGTTTGAATTAATTTGGTATGTGCATGTTATAGTTATGTATTATTATATAAAGGAAAAGTTTGAATTAATTTGGTATCTGCATGTTATAGTTATGTCCTATTATATAGAGAAATAGTTTGAATTAATTTGGTATGTGCATGTTATATGGTTATTATGTATTATTATATAAAGGAATAGTTTGAATTAATTTGGTATGTGCACGTTATAGTTATGTATTATTATATAAAGGAGTAGTTGGAATTAATTTGGTATGTGCATGTTATATGGTTATTAAGTATTATTATATAAAGGAATAGTTTGAATTAATTTGGTATGTGCATGTTATATGGTTATTATGTATTATTATAAAAAGGAATAGTTTGAATTAATTTGGTATGTGCATGTTATAGTTATTATTTATTAATATATAAAGGTATAATTTGAAATAATTTCGTATGTGCATGTTATTGTTATGCATCATTTTATACTATTATAATTTGGTATGTCCATGTTATGGTTATTATGTATTATTATATAAAGGAATAGTTTGAATTAATTTGGTATGTGCATGTTATGGTTATTATGTGTTATTATATAAAGGAATAGTTTGAATTAATTTGGCATGTGCATGCTATAGTTATTATGTATTATTATATAAAGGAATAGTTTGAATTAATTTGGTATGTGCGTGTTAAAGTTATTATATATTATTATATAAAGGTATTATTTTAATTAATTTGGTATGTGGATGTTATAGTTATGTATCATTATATAGTTATGTATTATTAAATAATGGAATAGTTTGCATTAATTTGGTATGTGCATGTTATGGTTATTATGTATTATTATATAAAGGAATAGTTTGAATTAATTTGGTATGTGCATGCTATAGTTATTGTGAATTATTATATAAAGAAATTATTTGAATTATTTTGGTATGTGCACGTTATGGTTATTATGTATTATTATATAAAGGAATCGTTTGTGTTAATTTGGTATGTGCATGTTATAGTTATGTATTATTATATAAAGGAACAGTTTGAGTTAATTTGGTATGTGCATGTTATATGGTTATTATTTATTATAATATAAAGCAATAGTTTGTGTTAATTTTGTATGTGTATGTTATAGTTATGTGTCATTATATAGTTATGTAATATTAAATAATGGAATAGTTTGAATTAATTTGGTATGTGCATGTTATGGTTATTATGTATTATTATATAAAGGAATAGTTTGAATTAATTTGGTATGTGCATGCTATAGTTATTATGTAGTATTATATAGAGAAATTATATGAATTAATTTGGTATGTCCACGTTATGGTTATTATGTATTATTATAATATGGAATAGTTTGACTTAATTCGGTATGTGCATGCTATAGTTATTATGTATTATTATATACAGAAATTATTTGAACTAATTTGGTATGTGCACGTTATGGTTATTATGTATTTTTATATAAAGGAATAGTTTGAATTAATTTGGTATGTGCATGTTATAGTTATGTATTATTATATAAAGGAATAGTTTGAATTAATTTGGTATCTGCATGTTATAGTTATGTCCTATTATATAAAGAAATAGTTTGAATTAATTTGGTATGTGCATGTTATATGGTTATTATGTATTATTATATAAAGGAATAGTTTGAATTAATTTGGTATGTGCACGTTATAGTTATGTATTATTATATAAAGGAGTAGTTGGAATTAATTTGGTATGTGCATGTTATATGGTTATTAAGTATTATTATATAAAGGAATAGTTTGAATTAATTTGGTATGTGCATGTTATATGGTTATTATGTATTATTATAAAAAGGAATAGTTTGAAGTAATTTGGTATGTGCATGTTATAGTTATTATTTATTAATATATAAAGGTATAATTTGAAATAATTTCGTATGTGCATGTTATTGTTATGCATCATTTTATACTATTATAATTTGGTATGTCCATGTTATGGTTATTATGTATTATTATATAAAGGAATAGTTTGAATTAATTTGGTATGTGCATGTTATGGTTATTATGTGTTATTATATAAAGGAATAGTTTGAATTAATTTGGCATGTGCATGCTATAGTTATTATGTATTATTATATAAAGGAATAGTTTGAAATAATTTGGTATGTGCGTGTTAAAGTTATTATATATTATTATATAAAGGTATTATTTTAATTAATTTGGTATGTGGATGTTATAGTTATGTATCATTATATAGTTATGTATTATTAAATAATGGAATAGTTTGCATTAATTTGGTATGTGCATGTTATGGTTATTATGTATTATTATATAAAGGAATAGTTTGAATTAATTTGGTATGTGCATGCTATAGTTATTGTGTATTATTATATAAAGAAATTATTTGAATTAATTTGGTATGTGCACGTTATGGTTATTATGTATTATTATATAAAGGAATAGTTTGTGTTAATTTGGTATGTGCATGTTATAGTTATGTATTATTATATAAAGGAACAGTTTGATTTAATTTGGTATGTGCATGTTATATGGTTATTATTTATTATAATATAAAGCAATAGTTTGTGTTAATTTTGTATGTGTATGTTATAGTTATGTGTCATTATATAGTTATGTAATATTAAGTAATGGAATAGTTTGAATTAATTTGGTATGTGCATGTTATGGTTATTATGTATTATTATATAAAGGAATAGTTTGAATTAATTTGGTATGTGCATGCTATAGTTATTATGTAGTATTATATAGAGAAATTATATGAATTAATTTGGTATGTCCACGTTATGGTTATTATGTATTATTATAATATGGAATAGTTTGACTTAATTTGGTATGTGCATGTTATAGTTATGTACTATTATATAGGGAATAGTTTGTATTAATTTGGTATGTGCATGTTATAGTTATGTATTACTATATAAAGGAATAGTTTGAATTAATTTGGTAGGTGCATATTATATGGTTATTATGTATTATTATATAAAGGAATAGTTTGAATTAATTTGGTATGTGCATGTTATAGATATTATATATTAATATATAAAGGCATAATTTGAATTAATTTGGTATGTGCATGTTATTGTTATGCATCATTTTATAGTTATGTATTATTAAATAACGGAATAGTTTGAATTAATTTGGTATGTGCATGTTATGGTTATTATGTATTATTATATAAAGGAATAGTTTGAATTAATTTGGCATGTGCATGCTATAGTTATTATGTATTATTATATAAAGGAATAGTTTGAATTAATTTGGTATGTGCATGTTAAAGTTATTATATATTATTATATAAAGGTATATTTTGAATTAATTTGGTATGTGCATGTTATAGTTATGTATCATTATATAGTTATGTATTATTAAATAATGGAATAGTTTGAATTAATTTGGTATGTGCATGTTATGGTTATTATGTATTATTATATAAAGGAATAGTTTGAATTAATTTGGTGTGTGCAAGCTATAGTTATTATGTATTATTATATAAAGGAATAGTTTGAATAAATTTGGTATGTGCATGTTATAGTTATGTATTATTATTTAAAGGAATAGTTTGTGTTAATTTGGTATGTGCATGTTATAGCTATGTATTATTATATAAAGGAACAGTTTGAGTTAATTTGGTATGTGCATGTTATATGGTTATTATGTATTATTATATAAAGGAATAGTTTGAAGTAATTTTGTATGTACATGTTATAGTTATGTGTCATTATATAGTTATGTATTATTAAATAATGGAATAGTTTGAATTAATTTGGTATGTGCATGTTATAGTTATGTATTATTATATAAAGGAATAATTTGTGTTAATTTGGTATGTGCATGTTATAGTTATGTATTATTATATAAAGGAATAGTTTGAATTAATTTGGTATGTGCATGTTATAGTTATGTATTATTATATAAAGGAATAGTTTGTGTTAATTTGGTATGTGCATGTTATAGTTATGTATTATTATATAAAGGAACAGTTTGAGTTAATTTGGTATGTGCATGTTATATGGTTATTATGTATTATTATATAAAGGAATAGTTTGAAGTAATTTTGTATGTACATGTTATAGTTATCTGTCATTATATAGTTATGTATTATTAAATAATGGAATAGTTTGAATTAATTTGGTATGTGCGTGTTATGGTTATTATGTATTATTATATAAAGGAATAGTTTGAATTAATTTGGTATGTGCATGCTATAGTTATTATGTAGTATTATATAGAGAAATTATATGAATTAATTTGGTATGTCCACGTTATGGTTATTGTGTATTATTATATAATGGAATAGTTTGAATTAATTTGGTATGTGCATGTTATAGTTATGTACTATTATATAAAGGAATAGTTTGTATTAATTTGGTATGTGCATGTTATTGTTACTATGTATTATTATATAAAGGGATAGTTTGAATTAATTTGGTATGTGCATGTTATGGTTATTATGTATTATTATATAAAGGAATAGTTTGAATTAATTTGGTATGTGCATGTTATAGTTATGTATTATTATATAAAGGAATAGTTTGTGTTAATTTGGTATGTGCATGTTATAGTTATGTATTATTATATAAAGGAACAGTTTGAGTTAATTTGGTATGTGCATGTTATATGGTTATTATGTATTATTATATAAAGGAATAGTTTGAAGTAATTTTGTATGTACATGTTATAGTTATGTGTCATTATATAGTTATGTATTATTAAATAATGGAATAGTTTGAATTAATTTGGTATGTGCATGTTATGGTTATTATGTATTATTATATAAAGGAATAGTTTGAATTAATTTGGTATGTGCATGCTATAGTTATTATGTAGTATTATATAAAGAAATTATATGAATTAATTTGGTATGTCCACGTTATGGTTATTATGTATTATTATATAATGGAATAGTTTGAATTAATTTGGTATGTGCATGTTATAGTTATGTACTATTATATAAAGGAATAGTTTGTATTAATTTGGTATGTGCATGTTATATGGTTATTATGTATTATTATATAAGGGAATAGTTTGAATTAATTTGGTATGTGCATGTTATAGTTATGTATTATTATATAAAGGAATAGTATGAAGTCATTTGGTATGTGCACTTTATATGGTTATTATGTATTATTATATAAAGGAATAGTTTGAATTAATTTGGTATGTGCGTGTTATAGATATTATATATTAATATCTAAAGGCATAATTTGAATTAATTTGGTATGTGCATCTTATTGTTATGCATCATTTTATAGTTTTGTATTATTAAATAACGGAATAGTTTGAATTAATTTGGTTTGTCCATGTTATGGTTACTATGTATTATTATATGAAGGGATAGTTGGAATTAATTTGGTATGTGCATGTTATAGTTATGTATTATTATATAAAGGAATAGTTTGTGTTAATTTGGTATGTGCATGTTATAGTTATGTATGATTTTATAAAGGAACAGTTTGAGTTAATTTGGTATGTGCATGTTATATGGTTATTATGTATTATTATATAAAGGAATAGTTTGAAGTAATTTTGTATGTACATGTTATAGTTATGTGTCATTATATAGTTATGTATTATTAAATAATGGAATAGTTTGAATTAATTTGGTATGTGCATGTTATGGTTATTATGTATTATTATATACAGAAATTATTTGAATTAATTTGGTATGTGCACGTTATGGTTATTATGTATTATTATATAAAGGAATAGTTTGAATTAATTTGGTATGTGCATGTTATAGTTATGTCTTATTATATAAAGAAATAGTTTGAATTAATTTGGTATGTGCATGTTATATGGTTATTATGTATTATTATATAAAGGAATAGTTTGAAGTCATTTTGTATGTGCATGTTACGGTTATTATGTATTATTATATAAAGGAATAGTTTGAATTAATTTGGCATGTGCATGCTATAGTTATTATGTATTATTATATAAAGGTCTAATTTGAATTAATTTTGTATGTGGGTGTATAGTTACGTATCATTATATAGTTATGAATTATTAAATAATGGAATAGTTTGAATTAATTTGGTATGGGCATGTTATGGTTATTATGTATTATTATATAAAGCAATAGTTTGAATTAATTTGGTATGTGCATGCTATAGTTATTATGTATTATTATATAAAGAAATTATTTGAATTAATTTGGTATGTGCACGTTATGGTTATTATGTGTTATTATATAAAGGAATAGTTTGAATTAATTTGGTATGTGCATGTTATAGTTATGTATTATTATATACAGGAATAGTGTGTATTAATTTGGTATGTGCATGTTATAGTTATGTCTTATTATATAAAGGAATAGTTTGAATTAATTTGGTATGTGCATGTTATATGGTTATTATGTATAAATATATAAAGTTATAGTTTGAAGTCATTTTGTATGTGCTTGTTATAGTTATGTATTATTATATAAAGGAAAAATTTGAAGTAATTTGGTATGTGCATGTTATAGTTATGTATTATTATATAAAGGAATAGTTTGAATTAATTGGTTATGCATTATTAAATAATGGAATAGTTTGCATTAATTTGGTATGTGCATGTTATGGGTATTATCTATTATTATATAAAGGAATAGTTTGAATTAATTTGGTATGTGCATGCTATAGTTATTATGTATTATTATATAAAGGAATAGTTTGAATTAATTTGGTATGTGCATGTTAAAGTTATTATATATTATTATATAAAGGTATGATTTGAATTAATTTGGTATGTGCATGTTATAGTTATGTATCATTATATAGTTATGTTTTATTAAATAATGGAATAGTTTGAATTAATTTGGTATGTGCATGTTATGGTTATTATTTATTATTATATAAAGGAATAGTTTGAATTAATTTGGTATATGCATGCTATAGTTATTATGTAGTATTATATAGAGAAATTATTTGAATTAATTTGGTATGTGCACGTTATGGTTATTATGTATTATTATATAAAGGAATAGTTTGAATTAATTTGGTATGTGCATGTTATAGTTATGTATTATTATATAAAGGAATAGTTTGTGTTAATTTGGTATGTGCATGTTATAGTTATGTATTATTATATAAAGGAACAGTTTGAGTTAATTTGGTATGTGCATGTTATATGGTTATTATGTATTATTATATAAAGGAATAGTTTGAATTAATTTGGTATGTGCATGTTATAGTTATTGTTAATTCGCCAGTTGTGGTTCGCCAACTGGGAACAGCCAATAAAAGAGCAGGGGCCGGAACAGCAAAGGTCACACTCGACGCGCCGGAACTCGTATTCGTCTTCAATACCACTGACAAAGTTGATTAAAAGAAGATGGCGAGATTGGAACTACACTTCTTGAATTTTATTATTCGGTTTCCAACCAGCATAAATTCAGTACATTTCTTACAGTCTATTACTTGTTTCACAATTTAAACAAAACAAAAACTCAAATTCAGCAGAAACTTCATTAGAACACACAAAGCAAAAAGAAAAAAAAAACAAAAAACTGTATTGTAAAGCCCCTTTATATGCAGTCTCGAACCGATCATTTTTTCGTTCTTCCTCTGGAACAGCAGATTTTACCGATCAACAAAACACCGTATTTCAACAGGAACTTTTCATAGGCAAAATGAACTGTTCTATAGAATCATTGCTTTGTCAATTCCCGCTGCTTAGAATGTCACCTTATTTTGAGTGCATTTGAATACTAGGGGAACACTTTAGCACGAACGACAACCTGTGCGACCGATCTCTGTTGCATACCTTCTGGTGGTAATGACTGCTACGAGGTGAGTTTGGTATGTGCTGATGGCAACTGACTTGATTTTAAATTTTCTCATTGGATGAACTGATTCATCTGGACGTTATTATTGGCTGTTGCTGCCTAGTGCTGCAACATCTTGCCGGGCCGGCGAAGATACTTAGGCAA
>CAWVOU010000043.1:7500-25494 GCA_963931805.1 Microdon myrmicae
CAGAGAAGACGCATCAGTAAGTACATAAAATAACTGATTGCACTTTTTCGATGTATAGCACAATATCTTACACAATTTCCTATACACATTTTTCCTGATTCCAGAAAAGGATCATTTAATTAATGAAGGTTTTGACTGATTTTAGTGGAGTGAGAATTTTCAAACCATATATATATATGTATATATATATATATATATATATATATATATATATGTATATATATATATTTATATATATATATGTATATATATATATTTATATATATATATATATATATATATATATATATATATATATTTATATATATATATATATTTATATATATATATATATATATATATATATTTATATATATATATTTATATATATATATATATTTATATATATATATTTATTAGATATATTTATATATATTTATATATATATATATTAATATATATATAACATATATATGCAATCACTTTTTGAACGAAGGCAATAGAATAACAACATAGAACTTCGAAATTACATTGTATTCATTTGAATCCCAGAACATTCGCTTATTTCATTTCCTCCCTTCTAAATGCTGAACAGTGACCAAATTTTATTTCACCCTTGGTTGACCCAAACGACGTTGCTTTGGAAGTTTGGTCCAAGCTACAGTGCTGATCATTAAACTAAATGTGCTGTTTGATTAGTCCATTCAGCCAATTCCATCTTCATCCGTCACTCAGCAATTACTTTCAGAGATGCAGGGTCCGTTCGTTCACTTGTTAATATAATGCCGCTCCAGTCATTTTCCATATTTCGCCGCCGCAAAGTAGGAAAAAACGAAAAAAAAAAAACTTGAAGGACCACGAAACTTCAATTTCAGATGTCCATCAATCCCTTAAAGCCAATCAGGACGACTGGTCTTGTTCGTGTCCTTTTTGGACGACACAAAAATAAGGGAGGAGAAAAATGAAGAAACATCCCAGAATTGAAACAACAATCCAGCCTAACGAACCAGTGGCAATTTAGTTCAATGTTATTTCCTTCGTCTTTTTGTGTTTTTCCTCGTTTTTTATATCCGTTCGATTTCTAACATTGCCCAGTATCCTGGCGAAGGATAAGGCAACGATTGATCGGAACATTTTGCAGTTTTGCACACTCGAAACTCAGTGTTTGGGTTTTTTGTATTTTAATTATAATTTTCTATTTCGATTATTTGGAGAAGAAAACGGCGCTCGGGCAACTGGACTGTCGGGTTGTCGAGACGGGAACTAATCAACGTCGGGCTGGTGTCCTATTTCCATGGGAATTGCTTACCGTGTATGTGGAAAAACCAGCAGAAGTCGAGGATATACAAACTCAATTGAGCGAGTGTATAGCAAAAAACGATACCGAACAATCATTGGAATAAATACAATTTGCCATAATCGAAAACTACCGTTAGATGTTAGAGGAAAGGACGAAGTATCCATTTTTGCTGTTAGTTATTGCCTTTTCCCCGTTCACAATGTTTTTCCTTTTGTTACAATTGTATTTTGTGCTGGCAGCGCAGAGAGCTTGCAAATGTTTTTCGGTGGGAATCGGTTGATTAGTTTGAGTTTCTGGTAAAAACTAAGGACTAAAGTCTATTGGATGTCTGGGTCGAAATAATTCCGGTTTTATGTGAGTCCGGGTGAGGTGTGCTGTGCGGGACACAATGACCACAAAGGAAGTACGTGCACTACAGAACAATCAAATTGTGTTTGATGATGTAAATCTTCAGAGGATAGACACATTGATTGAGTCCTTGGGGCAACTATCGGTTTCATATATGATAGGATCGATATGATGACGTAGGTGGTTTAAGGTATGGTAGGGTGTTCAACCAAGGTGCTGGTATTTGAAAGCGGAATAAAGTTATTTGATGAAAGATATGTCAAGACCATTTATACGATACTGGGGTACATTTCGTATGGTTCTCGGCCGTTGGGTTTTACATTTGGGTGCCTTTAATAGAAGATAAGTGCACAAATAAAACTGGAGCGGTAAATGAAGAAAACATCATCAATATCATTCATATGAGATCAATGTGAATTTGAGAAATATTGTGGTGTAGTATTTCTCCTCACACTGCTGGTCTTTCTGTTGTTCTTCGAATAAATCCCTGTAAAGGGCTGACACCGACGTTACGCTAATAGCTGTGCTTTCTATTATTCAAGGAAGAGCCGCGATCTTTCTTTCTTTCCCAATTTAAGTTTAAAAGTTGTGGACTGAAAAGTTTCCGACCTCAACGTGAAGATAGCAGCACTCGTCAATAAAAGCGAATATAGTTGTGCATCTTTTGACAGTCACTCACAAAAATTTCAGTCATTTTGGTGGCGTAGTTTTTATTTGACAGTCGTTTGGGTGGGTCGATGTGAGTGAAAATGAATAAAATTGAGTATCGAGCTGTTATTAAATTTCTGTTTTTGAAAGGCAATCATCATCATCGGCACTACAACCGGGAACCGGTCTTGGCCTTATTTAGCAAGTCCTGAGGCATGTTAAATTTTCCATAATGATTTGTTTTTTCCGGGCAAGGTCATTAGTCTTGCGCCAGAGGCTCCCCGACGGGGAATCGAACCCCGATCTCCCGCGTGACAGGCGGGTATACTAACCACTATACTATCGGGGAGCAAAGGCAATACGCCTACGCAAATCAAAGATGAGTTGGACTCTGTGTATGGGGACTCTGACCATCATTTATCACAGTGAAATTTTGGGCACAGTGAAAGCTTGGGAGACGAAAATTCGGGACGTCCAAAAACTGCAACAACTGATGATAACATGGCTAAAGTTCACCAGATTGTGCTAGACGGCCACCGAATTAAAGTAGTAAAGAGATAGCAGAGGCCACATATTAAATCAAGAGAGAAAGCTGTCCGCGCGTTGGGTGGCGCGTTTGCTCACGTTAGACCAAAAACGTGTTCGAATAAACATTTCCAACGCTCTGTTGGCGCAGTCTAGATGCAATAAATCCGAGTTTTGGTGCCGATTAATTACTGTCGATGAAACTTGGATACACCACTATACGCCCGAAACAAATATACAGTCAAAACAGTGAACTGCAAAAAAAATCGGCTCCAGAAAAAGCAAAAACAGTTATTTTCTGCTGGGAAAGTGATGGGGACTGATGTTTGGTATAGTCATGGAGTTATCTTAATCGATTATCTCCAAAAAGAAAAAACCATTACAGGAGCATACTGCGCATAATTACTTGACCAACTGAAGGCAGAAATTGTGGAAAATCGGCCACATTTGCAGTAAAGAAAATCTTGTTCCACCAAGACAACGTGCTGTCTCACACCTCAGCGGTTGCCAAGGCGAAAATCCACGAATTACGGCTTGAACTGCTTGACCATCCGCCTTACTCACCAGATCTAGCCCCAAGTGACTTTTTGTTCACCAAGTGACTTTTTGTGCCCTAATCTAAAAATTGCGCGCTGAGGACAGAGATTTTCCTCAAATGAGGAAGCAATTACCTTCGTGAACAGCTATTTTGCACAGGAAAAAGCCGAGTACTATTTGGACGGAACATTTTCAGGCCACCATCGCAATCTTTGTTTTCGCCATTTAATTTAGCTTTTATATAAACAGATTCGTGGTTTTTGTGTTCTTGGTATTTTCATTGTCTTAAAATCCTATTTAACTATTTTAACTTCTTCAAACTTGGGTCGCGAATTGGCGTCTATTTGTTTTTAGTGGTTTGTTTCTTGTTTCAATTTTCTCTGCTTTCTTTATTTGTCTTATTTTCTTTTGTCCTGCCAACTTTTATCTTGTGCTGTTTTTAAGCTCTAGTACAACATGAGTCTGCACCTGCCTCTGGTTCCTTATGTCGTTATATATATTTACCACCCTGTCTCTCCATTGGTATTCTTCTGTTTCTATTATCCGTGTCCCTTCTAATAGACTTCTGATCTCTTGATCATTGAAAGCTAGACAGCCATCATATTGCTGTAACACAGGCTCAAACACGTATGATTCGAATATAGGAACCGAGCCTGATTTGATAAACCTTGGCAGCCACTTTGAGAGAATTGCTCCCGTTTGCCTTCCCCCAATTCTTTTGGGTCCTCCCCTAACGTCGTTGATACTGAACAACGCAAAACGCCACGGCCAATACGGAGCTTTTAGGGAAGTTCCTCCAGTGAACCTGTTGCTACAGCTTGTACGCGAATATCAATGTCCCAAGCCTCCGTCAATGAAACTATGACCTCTTTGATACGCCCCACCATATGAAAAGTCATTCGGTAATATCATGTACCATCCTACAGCCAAAGACCAGTACAAATCCCAAGGCTACACAAACAGTGGTGGTCGCCGATATTCAAAGAAGAAGCAACAACCTCGGGTCTTTGAACGAGACCTGAAAGTAGTAGGGATTCTACACTAAACAAAGGGAGGTAAAAAGTAAAACATAAAGAGGATTAATTTAATGACAACACAAGTATAAAAAAAAAGAATTGTAAACTTTACATAACACAAAATAAATATCCATCATCCCCACACAACATTACACTAAATAAATATTCCTACTGGAGTTTTACCCTTACACAAACATGAAATAAAAATGCTCGGTCAGGAATTACCCCTACATCACCTATTATGAAATCTTACGTAATAAAAGCCCCCCTGAATGATTATGATAATTCGCGCCCTTTATCACTCCCACACTGCAACAGCACACACATGCTACGACAGCATATCAGCCATATCTTCTCACACACTTTTTGCCACGTATGCCTATCCTAATAGTTCCTATGATACGTTAGCATACCACACATTTTTTCATACGCATTTTTGCACACCAATATCCATTCCCAGCGGGTTTCCCATGAAACCCACAGGTCCTTGAGTAAATTTGAATAAACAAACAAACAATTTTCAGGGGCCTGGTAAATGGAAAGGTGGAGGTCAATTGAAAAAGTGATAAAAGGGCTACGAACGGGAATTTTCTAGAACTCGTCTTGTTTTGTTCGTCATGACGACTGGTGCATCCTGGTTGTGATGGGAAATCTTGGCGCGACGCGGTATTGTAAATAGAGGCTCGAGTGATTAAATTTATAATTAATGTCATTTTAAAACAAGTATATTATTGTGTGAAAATAAAAAGAAAACTGTGATAAAAAATAAACTAATTTTATAATTGATGTCATTTTTAAGAAAGGGTATTGTTGTGTGAAAATTACCATAAAACTGTGAAATAAAGCAACAAAACAAAAAGACCAGTTTGTGTGTGTATCTCCGGAACTGTTGTAATTTTATACTGGGAGTCCAAATACGTCTTATTTGATCCTGTACCGAGAACCGCAGGACAGGCCGAAGGTAACCAGTTGATCGATGGGAGGGGATGAAGAAAGTATGATTTCCCAATTTCCAAAAACTGATCTAAACAATTAAACACAACACAAGACAACATACCAAACAACAACCACGTGAGTACACCCATTCTATGTAATATTAATTATTGTAGTATTGTGTGTAAAATTAATTGGCAACAGAAATTTATAAGCACATTTGAATTAGTAATATCCGAATATATTTAACATTACACATCCTAGTACGAAATACAAATGCTCGACCCATAATGAACCCTACACAACCCAACATTAAATGAGAATTTTCATCCAGTGATTAGCTCTAAACAATATAAAGTAAACATTCGCATTTGTATATTTATCTCAACATAAAATAAAAACTCACGACTGAACAGTTATCTCTACATAATACAATACAAACTAAATATTCCGATTGTAAATACCGCTTTTAGTCTACACAACATAATTTGCAACACACCTTCTCGGACTGGACATTTAATCCCACACAACTCAAAATACAAATGATATTCGCACCTGGAAATTCAGCTCCATACAATACAACCTACAATGTTGTTTAATCGCACAGAACACCACACGAAAATACACATGTGCCAAATTTTCACCAACAAAGCGGGATTCTTAATACAACACAACGCAACAACTTGATCGGTTAGGATCTAAGGCATCGGTATCAACCCTAACAAAAGGTGAAACGGATACGTGGGGGTCTCTATATCGCGCTGAGAACCAACCCACAATTCTAACCACAACTTTACCCACAACTCTAACCGCTAGTCACCCACAATTCTACCCAAAAATGTCAACCCCAACTTCTTACTGTTACCTCCAGTTACCTGCAAACATTCCCCTTCCCAAGATCCCCATGCATTCAATGCATTTCCAGAATATTCCCTGGAAGTAAAACATATCTTTCGGGTGTTATTTCCCTAATTCTGCAACATTGCGGGTGCTTGTGACTTTCTTCCCTCTGTGACTCGGGGTATTCAATTGCCCTTGATATGTCTCTCATATCATAGGCATCTCTCTTTCCTTCAAGTTCTTTTTGTCGACTTACCATCCAGATAAGTTGCGACATGATGCCCCGAGAGTTTCCTTCCTTATAGCCAATAATTAGCTTCGAAAGGGTTCCTGTCGTATTCCGCGCATCAATAGGGATTTGGCCAATTTCTCTATTTGTGCAGCGCAAATGTCGTTGCTTGCCTTTCTATATGAGCGCTCGGTAGCTTCCTTGCAGAGTACCACAGCCTGTTTCACTCGGGAAACGAAACCTGTGATGTTCTCTGCTCGGAATTGTCGCATCTCAGAGATCTTTTCGTACACGTCTTCGTATGAAGACTGTGGTAAAAATTTGTCCCGGAGTTGTTGTTCGTACTCCCAGAACAATGTTGGGTTTGCCTCATGGAATATTCTATAGGCTTCCCCGCCTAATTGCATGGGCAACCACTCCATGGCTGTCCTCTCCTCACTTTCGGACAAACATCTCAGGGTCCTCCTACACGTATCTACGAACTTCTCTAGTTCCATAGCTACGGTGGGACCCCGTGAACCATTGTACACTGGTATTGATGTTCGTACCAGGTCCATGATTTGGCTAATACCTAGCCTGTTTTTAGATTTGTCCGATTGAGGAGAGGAAGCATTTCTCTCTTCCCTGGTGTCTGGTCTTTCGGCCGAAGAGATGTTTTCTTCCCGCGACATCTCAGGGTTGGATGGGATCAGACTTTTCTTTTTCTTTTGCCTTGTCCTCATGAAAGGCTTGACGCTAAACAGGGAAACCTAAACTTCCCGCTTGTGGTAGTGTGGAACCTAACCGACGCTAATGAGAATGTGGAATGTATATCGCACCAGAGGATTGGTTCTAAAGCCCACAGTGTAATATAACTAATTATGGTAATAATCAGACCAGCGAAAAACGGATTTTGTTATTATTTTAAACTGTTTGATACCTGTATCAAAATTCAACGAACAGACCAAACAGCGATACCAGATGGAAAACGTATCTATTACTCTCAATATGTCCCAAAAAGGAAAGGGCCAACTATTAATATTTGTTCAAAGAGTTGTACAAACTAAAATTATGACCCTACGAAGCACCTATGTTGGAAAATATTGTTTAAACTAGTCATGTTAATACTATATTTTGTTAATCTTAAATGGCAAGACTTTACTTTATTTATTTTTCTTAGTATTTTAATAATAACGTAAACTAGAAATCCGCTTACTGGTGTTCTGCTTTTGATGTGTTGTATGTGGCCCTTTTATTTATCTTTTTCTCTGTTTCTATTTGCCTTTTGTTTTCTTTTATAAATGGTTTGTTTTATTTGATTTCGTCTAATTTCTGTTTTAATTTTTGATGTTTTATTTATTTGTAAAATATTTAAATTTTCGTGTTTTTGTTAGAATTGTTCAATTTGTGAATATTTTATTTGATTTTAAATTTTGAAATTTCTTATTTTTTGTAAATTAAAAACTTTGTAAATTTTGTCCAATTTTTTTCTGAGTATTTTGAGTAAGCCTATTCTTTTGTTTCTGTTGAATAATTATTATATTATCCTTTTTCTTTATTTAACTTTTGCTGTATTTGCGCTTTTTTTTTTTGGAAAAATTTTATTTTTGACAATTTTTGTGTAATTCTTTTGTGTAATTTTTTTCTAACTTTTTTTTCGAAAATAAATCCTTTTTTGTGTAACAATCTTTTATATTTGTTTAATTTTTGTTAAATTTGTTATATTTTGAGATTTTATTTATTTTTGTAAATGTCTATTTTATTTTTGATTTTGGAAAATTTATTTTTTATTTTCGTTTTTTAGAAAAACTTTTTCGTTTATTGGTTTTTGAGAATTTTTCAAAAAATTTTTATTTTTTGATTTTCTGTAGATTTTATTTTATTTTCTTGGATTTTGCTTTGAAAAATAAATTTTTTTTTTTTTTTTTTGAAATTTGATTTGTTTTTGAATAATTCTAATCTAAATTTGTGTTTGTGTTCCTTTTGTATGGTTTATTTGTTTTGTTTTAATTTTTGAAAAGTGTTTTTTGGAAAGTTAATTTTTTTTGTGTTTTGAAATTTTTTTTTAATTTTTGAAACAATTTTTGTTTAATGTCTGTTTTAGTTTTATTTTTTGAATTATTGTTTTTTGGAAATGTTTAGGAATTTAAAAAAAAATGTTTGAATCAAATTTTTGTTTAATGTCTATTTTGTGTATTGCACTATTTTCCTTTCTTGTTTTCAACTATGTGAAGAGAAATTGAACACCAACACATACGAAAACTATACATTTAGTAGTTTTTTCTTTTTGTTTTATTTATTCTTTTAATGTAATTCTTTTTATTTTACTTTAATTTTCCGCTTCACCACACACGCGTCAATTCAAAATTTGAGTGACGACCACACGCCATGAACTCAAGAATTAAACAGCAAAAACAATATTTAAATTAGGTAGGAGCGCACTCGCTACCATGACTCGATTCACCAGAAGGAAACATCTCGTGTCTTTTGCCACACATCCTTTTTCATTTCGCTTCCACGGTAGTGATTTCGAGGAAGCGGCCAAGATGACTAATGGCTAATAGGGGGCGACTATGGCTAATACAAAGAAGATGACTATTGCAATGTGAATGCGGTTTTAAATTGGTTTTACGTTTATTTAAATTAGATTCTATTGTAAAGGGAATAGGCAATTCGTACTTTGTAGGGAAGGGAAGGATGAAGGATATGTGCGTAAAGACACAAGATGTTAATAATTTAAGGGGGAGTGATAATTAATTGACATTTATTATATAACAATCTATAGTTTAAAAATAAACACGTTTCAAAACAGAAACAAACCTACGGGACGTTTTTCCTTTTAATTTTCAAATAAATAAGGTTCAAGCAATCTTCCCTCTAAGTGAGCAAGCGCGGTGTTGTGCCCAGTGTTGTATAAATACAACAGGAGTTTCACTTTCACCTAAGAGCCGACATAGATGCTACAATAAGACCGAATTTGTTCTTAATCTTACATAAACAAGTTGTCTTCGAGGTATTTCATAACAGTACCCAAATGCAGATGCTGCCAAAGCTGCCGTTGCATTCATTGTGGAAAACCCCACGAGCTCGGTAAGTGCGTAGCGCCACTTGCTAAATTTGATCTCACAACAAATGTGTAATATAGAAAAACTCATTATGGCTAGTTACATAATCTGTCAACAAAAAAAAATGGCGAGGCCAACAAAACAAGGATGCACGAGATAAACAAATAGCCATATCAAACTTCGGCAACCAGGCGGCAGCGATTTTTTTCCAAAATGGATTCACATTCCCTGAGAGCTTCAAAGTCATACAGACACAGAATAAGGAAAGTTTATCAATACCCCTCCCCTAAAAGTATAATCAACTCCCTTAACAGGTCACACCAATATAAGCCGATGTATTAAAGCCTCCAGAGGGACAGAACTCAATTCCCGAAAAACGTCTTGGCCTCTCTCACCCGGTTGAAGTTAAAGTTAAAGTTAAAGTTATAAGTACAAACTTGAAAATAAAAATCAAATTCTCCATGAAGAATTCACTGTTCTCCTCATCTGGAAGGGTAAAAGCCTCTGCACAATCGTCACCGGTATACGTAAAGGAAACCAGTATTCCAATCTATCTGTTGAGTCCCGGTGCGTTTACCGGGAGCGCACGACGGCGAAAATAAGTAAACGCAATGTTTATCACAATAGAACATTAATTCAATATAAAATTACATAGTGAAACGACAATTCGATTGGTTTTAACGAAATTACGAACGAAACTAAACTATCTTTTATGATAGAAACGAACGAGAGGCAACTAATTGCTACGACAAATAAACGAAAACTAATTTACATAATAAAACGACGAGCAAAAACTAAACAACAAAAATGGCAGTAACACACGCAAACAGTGCTGCCAAACATGCAGATATTTACAAAAACTATAAAGAATTAAGACTACAATTAATAACAAGAATAAATACGAGTACTTGCATCCGATTCCCATTGTTGTTGTCAGGTTCTAATTGTATAGCTTTCGTATCGGCGTATATGGCTTCATCGTACTTTCCTGTATTGATTCGGCCATATGCTTTGCTGTATAAAATATAACAATTAATAACAAAAAAGTAATAGTAATTATTCAATGGCTTGAACTAAGTAGTTCAAGCACGCTGCGACACTATCATTTACAATATTAATACATTGATAAAAAAATAATCCAAAAATTGTGGACGATACAGACGAGGCCACAAAATTCTACGATGTTTTGGAAGGAGTTCCTCAAGCGTCAGTACTTGGCCCAGTTCTGTGTAATATTGCGTACTGATCAACTTCTACAAATAAAACTGGAAATTATTAGCTTCGCTGATGACATTGCGGTTGTAACAATCGCTGAACATATAGACGGGCTAGAAGCGGCCACTAATGAGGCAAGTCGACTAATTAAAGACTGGCTACAATCCGCCAGATTAGAACTAACTGACCACAAAACAGAAGCATATCTAATAATTGGGAGAAATCATGTGGAATATGCTAACTTCCAGATTGAAAATCAGATGGTGCCATAAAATAAAGCTGCTAAGCATTTGGGAGACTAAGCGTTAAGCCTCATATATAGTAAGCGAGTAAAACAGTCACAGGATGTATTAGTACCAGGTGTACTGGTATGAAGTGAGCGTTTTTTTTTTTTTTTTTTTTTTTTTTTAAGTAAAACACATTTTTTTTTCAAAAAATAAAAAAAAACATTTTATTCGAAGATTTTGGCCATTGCTTTCTACACATTTCGACCACCTTTCTGACAATTTGTGGATACCACGCCAATAAAACCGGTCGTCTTTTGAGGCAAACCATTCGAATACCCAATTTTCGACTTCTTCGTAGGACCTGAAATGCTGCTCAGCCAATGCATGTCCCATCGATGAAAACAAATGGTAATCGGAAGGATCCAAGTCTCGTAAATACGGCGGGTGGGGTAACACTTCCCAGCCGAGAGCTTTTATTGTTTCTTTGACGGGTTTTGCTGTATGACTCGGATCATTATCATGCAACAAAATTACCTTTCCGTGTCTTGTGGCCCATTCTGGTCGTTTTTCGACCAATCATCATCATCATCATCATCGGCACTACAACCTGGAACCGGTCTTGGCCTTATTTAGCAAGTCCTGAGGCTTGTTAAATTTTCCATAATGATTTGTTTTTTCCGGGCAAGGTCATTAGTCTTGCGCCAGAGGCTCCCCGACGGGGAATCGAACCGCGGTCTCCCGCATGACAGGCGGGTATACTAACCAGTATACTATTGAGGAGCTACAACATGGTTCAAATTGAGCATTTGTTGTGGGTAGCGTTGCGCATGAACAGTTTCGCCAGGTTTTAGAAGTTCATGATACACCACCCCCTTCTGGTCCCACCAAACATAGAGCATTGCCTTTTTTCCGAACCGATCAGGCTTTGCGTCGATGTTGACGCTTTTCCTGGATGTACCTATGATTTTTTGCGTTTAGGATTTTTAAAATAAATCCATTTTTCATCACCAGTCACAATCCGATGCAATACTGACTTCCTTTCGTGTCGTAGAACCATCGTTTCACATGTGATGTTTCGCTTTTCCATCTCCCTGTCATTCAATTCATGTGGCACCCAGTTTCCACACTTTTGGATCTTTCCCATAGCTTTTAAACGCTCAGAAATTGTTTGTTGTGCAACATTTAACATTTGTTCCATTTGTTTTTGACTTAAAGTGTCACCTTGATCCAATATTGCTTGCAATTCGGCGTTTTCAAACTTTTTTGGTGGTCTTCCACGTTCTTCATTTCGCACATCAAAATCATTATCTCTGAACCGCTTAAACCATCTATTGCATGTTGCTTCCGATAGAGCACGATCACCATAAGCCTCGACAAGCATTCGATGCGGCTCTGCAGCACTTTTATTCAAATGAAAACAAAAAATTAATGCTTTCCGCAAATCATCATTTTCTGGCACAAAATTCGACATTTTTAACAGGATTAAAAGAAATGATGTTGTTTGTACAATGACTTGATGCATACTAAATATGTTTGACAGCTGTCATAGCAACCAAATAAAAAAATTTCGTTCACTACAAACATTCCCTTTTTTTTTTTTCGTTTTCGTCATTTCCTACAATTGTTTGATTAGTTCATATATATTGAATAAAAAAACAAAGGCCATTTGTTATGTGTTTATCTTTTCCTTAAATTTATGGAAAATTTTCCAAAACCTTTCTGGGCCTATTATTATGATGATTGTATAGAAATGCATAATACCAAAAATCTTCTTAAGAAATGATTTCAAATGTCCTAAATGATTGTGTAACTTTTTATTTTTTTGTATTTTGTGTTTGAATAAATGTTTATTGTTGAAAAAAAAAAATTGTAATGTACTTATATGGTTTTCCTTTTCCGTACCTATTTTAGTTAAACTATTATTTTCATTTTTTATTATTTCGTGTTTGAGTAAGGGTTTGTGTTTGTTTTCGTTGTTTAAAATATTTAGTGTTTTCGGCTTAATGTCGTCATTTTTCATAGCTTTAACTGCTGTCGGAACCTTTTCAGTTTTACTCACTGCTGATAGATCATTTAGTTTCTCAGTCTCATTTACTGATTCGTATAGTTCTTCAGACTTCTTAGTTGTTAGAACATCTTGGTTCCCAGTCCTATTTGCCGTTTGAACTATTTCTTCAGTTATATCAGCTGTAGAAACATTTAATCCGTCAGTCTTTGCTACTGAAAAGATTTGTTCATCAGTGTTAGCTGCTGAACTGACTTGGGTTTTGATTTTAATGGCAACTTTTGGATCTTCAGTCTTTAACACTGCTGAATTTTCAGTCGTTGTTGCTGAAATGTCGGGGTTGTCTATTGGGATAGCGGAAATATTAGGGATTTCAGTCTTTAGTACTGCTGAGTTTTCAGTCTTGGTTGCTGAAGTGTCTGGGTAATCAATTGGGATAGCTGAAATATTGAGGATATCAGTCTTTAATACTGCTGAAAATTTCGAATTTTCAGTCTTAGTTGCTGAATTATTTTCCAGAATTGCAGTCTGAATCGGAGTCATTATATTAGGGTTTGGTTTAACTTCTTTTATATTTGTATTTATAGCTTTATCGGAATTAGTCATATGGTTAGGATAATCATAAGCTGGCTCAAAGTAAATTTGGGTAGGAGTTTCATTAAATTTGTCGTTATCTATTTCCAAAGATCTAATGCTGTAAATAGAAAAAATTTTGTTTGTCTTCCATAAATTTTGGTTGGCGTCAATCCTCGTTTTCCGACTCTTGCACCCGAGAAAAGTGAACATTTTGCTTATCGTTTTGTCTATTGGTGGTCCTGGAATTTTCACCAAAGCGATTTTCAGAATTTGTAGGATTATTTCGGAATGGGTTTCGCGTTGTTGTACCTTGTTGGTAATTTGTTAAAGACGATCCATTCCTAGATATCTTGTATCTACACTCGTTCTCTGTGTGATTATTTCGTCCACAGAAATTGCATAAAATGTTGTATTCCCTTTTTATGGGTTGTCTATTCGGAAAATTGTTGGACTGCATGTTCCGATAACATGTGCCCTGAGAATGCCCTGGCTTACCACATGTTTGGCAGACTGTACGATTCAATATAGGTTTTTCATTATATTGATATGACCTGGGAGAGTTGTCCATTCGAGCAGCATGTGATACTACATGTGCAATAGACTGTTTTAAATTGTTTCCCCCATGGACTTTAGCAGGGTATTTTTAATTGTTCGTTCTGTAGTCCATCCTCAAATGTTTGTACGGCCAATTTTATGTTTTCTTCTATTAGGTATTCCCTAACCACCGCGTCTGCTGTTATTTCACACGTGGCAGAGTTCAGAGTCCTCAGAGCATTCGCAACTCTATCTCCGTATTCCCGAACGGTTTCTCTGAAGTGTTGTTTCAGAGAAATCAACTCATTGTGTGCCGTCGACCGAGATTGCTCCTCTTTATATTCCGATTTTTTTTTTTCTTTTAAATCTTCCCACTTAGCGATTTTGCTATACCTAATAAGATCGTATGCATGACCCTCTAGTCTATTTTTGACTAGCTCCAGAAATGTTTCGTATATATCCGGGTCTGCCTTTTTTATTGTTCTAAATAAAACGTCTCCCCCGGAAATAAATTTGTCTAGGTCGCAGGGTTTCCCGACAAAGGTAGGGACGATTCTGAAAACAGCAGAAATTCCGACAGAGAGAGAGCCATTTCAGGGGGTTTACTGTGTATCTGTTGAGAGTGGATTTGTTCTTCCCCCTGCCTAGCTGCCTGTCTTGTGTAGTAAGGACTCGTAATAGCGAACATTTTAGAAGAAAGTATGGCACAAATTTGTTATCACTTAAAAATATGGTTATGAAAAAAAAATCAATATATATATGGAAAAGAAAAATAAATTGGTCCCAAAGCTGTAAAGAAAGAAAATTCGGCGAGAAAGAAAAAAAAACGGAAATGTCGTCGAAATACTGAAAAGAGAACTTTCAAAGAAATTTCTATCGAAAAAAATTTTTTTATTTATATAAAAGGAAAGCTTCCAAGCAAAAATATTCCTAAAAAAAAAAGAGAGAAAAGTCGCTATTTTGAAAACAAATTCTTACTCTACAAAATGTTGATTGCTGTCATACGTAATGTTGATAGAAGTCTTTGTCTTAAGTTTCTTATTGTTGTGTGTTCTTCTTTCTCTTTTTTTTTCAATTTTTTACAAATTTTTTTTTGATTATCGCCAGGCAGACTTCACGTCCTATACTTGCTTGCTCATCCTGGTCTTTGCTGCTTACATCACTTTTTATTTTCGTTGTTTTATTTTTTTGTTTATTTTTTCTTCTTTCTTCTCTATAGGAATTTTCTTTATTGAATTTTGTTTATTTAATTTTGTTGTTTTAAATTTTAATTAAATTAATTCCATTTCTTTAATAATTCTATTGATTTGATTTCTTCTTGTTATGTCGTTTTAGGTTTTTATATTTTATTTATTTATTTATTTAGGGATCCACCAGTTTTCGATGATCTCACCAGTCCGCATCATCGGCATCATCATCATCGTCATCGGTATCCCATCAGTTCCGTTTTAGTTTCTTCTTATTTTGTGGAAAAAAAATTTTTTTTTTGTTAGGGATCCTTCGGTTGGATCCCACCGATTATTCGTAATCCTGCACCGCTGCCACCAGTGTTGACGTCCGGCGCCGTGCTTCCTCGGTTGAGGGAAGAGCGGGGACCTTTTAGTTATTTAAACGCATTTTATAATAGTCTCTAAATTCTTCTATTTATTCTGGTCTCAAAATTCTTCTCTATAAACTTCTTCTCTCTAAATTCTTCTATCTCAACTCGACTCTTCAAACTTAACTTGACTGCTATCTCACCTCAACACGAACCCTTTGTTAGTGGAAGGTGTGTTCAACGCTTGTTGGACATACAAAATGAAAGATCGTGTTTTTTTATTTATTATAACTGGCGTAGTTGGGTAATATAGCCGAATGTATCCTTAGTGAATGAAAGATTATTCTAAAGAGATACAGTGCGTTTTAACATTTAAACGGGTACAGTGCAGATTCCTAATGATAGGAACGGAACATAAATACAAAGTGTTTAAATAACTAAATAAAAACAAATAAACCTTGTTTACCTGCTGAATTACGAATGATGTACGGAATAGATATTCACTCTACCATTGTTATCTAGATGCAATTCAACTTCAGAGACTTTAATGGACTCGAAACTTGGGAGATTAATACTGATGAATATGTTGATATGATATGATGATATTCTCCATCGATCTCATCGAATCGTTTACCGGTTAGTTTGGCATTGCAATCTAGTTTCGGTTACAAGAACCACGATTTCCCGGTTATCATTTATGAAGTAAAAAACTATCAAACGCTTTGATAGCGAAACAAGGGGAATTGAGATTTAGAAGGATAACTTTAATTGTGTGATTAATCTTGAAGCGTATGTCTTATATTTCCGTGAAAAAGAGCGTGTTCCTCTCAACCTCTATTGACAGTTGTGAATGACTTCAACCAGGTGGGAGAGGCAAAGATTTTCGGAAATTTGCTTATGTAAGATTAAGAACAATTTCGGTCTTATTGTAGCATCTATGTCGGCTCTTAGGTCAAAGTGAAACTCCTGTTGTATTTAAACAATACTGGGCCCAGCACCGTGCTTCCTCACTTAGAGGGAAGAATGATTTTGCCTTATTTGTTTGAAAATTAAAAGGAAACAGCTCCCGAAGGTTTGTTTCTGTTTTGAAATGTGTTTATTTTTAAAATTTAGATAGGTAAGACTGAAAACTGATTATTTTACAACCGACGATAACTCGGAACTAGGAACATGTCTTTAATCTTCAGCCGCTCAATGCCAAAACTCACCTAACTAAAGTGTACCATACATTTATGTATTTTGGGATTGGGGTAAAAAAGAACTTGAGAATTCATAAAAAGGGACAATTTAATGTCAATGGAATGGCAAATGTGTTGAGTGAATTTTTTTTTTGAAGGAGTGAACAGGAATTTGTGGAAACAAAAGGGATGTATTGAAAATGTGAATAGTTTTTATGGTCCTGATACTGTAACAGCCAATCACGAGTAATTTTTTTTTCGTCGATGCCGGTCCGGTAATTTCCATGTCAAAGAAGCAACACGCTCTGGAAGGCCAATTGTCGAAAATGTTCCGAATGCCCTGGAGCTAAACATTACGCAAAAGAATACCTTAAATCACTTGAATAAGGCTGGATACAAGACAAAAAAGCTCGATACCACACGAGTTAACGCAAAAAACCTCCTGGACCGAATTTCCATCTGCGACTCGCTGCTGAATCGCAACAAAATCGAGCCATTTCTGAAGCGGATGGTGACTGGTGATGAAAAGTTGGTCACATAGGGCAGCGTCAAGCGGAAAACGTCGTGGTTGAATCATAGTGGCTAAACCAGGATTGATGATCAGCAAGATTTTGCTGTGAATTAGGTGAGATTGGCAGGGAATCATCTACTGCGAACTGCTCCCCTACGGCTAAACTCCCAATTCGGAGGTGTACTGTCAACAATTGGACCGTCTGAAGGAAGCAATCGCCCTGAAGCGAAGCGGATAGTTTTGACCAATAGGAGAGGAATTGTGTTCTCTAGCTCGCCAAAAGTTCCCGGAGTGTGGTTGGCAGATTCTTATGCATCCACCTTATAGTACGGACTTGGCAACAAATGATTACCACATGTCTATGGCAATGATTTTGCTGGTGAAAACTTCATCTCAAAGAAGCTTGTGAAATTCGACGGCCCCACTGGTTTGCCAGTAGATGCAAATGTAATTACCTTCGACATGGCAAGACGTTATCGAATAAATCATTGTATATTTAACCTCAATCGCATCATTCTCTCTGCTAAATAAAGCTATTAATTATATGCAAAAATAATGGATTTCTTTCAATTACAACTATTATAACCAGTCAGGTTGAATTCCGAAATGTCGGTGTCAGATATAACTTGGGTTTCGCTGAGTGCAGTGATTTCTGGTTATGAATTTGGATAGACACGGCGTAGATATAACATCTTAACCCATAAATGATTGACGTGGCACAACACAACAAAACTAATAATGTCTGAGAACCGGATAGTATAGTAAGTCGGAATGCATAATAGATGAGTAAAGTTAGCGACTATAGGTGTTAG